>ML786981.1:307155-343722 GCA_009831015.1 Picea engelmannii
ATGATCCCGGAAAGGTTCGATAATTGCAGCACCCTGGAGATTTTCAACGTTTCGTTCAATCATCTTACTGGACCCATTCCTTCTTACGGTCCCATGTTCAAGAACATCAATATCAGTGCCTTTGCTGGGAACCCGAATCTCTGCGGAGGAGTTCTGAGTCCCTGCTATGAATTCCCGCCTTATTATCCCCCGGAGGGCAAGAAACAGAGTCCGATGATTTGGGTTATGGCGTGCGTTTTTGCGCTTTGTTTGTTCGTTCTCATAGTAGGCACCCGCTGTTTCTATAAGCAATACAAATGGTATGTTTCCGGCGGCAACAAATACAGAAGCGAGCACGATGAAGGCCCCTGGAAAATGACCGCCTTCCAGCGCCTGAATTTCACGATGGACGCCATTCTTGAATGCCTGAAGAGCTCCAACGTAATCGGCATGGGATCTGCCGGAACTGTTTACAAGGCCGAGATGCCCAATGGCGAGGTCATTGCCGTCAAAAAGCTCTGGAAAAACCAGAAAGAAACCAATAGGAAGCGCCGAGGAGTCTTGGCTGAGGTGGATGTTCTTGGCAATGTCCGGCACAGGAACATCGTCAGGCTTCTTGGGTGCTGTTCTAACAATGAGACCACGCTTCTGCTGTACGAACACATGCCAAACGGTAGCCTGGCGGATCTGCTGCACGGCAACAAGGAGGCCAACGTACTGGCCGACTGGATGACCAGATACAAGATCGCAGTCGGGGTGGCTCAAGGTCTCATGTATCTTCACCATGACTGTTATCCCGTTGTGGTGCACAGAGACGTGAAGCCCAGCAATATACTGCTTGATGCTGATATGGAGGCCCGAGTCGCAGATTTCGGCGTGGCCAAGCTCATTCAGACTGATGAATCCATGTCTGTTATTGCCGGCTCCTATGGCTACATTGCCCCAGGTATGCTCATTTTGCCTGGTTTATTTGTTAAAATTTTGAAATTGTTGAAGTTTATTTAGTGAAAATTTGGAATATTTCTAGTGAACACTCACACATCATCATAGAAAACATTTTTTTGAAGCTTAAAATCTTGAAATTCAATTATTTTTTTACGACAGTGTGCCATTAGTACTCCTTACCAGCTCTGGAATTTAGATAACGTATTTCAGGTTCGGTACAAACTGTGTGCCTACCAGTCTACGACACCCTGGGTGCCACTGTTGTGATTTGTATCGATCCAAAGCATAGCATTTTGTTTTTGACTATGACTAACATGACAGCCCACGGGTCGTCTTGAGTCAAGACAAGTGCTGTGCTTTAGAATTTGGGTGGCACTCCTCATTTCTCTTTTCAATGCAATTCCTGTTTTGTCTCCAGTCTGAGGCCTTTTACAATTTGGGCGGTCCTCCTCATTTAGCTGATCAACATTTGTTGATTGTTCTTTGTGTCTGAAGGAAGTGAGATGCTTCACAGTCAGGGTGGTCCTCCTCATTCACCAATATTTCCACAAATTGTTCCCTTCATTTCATAAAAGTGAAGTGGGGTCTTTCTCATTTACCTGTCTTTCTCTTTTACCTGATCAACATTTGCAAATTGTGAAATGTTTTCACAACAGGTATGGTCTGTTCCATGGAGCTGATTGACATTTCCAAATTGTTGTTTCCAGTATCCA
Source organism: Picea engelmannii (assembly GCA_009831015.1). Lineage (NCBI taxonomy): Eukaryota > Viridiplantae > Streptophyta > Pinopsida > Pinales > Pinaceae > Picea > Picea engelmannii. The sequence continues at coordinate 308,793 of ML786981.1, forward strand.
AAAAATGAAACACCTTACAATTTGGGTGGTCCTCCGGATCTACTCCTGATCTACATTAGCCAATTGTGATCTCCATTAGAGGAATGTTTTAAAACTAGTATTGTCCTTTTCCTTTACCTTCTCAATATTTAAAAAAAAAATCAAACAAGTCAAGTACTTTATAATTTGGATGTTTTTTTTTTTCATCTTGCTAATCAACATCAAACACATTGTTGTCATTATTATGTACAGTCAAGAGATGTGAGGTATTTTACAGTTAAGATGGTCCTTTTCATTTAGCTGATCAATATTAGCAAATTGTCTTCTTGAGTCAAGAGAAGGGGATGCTTTACAATTAAGAAGCAGGAGATATTTTCTACTTTGCTTGAGAAAAGTAAGATGCTTTATAAGCCAGATGGGTGGGAAAATATCTACTACTATCCCTGTGTGTTCTTTTTTGTGTTTTGTAGATTCTAAGTACATATGTATATACACATTCACTTTAGATTACAGCATCTTGCTTTTTAATATGAAAATCATATATTTAGATTTTAGTTAGTAAAAATAGTATTCAAGTTTTCTAGTTTCATTAAAAAAACATTTGACAGTTTATTGTGAAAATTAATATATTTTGGAATATATATAGAGAGATTGAATTTGATTAGTGATTTAATTATTTTTTGACAGGACACAATTCTTTTTCTCAAATCTGATTTTTCTCAAATCTGATTTGGTTTCAAAATTATAAAAAAAAAAAGATTTTTTTGAAAGATAATTTTTTTTTTTAAGTATTATGTAGCCATATAAATTTACATAATTCAAACTTTTGCCCCTATTGCTTTTAAATCCCAAACATGGTCTCTCAGATGTGAATGGTTATTTTTTCCAAACGATAAACCCCCACTTTCAAGTTTCGAACAGGGTCTCTGAGTGGTGAACAGCTTATAACAACAATAAACCCCCCAACGGCCCAAAATCCTTCCAAATATTGCCCAGAAATCTTCAGTTTCTATCTGAGTCAATGAGGTACGGCCGCTATGATTTGGATAGACTTTGTCAGGTCCACCAGGCAGACCAAAGTCGGTTATTTCAAAACACTTGTCCGCCACAATGCACGCAGCAGATGGATCAAATCAAATCAACTCATTCCTTTGTGCTCCGAGCCATCGCCATCCAATCCATCCCAAAGTCCGGTCAAAACTGTAACGCACCAAGTATTTATTGACACAGCAATCATGCCATTGTCCGATCGTCTCACGATTCTGTCTGTTGTATATGCAGAGTATGCCTACACTCTGCAAGTTGACGAAAAAAGTGACATCTACAGCTTCGGCGTGGTCTTGCTGGAAATTTTGACCGGGAGGCGCTCGGTGGATTCCGAGTTCGGAGATGCCATAAACATAGTAGACTGGGTTCGCTCCAAGATCCAGACGAAGGAAGGGATAGCGGAGGTGCTGGACCAGAACGTGGGGGCTTCGTGCAGCTCAGTGCAGGAGGAGATGATGCTGGTTCTTCGCGTGGCTCTTCTCTGCACAACAAGGTGCCCGGCCGATCGGCCCTCCATGAGAGATGTTGTCAGCATGCTGTCCGAGGCGAAGCCCAGAAGGAAAACCCTCCTCAATCTTCACTGCCTGCAGCAACAGCAACAGCAGCTCCTGCGCTCTGATCCCCCTTCTCAAGCCACCAGTCCTACAGCATCAAAAACAATGGCCTGAATCCAAAACAATGGCCTGAAATATTATATAGACATATATATCTATATATACATATATAGCTCAATAATTTGATGGTCCTGTTGTTTTGAGTGTGGGTAACTGGGCTGGTAAGAGAAAGAGGGGTTGTTATATTATAGGACTAGAACGGTTTCTAGAACCATGCAGACAATACTGTGCTGGTAGTTGATCAGAGTATCTGTATTGCATCTGCATTTCTTCCTCCTCGTTCAATGTAATTGTAGAAATCTGATAGAATGGTAGATAGTTTTAAGGTACTGTTACTGTGAGTACAGTTTGATTTGAGTATTAGATTTTCTCAATTTAATGTTGGATTTTCGGAGAGGCTTTCTTATGCCAAAACATTGATGATGAGTTACTCAGACAATTTTTGTACATATATATATACAATTCTGATCAATGCTTCTGGTAACGAATTGTTTCTTCTCGTGAGAATCATTTTATTCAAATCTTTTAAGTTGATTCCTTTGCTTACGATGTCAGCCTCTATTTAAATATATATGAAGCCAATGATTTGCATAAGGGAGCTAGAGAGTAACTGACAATAAAGGATTCCATGCTGAAACGATACGATTCATAACAGTACCAAATTCACATGATTGTATTGATTCTACCATCTGAGTAGATTAGATATTCTATTATTTTTCTTAATAATTATCATAAAAGGTTTAGTATAAAGAAATCAGGATAAATTGATCACTTAAGCATAAAATACTTTCAGAATGACATCTATAATTCTTTTTAATGTAAGCAAGCATTTAATAAATCAGAGATGAGATGCTGATCAAATTTTGGGGGAAAGGGTTTTAAATGTGTGTTTTGATATCAACATTTTCCTACATTATATGTCAGAATTGTTGTAATTTGCATTTTTTTTTTTTATAAATATGTCAGAATTGTACATCCCAATTTTTTTATAAATCTGTCAGAATTGTTGTAAATCTCATTTTTTTATAAATCAGAGATGAGACTCAAAGATTAATTGTTTTGATAAAAGTTTTCAGTGAATAATTTGATATTCTTTTATGTTTTTTCAATAAGTGTAAAGGTTAATATGACAATTTAAAATTTTGATTTTTTTTTTAAAATATAAAAGTAATAAAATTCCAAAAACTTTCTTAGAACTCATTTTTATTTATAAATTTATTTTATATCAAGACAATACTATAAATCTTTGGTCACAAGAATTCAATATTGTATATATCAATGCAAAGAGGATGGTAAATCTCAATACTAAATACCATTGATAATAGAGTTAAAAGTTATTACAATTAAATTTAAATAAAGAATAAATAAGGATTAAATTTGTTTATATATATATATATATAAATTAGTATAGCAAAGAAAAATTAAAATTAAAATTAAAATGAAGAAATTGAGTTCATGTTAAAAGTATAATGTATAATTTACATGCTATCCAATAACCTTCTTAAAGTTTATTTATTTTCTCTTTTTATATATTTAAGAAATTAAATATACAAATGTTTATAAAGTGGTCACAAATAGAATTTTGTATTTCTATAGAATAAATGTGTGGATTCTCTAAAATTATCCCAATAAATTCAAGTGATTAAACACATAATAGCCTTCTTAAAATTTATCTATTTTCTCTTTTTATATATTTAAGAAATTAAATATACAAATGTTTATAAAGTGGTCACAAATAGAATTTTGTATTGCTATAGAATAAGTGTGTGGATTCTCTAAAATTATCCCAATAAATTCAAGTGATTAAACACATAAGAGTTTCTGGATTGGTCACAAGTTTTATATTACTATAGAGTAAGGGTTTAGGTGCTAGGACTTACTTACTCCTTCCTAAACATCTAAAGATTTAGGTGTTAGGGTTCTAGTCAATGGTGCTTAAACATTGAATATGTATTTGGTGCATGTAAACTAAGCCTATTTTAACATTTATATAGACTCATTTAAATCAATTAAAAACATGTTAAAAGTGAAAATGGTGTTTAAACATTAAATATGTATTTGGTGCATGTAATCTAAATATATTTTAACATTTAGATAGACTCATTTAAATCAATTAAGAACATGTTAAAAGTGAAAATGTGTCACCCATGACCATCAAATTAGGTTTCAATTAAATACAAATCACTCCTTAATCCATACAGTAATTACATGTTGGGATTGGATTCCCCATTGTCTTACAAATCTTCCAAAAAAAAATAAAGCAAACAATTTTAACAATGTGTCAAATCACACTAAACTATTTAGATACCATCATGATGAACAAATCAAAAGTGATAATTATATATAGTTCCCTCATCAAATCAACTTTCTAAAATTTAGGAATATCTCCATAAAAAAATACTATTTATTAAAAAAAAAAAACAAATAACTAAACATAAAAATAAACTATCTACTTTTTTCTCCTACTACCATTCCCACCCTCCCACACCATGTGTCACAAAATGGGTAAATATCCCCACCATTCTTTAATGTGAAACATGAATATAACATGTGAATGTAAATTGCAATTTTCTAGTCTCTTGAATCACATGTTACATGCTTTAACCATTTAACATGAAAGTTCTCAACAAAACAAGTTACATGCTTTAACCATTTAACATGAAAGTTCTTAACAAAAGTTATCACATGGCCATGTTTATAGTTTTACATAGTTTGGTCCTTATGCTTCATTTTTTTCATGTTCTATGTTTGAGTTGTGTGTCTTCTTTATAGATGACCCACATGCTTAGAATCTTAAATGTTGGAAAGACAAATGCTCACTTATGTATGAGTTAAGGAAATACTTTGTATGTAAGATAAAAAAATTCTTCGTATGTGATCATACAATACTAATATGTTTTGTACATTTTGTATAAATGTTTTTTTTTCTACTTTAAACCATTTTTATATTTTATATTTGATCCAAAATTAATTTTTCATTTTCTTTGTATACTCCCATTCTATTTTGAATGATTAATATATGGTTTTTATATTTCAAAACATTTTGGCCCATATGAGATAACAAGTGCATAGTATTTTCAATTTGTTCCTCTAAATATCTACATGATTGTTGAGTACTATGCAATGGATTTATTATGGATTTAATTAATAAATTTATTGTTAATATTTAGAGTTAATAGGGTAAGTTTTGTATTAGAAGTCATAAGATATGTGATTTTTCTTAGAGACCATTATCCAATATTGTAATTAGAAATAAAAGACTTTATGCTAAGTTGGTTAGTAAGTTCAAGATTTTAGAAAGTGTTTGTTAGGATATTTAGTCAATATGAATAGATTTAGAATAATTAGTTATCCAAGTATTTTTCCAATATAAGATGTTTAAAGTCATGGCTCTATAACATTATAAAATGTTGAAGTGGTAGGTTTGTTCCAATTTTGTATAAATTCACGATAATCTCAAATAACAAATGTCTTTACATTTTAAATTTGTTTATCAACCTATTTCTATTCTCATAAGGAATGTAAGCTCAACATTATTGTGCTTTTCCTTATCATGGATATATAGTATTCTCCATTGTTATGTTTGTGTCTTTACTGTGACATTTGTAGTTCATACCAGGGATGATTTCAAGGATGGAAAATTATTTTAAAATGTAGAAAACTTGGCGAATCTTACTAATTCTTCATATCCCAACTATAAATGTTTGGTAATATTTTTGTAAAAATATTCAAATTTCTAAGGATTTTATATACTTTGTATAAAATTTTGGCGATTTTTAAGGTAAAATAATTTTATCCTATAGAATTTGGGCGAATCATTTTTAGAATGACGAATATTTTTTTGGAAAAAACCATGGAAAATTAGCCCATGAGCGAAATTCAGCCCCTAAAATCATACTTGGTACATACATCCTCATAAGCCTACCTAGTATATATACATGGAGTATCACAACTAGAATTAATGATACATTTAACATTTACAAATGTTTACAATAGAAATGTGCTAATGGAGGATGCGTCTTATTCTATTTTTTCACTCTTTATTGTGAAAATGACTAAGGTAGACATGGAACTAGATAATCTTATAGATGCATTAGATTTTAAACATCATGTGTGAAATTATTATAACTAAAACAAACACATTGAAATATTTTCGATATATGCCAGTCAACATATATCAAACAACTTTTTCTTATTTTATGTGCTCATGCACATAAAATGTGCTTGATATAGATCGGTCAATGTATATTGGAAATGTTTCAACGTGGTTGTGCTAGTTGACATCTTGGGAAAAGAACATAAAGGGAGAATTTATATACTAGAAAAATGTTATAATAATAATAATAAGAAGAAGAATGATGATGATGATGATGATGACCATGTTCTACCATGACCAGGTTAAGTCATGGGCATGGTCATGGTCAACCATGGTTAACGATGATCATGGTTGAGTTTCCCATGACCATGGTTGACAAATTTGACTATGTGGACTTATGTAGAAGTTTCAAATGGTTGACTATGATTGAATAAATTCAATAAAGTCAAATATTAATAGTGACAATAACAAAAATAATGATGGTGGTGGAGGTGGAAATGACGATATTAATTTAGACTAAATAAGATTCTGATTAATTAGGATTAATGAGGTAATATTAGGGGTTAATTAGGGTTTTATTGAAGTTGGATGCTTAATAAGGAATGATGGTGGGTTATGTTAGATTGCAATATTTCAAAGGGAATAAAAAATGGTTTTATCTCATTACGACATTAAACAAGGAGTTAAACATTGTTATGTAACATTTTGACATTTCAAAAGGAATAAAAGAGCATTATGTCCCATTATATTTATGGTAAAGAATACAATCTTATCTTGGACTTTAATATTATGTCTGACTAATGTTGACTTTAGTTAACTAATATTGAATACTGCAACTAATGTTGATCAATATTGACTTATGTTGAGTAACGTTGACAAAGTTTACTAATAATTGCTTTCATTGATCTGTTTAGTAATTCTGATTAATGTTGCAATGTTAATTAAGTTTAATATTGATTAAGTTGACTAATATTAACTAATTTGATCAACGTTAACTAATGTCAAGAATTAAGTGACCAATGTGAACACTGCAAGGAAAACACCTTATAGAAAAGGTTTTAGTGTTAAAACATTTGGAAAAAATTAAAAAAAAAACCCCGCTACAACCTCCTCTATTGGATGCAGTGGTTTTAGCATAAATTTTAATGGATGTTCCATTTAAATAAAAAAAATGGTCGGGCAGAGGCTGTAGCGGAGGTTTTTTTTTCGGTGCTTTTATTGTCAAAATGTATCGATGCGCCCTTACATAAAAATCCACAGTGTGTACCTAAAAATAAAACGCACTGACACACCCTTACATAAAATTCCTTGGTATGTACATAAAACTAAAATGCACCATTGCACCATTACATAAAAGGTCCCCGTGCGTACATAAAACAAAAATGCACCAGTGTGTCATTACATAAAATGCCCCAATGCATACATAAAATTAAAAGGCACAAATGTGTTTATAGTTATTACGCTCTGGATTCCCATTTTGTTGAATGCAACATCGATGCTCTTATAATTTTTACGCATTGGTTTTCCATTGTTTTCATATGCAACACCTGGACTTTCTAAGTTTATTAACTCACTGATGTGCTTTGATTTTATGTGCATCTTGATGCTTGTATAATTCATATGTTCCAGTGCCTGTATTACCTTGTGCACCGAAAGGTACTAAAATTTTGAATATTTGAGGTGAGATGTCGACATCATTTTTTGTTTTAAAGCACCAATGATTTTATTACATTTAAAGCATCAATTATTTTATTATATTTAAAGAGCTAGTGCATTTCTCACATGTGCATCATAAAATTCTAAAATGATATATATTATCGCATGTTATATGCACCAATGCTTCAATATACTTAATAGGCACTGATCTGTATAACACCTTAAAAAACATCGATTTCTATATTATAGCACACAACATTTTGTGAATTCATAATAATGCACCGATAGGTATATATTTTAATTAATTTTGTTTTTACAAACTTTCAATTAAACATCTCAAAATCAAATATTTTTTAGAATAAATTTTTTTTTTTAATATTTCAGTAATTGCATTTTGATATAATGATTGCATTAATGTGTTATCCAACAGATTACACCTTTATTATTTGAAACAATGTAAATCATCCACATATTAATTAATTAACAACACAACATTTTACAACATTTGACAATGCAATAAAAGAAGAAGCCAATTCTATTATATATGAATAAAAGACCCATGATCATACAAAATGGGACAACGTAAAGGTACACAATTATAACAATGGAACAAATATGAAATTGCTACACTTATTGATAACATGTCATCATGCAATTGGGACATTATGTCCACTACATTAAGCAAAATCCATGATTTTTACAAATAGATATTCCAAAAAATACAACTTGCAACAACATTCAATTTCATTCATCACTTGAACTGTTATCATCTCTCGAGTTGCATGCATTCCTCATTTCTTGATCAGTTGTAGGAGATGTTGTACTTTGGTTATTTAAACATATGTTTTCTTGCTCGACTTGTTTTTGATGTTCCATCTACAAACATAGAAATAAAGTGTAATAAATAAATCTACATTTATATAGCAGAATATACATGGTTGCGTGAATAAAAAAACATACTATAGCAACAAGTGATTCATAAACAATACACATGCTTTCGAATTTATGCCTCATGTTGTGTGTCAAAATATATTCTATTGGCTCCTCTCCATTCTTTGTTTCACGCATGTTTAATATGTCGTGACAAATCATAGTCCATTTAATTAATATAAAGGTTTCTTATTGTTCCATTAATTCTAAAACTAGGGAAGTTTAACAACATAGTTTCTTACAAATCATTCAATTAAACCTTGATACTTCAACATATACTCACAACCCTCACTTAACCAATGTTGATCAATTGTTCAGTTGGTTCTTCTTTGTATGTTAGCACCTATTACAAGATATCCATGGACAAATGTAAATTAATTATTTAAATATAAAGATCACAACAAATATGAAAACTTAAGTAACGTAAAAAATGTAAGTACTCACCAACTTTGTGATCAACCATTTTCTTCCTTGTTGTCTTGTCTTATGTGTTGATTGGGTTCCATTCTTATTTCTTTTCTACAAAAAAAAACAATTGAAAATTAGTGTCTCATATGATAATTAAAGTTGATGTACATAAAAGAACAAATGAATGATCACATACCTCTAATCCATGTTGATGTTGGGATGCCTTCTCCTGTGATGCAATTATGTTCATTTCTTTTACCATCTCCTTGTACACTTTTTTGGACATCCCTACCAACATGTATTGGATTTCCCCTTGTTTGTCGCTTGGAATTTTCATAATCTTTCTAAAAAAAGAAAAAACAAAATTATTATTTTTTAAATGGAAATGAAAGTAAATATAAAATATAACAAATTAATTATTGGAACATATTATATAAAAACATGTTTAATAATAATACATTTTAAATGATTTTTTTTTTATTGTAAGTTTTTTCTATTGTAAGTCTCACGGGTCTCATTGACCATGGCTCCAGATGTTGGAAATTTGGTTGTCATTGAGATAAACCCTAGAAGAAGCCCCAAAGAAAACCTCTAGAAGTGATGAGTGTATTTGAAGAAGTCTCCAAAGTGGTCCATTTATGGCGTAGCTTTAAGCATGGCCCTCACGGGAAGACACTTTAAAGAAGTCTACAAGATGATCCAGATTTTATGAGCAGAACGAAATGAATACATATTATTAAAAGATTCTTAACACAAAATAACAGAGAAATAGTAAAACTGGTTTTCTATTCAATAAGGAAATAAGTTGAAACTGTAAAATGCAGCGAAAAACAAGCTTGTTGGAATGGTGGTGGCTTATCTCTGAGAAGAGATGTGACGACTACGCTCATTTGAAAGAAGATTGTTACCATGAGGCTTTGAAGGCCTTTTACAATAAAATAGGAATGTCAAAAACCCTAGGCATCCAAAAACCTAACCCTAGGAGATGAAGCGCCAAAAGTCATGTGGGCCCTATTTGGCTAAGTTAGTACATCAACTTCTCGGGGTTGTAACTTTTGCATACGATCTCTATTTTAGGTGCACGATAGACTGTTGGAAAGGTCTAACCGAGAAGAACAATTTTTTACTGGCCCAAGGTAGTGAATTTAGCAATCCCTTGGTCCCCAAATCCCCAAAAAACATCATTTAGGGCCTCAGAATGGCCCTGGAAGTTTAGAACCCGAAAAATTGCCAAGGTGGAAAACTATTTTTCGAGCCAGTGGAATAGGTGGGTGACCACCAATATCCACATGGATCAATCCTCCCTCCTTAGGAAGCAATGGTATGTGACACCTGGGGTAAGTTAGTACATCAACTTTCCGAGGTCGTAACTTTTGCATACAATCTTTGTTTTAGGTGCACTATATCTTGTTGGAAAGGTGTAACCGAGAAGAACAAATTTTTACTGGATCCAGGGCAGTGTCACTAGTAATCCCCTGGGCCCCAGATCCCCCAAAAACGTCGTTTAGGGCCTCAAAATGGCCCCAGAAGTTTGGAACCCAAAAAACTGTCGAAAATTGCCAAGGTGGAAAATTGTTTTTCGAGCCAATGGAATAGGTGGGTGGCCACCGATATCCACCTGGATCAGAAGAATCCCTAGAATTATGGTTAAGTGGTTAAAAATCCTCAAAGACATGGTCATGAAGCCTGAAGTTAATTAAAGAAAAATAACATGAAGGACATTGCAAATGCATTCAAAACCATCATAGATTGATATTCCTCATCATCACATTTCCAACGATAGCTGGTATGCCATGTGGTTCCTCATGGTTGATTTATTCCATCTTAAAGATGAAGCCCCAAAGTATGGTCAAGAAGCCCCATATCTAAGGTGAAAGAACTTACAAGTTGTCCCTAAATTCAAGTAAAGGAGAAAATTTGTTGCAAACAAGAAGTTACAGGTTGGATCAAAGATCAAGTAAAGAAGTTACTTGTAAGGGTATAAATACACATATTACTTGGAAGGGTATAAATACACATGAAGAACCTCTCATTTTATTACCAATAAAGGATGTGATTTCTTAGAGAAAGTGAAGTAGCATAGTTGTGTGAAGGAGGGAGTGCTCAGAGCCACAGATTGGAGAAGAGTTTTCAGAAAACCCTATTTGATAAAACCCCTATGGTTCAAGCATAGGGTGTCCTGCGAGGCCCCTCTGGTTGTCCTAGTATCGTCACACAAGGCCCCACCTGTTTCTCGGTCCAGTACTGCAAGGCTGAGGAAAGTTTTGAGGAAGGTATTCTTCTTGATGTTGAAGTTGAGGAAGGTTTGAATATATGATATCTCATGCACCAGGTTATTCACATGTTGAAATGTATGTTCTTATATATATGTTTTGAGGGTTATACCTTGATAATTTTTTCATATGCTTGAGGCATATCTTGGAGGTATTGACACATGGTTGAGTTACATCTTGGATATTTTGAGACATGTTTAAGTCACATTTTAGGTATATACTTTGAGGCATGGTATATTCTTTGAGGAACATCTTGGATGTTTTGGCACATGGTTTGATGCATATCATGGTGATTTTGAGCACGTGATTTGGAGGATATACTTGGATATCTTGGAATGAGTTTTATGTGGTTGTATCAGTTTTGGTCATGATGATATATCAATATCAGTGACAGTAACAGTGATAGGTTGATTCTCTCATTTATATTTAAGGGAGGAAGGTAGGGGTAATGAAATGGAGTTGTAGCTTTCTTCATGTTGGAGCCTGTAAACTAGGGGGTTGGAGCCTTCTTCTAGTTGGAGATGGAGAATCTAGGGAGTTGTAGCTTCCTTTAGGTTGGAGCCTGTAAATCAGGGGGTTGGTGCCTCCTTCCAGTTGGTACTAGAGAATTTTGGAAGTTAGTGCTTCCTATGAATGTAATTTTCTGATATATAAGGAAGCATTCTATGGTTTTGTAACATCCCAATTTTAACCCTTATGAACTATAATGTATTATGTAATCGTGACTTAGGTTGCTAAGCTGGTAAATTTGAAAAAGGGCCAGAGTTCCTAGGAAATGTAATACTTCATATACATTAATAAAATACACCGCTAGCTACAAGATGAACAAGGACAAAAGAGATAGAGGGATTAAGGGGCTAAGTATTTTTATTATATTTTATTTTGCCCATAATTGATTTTATGGAGAAAAGTGGTTACATGAGCTTCTTGGGGAGTCCATGTAGTTCTTGGTTCTTATAATTATATAAACATCCCTTGTGGGCTATTTTGGTGTGGTTTGATTCTTCTTCTTATTCTTCTTCACTCACTCACTCGTTGTTATGGGTTCACTTGTTCTTATTCATTCATTGTTACACCCTCCTCACTCTCGTTGAATTCATGTGCTCTTGGGGGGAGAATTCATGTGCTCTTGTTGAATTCCTCACTGTTATGAAACAATACGATTCATAACAATACCAAATTCACATGATTGTATTGATTCTACCATTTGAGTAGATAGATATTCTATTATTTTTCTTAATAATTATCATAAAAGGTTTACTATAAATAAATCATGATAAATTGATCACTTTAGCATAAATTGACATCTATAATTCTTTTTAATGTAAGTAAGCATTTAATATTATCCACACTATATAAATCAAAGATGAGATGCTGATCAAATTATGGGGGAAAGGTTAAATGTGTATTTTGATATCAACATTTTCCAAGATTACGTGTTCGGATTATTGTAATTCCCATTTTTTTTTTATAAACATGTCAGAATTGTAAATCTCACTTTTTTTTTTATAAATCTGTTATAATTGTTGTAAATCTCTTTTTTTTATATAAATTTTTATAAATCAGAGATGACTCAAAAATCAATTGTTTTGGATAGAAGTTTTTAGTGAATAATTTGACATTCTTTTATGTTTTTCAATAATAAATGCAAAGGTTGATATGATTTCCAAATTTTTATGGCAACTTAAAATTTTGAATTTTTTTAAAATAAAAAGTAATAAAATTCCCAAAACTTTCCTACAACTCACTCTTATTTATAAATTTATTTTATATCATAAGTTTTTGGTCACATGACTTCAATATTGTATATAGCAATGCAAAGAGGATGGTAGCAAACATAAATCTCAATACTAAATACCATTGATAATAGAGTTACAAGTTATCACAATTAAATTTACTGATATAGATTAAGAATAAAGAAGGATTAAATTTGTTAATATAGTTGATAATTAAATAAAAAATTATANAAAAAAATATATATATATATATATATATATATATATATATATATATATATATATATATATATATATATATATATATATATATATATAATTAATTAATTAAATAAAAAATTGGTGTAGGAAAGAAAAATAAAAATATTGAGTTCATGTTAAAAGCATAATGTATAGTTTACATGCTATCCAAAAGCCTTCTAAAAATTTCTCTAATTTCCCTCTCTATATATTTAAGAAATTAAATATACAAATGTTTATAAAGTGGTCACAAACTCAAGTGATTGAACACATAAGAGTTTATGGAATGGTCACAAGTTTTATATTACTATAGAGTAAGGATTTAGGTGCTAGGAATTCACTTCTTCCTAAACACCTAAAGATTTAGGTGTTAGGGTTCTAGTCAATCGTGCTTAAACATTGAATCTGTATTTGGTGCATGTAATCTAAGTTTATTTTAACATTCATATAGACTTATTTAAATCAATTAAGAATATGTTAAAGTGAAAATGTCTCATCCATGACCATCAAATTAGGTTTCAATTAAATAAAAATCACTCCTTAATCCATACAATAATTACATGTTGAGGTTGGATTCCCCGTTTCCTTACAAATGTTCCAAAAAAAAATAAAGCAAACAATTCTAACACTTTGTCAAATCACACTAAACTACTTAGATGCCATCACGATAATAAAATAAAAAGTGATAAGATAGTCTCCTCATCAAATCAACTTTCTAAAATTTAGGAATATCCCCAAAAAAATACCATTTATTCAAAAAATAAAATCACTAAACATAAAAATAAACTACCTACTTTTTCCTCTACTACCATTCCCTCCCTCCCACACCATGTGTCACAAAATGGGTAAATATCCCCACCATGCTTTAATGTGAAATGTGAATTGCAATTTTCTAGTCTCTTCAATCATAGGCTACATGCTTTAACCATTTAACATGAAAGTTCTCAACAAAAGTTATCAGATGGCCATGTTTATAGTTTTACATAGTTTGGTCCTTATGCTTCATTTTTTCATGGTTTATGTTGAAGTTGTGTGTCTTCTTTATAGAGGATCCATATGCTTATAATTCTAAATGTTGAGAGACAAATGCTCACCGATGTGGCCATACAATACTGATATGTTTTGTACATTTTGTATAAGTGTTTTTTTTCTATTTTATATTTGACCCAAAATGAATTTTTAATTTTCTTTATATACTCCCATTCTATTTTAAATGGTTAATGTATGATGTTTATACTTCAAAACAATTTGTCCCATAGTGAATAACAAGTGCATAGTATTTTCAATTTGTTCCTCTAAATATCTACATGATTGTTGAGTATTATGCAATGGATTTATTATGGATTTATTAATAAATTTATTGTTAATGTTTAGAGTTAATAGGGTATGTTTTGTATTGGAAGTCTTAAGATATGTGATTTTTATTAGAGACCATTATTCAATATTGTAATTAGAAATAAAATATTTTATGTTAAGTTGGTTAGTAAGTTGAATATTTTAGAAAGCGTTTGTTAGGATATTTAGTCAATATGAATAGATTTAGAATAATTAGTTATCCAAGTATTCTTTCAATATAAGATGTTTAAAGTCATGGCTCTATACCATAATAGAATGTTGAAGTGGTAGGTTTATGCCAATTTTGTATAAATTCACGATAATCTAAAATAACAAATGTCTTTACATTTTAAATTTGTTTATCACCCTATTTATATTCTCATAAGGAATGTAAGCTCAACATTATTGTGCTTTTCCTTCTCATGGATATATAGTATTCTCCATTGTTGTGTTTGTGTCTTTACTATGGCATTTTTAGTTCATACATCCTCATAGGCCTACTTGGTATCTATAGATATCTATAGATGGACTATCACAACTAGAATTAAAGATACATTTAACATTAAAAAATGTTTACAATAGAAATGTGCTAATGGAGGATGCGTCTTATTCTATTTTTTCACTCTTTGTTGTGAAAATGACTAAGGTAGACATGCAAATAGATAATCTTATAGATGCATTAGATTTTAAACAACATGTGTGAAATTATTATAACTAAAAAAAACACATTGAAATATTTTCGATATATGCCAATCAACATATGTCAAACAACTTTTTCTTATTTTATGTGCTCATGCACATAAAATGTGCTTGATATACAACGGTCAATGTATATTGGAAATGTTTCAATGTGGTTGTGCTAGTTGAGATCTTGGGAAAAACACATAAAGGAAGGATTTATGTACTAGAAAAATATTATAATAATAATAAGAAAACCACAAAATTATTTTTCTTATATGTCTTGAAGAATTACATTCATTGGAAGCACCAACTTCCTTTGTTTTCTAGCTACAATTGGAATGAGGCTCCAACCCCCTAGTTTCTCAAGATACAACTTGAGGGAAGCTCCAAATCCCCAATTCTCTGGCTACAACCAGAAGGAGGCTACAACCCCCTAAGTTCTTTGGCTACAACCACCTATCCTTGCCCTGTCCAACTGCCCTGAAGTATAAGTACAATGATGGAACCATTTTCACACTTTCACGGTGAGATATACCACTGTACAACTGTATCAACCTGTACCACTAACCTGCAGCCAACCTATACAACTACCCTGTAATCAATCTGTACATGAAATGAACATGTATCAACAAAATACAACAAATACACAACTTGTAGTTTTGCAACCTGCATATGTACGCGCCCTATCTGTACAACAGCGTGCGTATGTACGCATTATGTTTGTTATCCAGCCTACGTATGCCTTCTGAAACTAGGGATACATGACCTGTAGTTCTGCAACATGCGTATGTACACTCCCTGTTTATACAACAACCTGCGTATGTATGTGTCTTGTCTGTTATGAAACCTATGTATACCTTTTGAAAACTAGGGTTTTCTTTTTTTGAAAACTTCTGACCCTCTGCAACTTCTTTCACATAGATCTGCAACCTGTCACTGTATCCATAATGTAATTGTACCCTGTGTATGCATCCTCATAACCTTTACCCAAGGCATATATATCTCTCTCTATTCATGTTCCATATAGATGTGTGTAATCATGAACAATTATAATAACCCTCACATGATATAGTCATCAAACCCTTTCTGATATTTAGCCTCTCAATACATCAAATACTTCACAAATACAAGCTCTCAACCATGTACCACAAACCCTTAGCCATATGCCAAGAAATGCAAGATGTGCCTCAACAAGAAGTATCAATGATAAATATACCAACACTATATTTCTGTAGATCTGACTTATGCTGAAGATCCCATGCAACCACTAGTCGCTCTAGGGACAATCCTCAAATCTCCATAACCATTTCTCATGCATACATCAAAATCTAACTATTCATAGAAATAAGACATACCTTTTGGACCAATGGATAGATCTGATGTATCTGAGCACTGTAGACCTTTCTGGGAGTTTGATATCGGAATCTAGAACCTCTGCATCTTCATCTTCTCAAGTTTCCATGGCTTTATCAACATGTACACACCCTAATACACTATCAGCCCATGTATAACTCAGTATGTATGCACCCTAATACAATGTCAGCCCATGTACACCTCATAAAATAGGGTTTTTTTTGTATTCGCTATAATTCTAAGAAATTTTCCGTCAACCCTTCGTACTACCTCATACCTTCGCAACTTCAGATGTATCAATGAGTACTTGCAATAAGTATTACACAACAAAAGATATTCAATGTGTTCAAGTGTGATTAAATGAGAGATATTTGCCTCTTATTTAGCATTACACTTTCCTTATTTTAGGGAGTTATCCATTTAATTTATTATTTAAATGATATCTTTTGCAAACACTTGACTTTTTGAGGCTTCTATATGACTCATGAGGGTTCTTCAACTTCATATGGCCATAACTATCTAACCGTGAGGAGTTATGTGACGTTCCACATACCATTGGAAATGGCATGACAAGCACTATCCATCTAGGATAGTTTCACTGACAAATTCACCAACCTTCATCTCATTATTCCACAATTAATCATGGGTTCTCTAACTATACTTCTAGGATAACTCAATCCACAAAGCATCTTCTCGTGAGGGATTTCACCATAAGGGGACCACTTTGGGGTTCATCCATTTGTACTTCTTATCAACCATGACAAGAAAATAATGAGTCATATTTACATCAAACAAAATTGGGTCCATTACCCAAACCTTTGTGCTACCAGGATTTCTTCAATGGTTGACATCAATGAAAACCAACCTTAATCAACAATCTCCCCCTTTGGCATTGATGGCAACACTTTGATGCAATACTGAAATCATATCACTCATGCTCCCCCTGGAACCATGCCTCTGTTCTCTGCATCTCTGTGACCATTTCTCCCATTGGAACCATGCCTCTGTCCTCTGCATATGATAAATCTCTCCCCCTTTGTCATTGATAGCAAAGGTATATTTCCATCTGAGGCTGCTCCCCCTGACTAAACTGTTCTCTTTATGGTGCTTCCTCATGTACATCTAAGACATATAAGATAATCATTCAAAATATTTCATTTTGGAATAGAAATAACTCTGAATCTCTAGCGAAGATACTCAAAGGATTCCCATGGAAGTGGTTTTGTAAAGATGTCTGCCACTTGTTCTTTTGTGCCCACCTACTCAACTCTGATGTTCTTTTTTGCAACCTGTTCCTGTACAAAGTGATACTTGATTGGAATGTGGTTTGTCTTGGAGTGCATCACCGAGTTCTTTGAGATATTGATGGAGCTTGTATTATCACAATAAATTGGAATGGGCTCATCATACTCAACCTGTATATCTGTCATAGTTTTTTTCATCCAAAGAACCTATGTACAACATGTTGTTGCTGCAATATACTCTGCCTCAGCTATAAATAAAGATAATGATGATTGTTTCTTTCTTAGCCATGATACTAAACACGCACCTAAGTAGAACGTTGCTACACTGGTGCTTCGTCAGTCATCAATACAACCTACCCAATCTGCATCTGTGTAGGCAATAAGTGATAGATCCTTTCCTTTTGGATACCATAATCCAAACTCTTCTGTTCCTTTGAGATATCTGAAAATCCTCTTCACTGATAATACATGTGATTCTTTTGGTGCTGCTTGAAATCATGCCACCTGTCAAACTGCCTGCATTACATCTGGTCTGGATGTTGTCACATATAGTAGGCTACCAATCATTGACCTGTATTGCCTCTAATCTATAGACTTTGAATCATCATCTTTTCTTAACTTGCAACTGGTTTGCATGAGAATGATAACTGGATTACAATATTCCATTCCGAACCTCTTTAGCATTTCTCTGATATACCTGGTTTGAGAAATAAAAATTCCTTGGTGGATTTGACATATCTGAAGTCCCAAAAAGAAGGATAGTTCTCCAAGTAATGACTGTTGGTGCGAATTTGATCAGACCGAGGTCGTTCTCAGGTTACCAATAGAAGGCACCATGTAGTCTAGAGCACTGGCATTTTCATCTCCTCTGGAGAGACGAAGTCTCACCTAAAGCGTTGTTGAGACAGATATATAGGGAAGGGTAGGTAAAAGACTAAAGAGGATCCATAAAGCATTCAGAACTCATTCATGTTCTTGCATGAGAGACATTAACAAATATGAAACATATAAATGCAAGAGTCAAACCTACTTAAGTTGTGAGCAAGCATTTAAACATAGAACCATCAATTAGAACTCATAAACCATAAGGAAACACTGTAATGCATAAGTAAACATACAAAGATGCAACATATTTTGAAATTTGGTCCCGCTTCATATTATCTTTAGGATCTTTCTCTGATTATAGACTCAGAATTACCTAATAGGGATTAGTACAGACTCTTGAATCTGGACCCATGTCACAGAGCTCTAATTCTCTAATTGGTAGTTCTAATTCATTACAGACTCAGACTTGTCTTTTTTCGACTTACAACAATTATCAACAGCTAATCCCAAAATCTGAGTGACTCTAACCAACCTGACTCAACTCAACCCAGCTAATTAACTCATGAACTAATGAACCAACTCTTTTATAATTATATTCAGTCTTATATATAGCTGGGTTATGTCTTCCTTGTCGGATTGCACGCTTTCTTGTTCTGTTGCAACTGTTTATTTCTTCATTGGTGTTGCGTTGACTTCCACAACTGCTTTTTGTTTCTCTTTCTCTCGGAATCTGATGGTGTTTGCGCAACTCGTGCTTAGTCAAATATTGCACGATTCCTTCTCAAAAATGAAGGGCCCAACAGGCTCTAACCACAATCCTTGACTCGTCCTCAAGTCAAGCTCTTGGTTCTTTAACATCCTCTAGGAGCCTCTATTGTTTTCCCTTGTCTGTCTTTTCTTCTTCTTTGGGTTATTCTGTTTGTGATTTTTCTTCCTTTGACCTTCTCAAATGAAGGGCCCAATTCTGGTACCAACTCTAATTCTCTGTTCTTTACTCCTTGAAATCTTTCAACCTTGTCTTGCCATTTCCAGGTGAGGAGTGATGCTTCTACAAGAAACTGTTGGGTCGTGTCTTTGTTGTACTCCTTTGGCTTGGCTGCAACCAACGAGTTCCACTCGAAATATGTTGTTGCATCCTCCTCTCTTTCTGTTGAATCTCTCATATAGGCTAGGCTCGCCTTTCTTTTTCCCATGCTTCCTGGGGCCCTGGAATATATTCGACACATCCTCTCCTTGAGAGGATAGTCCAATAAGTTGTTGGATGTCTTCAACATGGATTGGATACCACTTATCCAAACATAGACTTTTGTCATGCACCATGCTTATCATAAATTTCTTGCAGCATGCAATCTCACCTGTGGTACCAAAGACTGGTAAGTCTCTTAGGTTCATGATGGTTGAGTTAAATAAGTTGATGAAGTCTTCTTTTGGTACAAATTTCATTCCTCCAATTCCATCCGGAGCTATCTCCCAAAAGACATATGTGTGCATTTGTGGAAACAAGGTTGAATCTATGAGGTCAAGGTCTAGGAGCTTAACGTTCTCTACCTTCCCTTTGAGATCGCCCACTATCTCGACCCGAGGGTCACAGGGCTCATCTGGTATTGCTTCTTTAGACATGGCGCTTCGGCTTGCTGTGGCTCTCGACATTTGCACTTCTGTGGTAGGTAAGAACTAGGGTTACATCTGCAACTTTTACAATGGTCCTAACTGGTTCGCACTACTGAGTTTGGAAATGACTATGCTCTTTTTAGAAACTGTACATTCTCAGCTGAGTTCTGAGAGCCTTATACTTGATTTAATGGGTAAGTTTTGGTAGTAAGTGCTACTCATCATGACTATATGGATGAAACCATGTGTGAGTTGTCTGACGAGATGGTTTAATCAAGGTAAATCCTATTGGTGATCTTCATATTTTCTTATTTGAGTGGAATAGGGATGTGGTCGATTTGAGACCTTTCTATTTGATGAGTGGGTGTCCTGGCATGAACTTCGATGGCATCTTGGCATAATGCAGCTTATGGCTTAACAGTTGTCAGATAGGGTACCAGAATGGCAATAATGGTTGTGAATAGACTGGCTTTGCATGGCCTATGATGCAGTTTGGATTTTGATTCATGGCCCCTCCGACCACAAAGGTTGTCCCCGTCATCTTTAATGACTTCCATTAATGGAATCTCTTATGCTTCAGGTCCTGTACTGCTGATTCGTAAGCTCTATATTAACCAACACTTGAACAAACAAATGAACTATGTGTTATGGCGCAACACTGCGTACATGGACTTTATTAACTGAATCTACAAAATTTCAGAAAGAAAACGAAACTTAAATCTAATTATTGTACAAGCTCTGTCAGATTGGAGTGACTGTCCTTCTTTCTCAGTTATGAGATAGGTGGGGCTTCAGGCGAGCACCATTCACCCATCCCAGTCATAGCACACCATCCATTTGCGTGAGTCTGACTACTCCTAAGGGTCAGATATATGCAATTGTTAAGGGTCCCAACCGGTGCATACACAACTTGCCATGATGCTTCTGGTATCGGTTGTCATAGAGTAACATATTGTCCCCTTGTGTGAATACCTTCCTCTTAATGTGTCGGTCATGCCAATATTTTTGTCTAGCCTTTTCAACCGACTGATGGAATTCTGCTAGAAATATTTTTTCGTCGAGTTCCTGTAGCTCCGTAAGTCTCTGTGCCATTGATTCCTCTTCGATCATACGCGTGAATTGTGCAATATATAGGCTTGGAGTGATGAATTCTGTAGGCACCACTGTCTCCCTCCCATAGACTAACTGGAACAGTGTGTATCTGTGGAGTTTCTTTGTCGTTGTCCTGTAGGCCCATAGGACAGCTGGAACTCTATCATCCTAGTCCTCCCGGTTTGCGCAACAGACCTTTGTTAGTCCCTTTTCTAGAATCTTGTTGAAGGCTTCATCTATTTCATTGGCCTGTGGGTGGTAAGGACTGATCTTGTGATTCTGGATCAGAAATTTTGTTGTAAGTGTTGTTAATGAAATGAGCCCCCTGTTCATTGGTTAGGCTCTTGGGACATCTGAATGGGGTAATGATATTCTTGAAAATGAACCTGGCAATAATATTTGTCAAACAGTCCTGTACCACTACTTCTTCTGCCCAATGGGTAAGGTATTCAGTCATGGTAACGATGTACCTAGCCTTTGAATGTTTGGTTGTGGGCTTGATTGGTCCAATGAATTCAACTGCCCATTTCTCAAATGCTTGTAGAGCTCTAACTGGTTATAGTGGTAGTTCATCTCGGTATGACGACTTTCCCACCCATTGACAAACATCACATGATCTAGCGTATGATTTTGCATCCTTGAACAGTGTTTCCCACCAAAGTCCTGCTTGTAGAACTTTTTGTGTCGTGGCCTTTCCTCCTACGTGGCCTCCTGTGATTCCACTATGGAATTCCTAGAGTATGTCCTTCCTTTCATGATCCAGGACGCATCGTTTGAGGATGTTGTTTAGTCCTAGTTTATACAATTGTCTGATGATCAGCTGGTAATTTGCTACTCTAACGACCATATGATGTTTTTGTGTTGCAGAATATGTTTCAGAACATGCCCATGTACTGAGAAAGATTGCTATGTCCTCCAGATATTTCGATATGGCCTCAATCTTGTACAAGTTTGCATCTGGGAGCTAGTCATCCATTGCTCCACCACTCTCTCCTGAATCTAGCCTAGATAGATGGTCGGGTCCGATGTTTCATCATCCTGGATTGATGATGACTTCAAAATGTTTTTCCTAAAATAACAACAACCATCTACAAATTCTCCCTTCCAACACAGGTTTGTTAACTAGGTATTTCAATGTAGAATGATCAGTAAAGAATTTGAAGTGAGACCCTAACAGATAATGTCTAAATTTCTATAAAACATAAATCATTGCTAAGCCTTCCCTTTCTGTCGTTGTGTAGTTGCGTTCTTCTTGTGACAGCTTTCGACTCACAAAATAGATAGGGTGATCCATAGCTCCATCTCTCAGTTGCATTAAAATATATCCTAAGGAAATTTCAGAAGCATCTACATGAACGTGAAATTCCTTCTCCCAGTTTGGGAATATCATAATCAATGTGGTAATGAGTTTCTCCTTAAGTGTCTCAAATGCTTTATCACATTTGGGAGTCCATTGGAATGTTTCATCCTTTTTCAGGAGTTTTTCCAGAGGTGCAATAATGTTGGCATATCTTCAGATGAACCTACGGTAATAACATGTGTGTCCTAGTGTGGAGCACAGCTGTTTAGCAATCGTAGGTGGTGTCATATTCACAATGACCGCAACTTTGGTTGGGTCTACTAATACTCCTTCTCGACAGACTATGTGGCCCAATAGATTTCCATATGGCACACAAAAGATACACTTTCTGAGATTTAATGATATTTTGAACTCTCTGCATCTGTCAAACATTAGCCGTAGTAGTGCTACATGTTCCTTAAGAAGGCTATATATTGTCCAATCATCCATATAGACATCTATAAATTTGTGAATGAATTCTCTAAAGGATGCTATCAAAATCCTGAAGAAAGCTACATGGGTGTTTTTTAAGCCAAATGGCATCACGTTGTATGAAAAAGATCCCCATTTTGTAATGAAAGTGGTCTTTCTCTTGTCTTCTTCAACAATCCCAAATTGATGGTATCCTGAAAATCTGTCTGTAAATGATTATTCTTCCTTCTCTGCAACTTGTTCTAGCACCTCATTAGTAAAGGCTGTTGGGAAAGGGTCATACACATAGGAAGAGTTGAGGATTTTGTATTCCACACAGACTCTAATATCCTCAGTGTCTTTCCTTCGTTGAATGACTATCGGGCTGATCCACTCTGCTTCTTCTACCACAAAAATGAGACATGCTTCTAACATCTTATCAATATCCTTCTTAAATTTCTCTTTTACTCTCAAGTTAAGATGGTATGGTCTATGTCTGACAGGCTTGGATCCTGGTTTTAACTCAATCTTCATTTCTCCCATGACTCCTTTGATTCCTTTTAATTCTAAAAAAGTCTTTGGGAACAAATCCTCATATTCCCTCAGTAAACTTTGTATTTCCTGACTAGTTTGCTCATCCTAGTAATCTCCCACCATATCTATCTTGGGTTGGTCTGCAGTCCCTATGTTGAGTTTGCGCAATTTTAATGGGTGGTTGTAGGAACTATTGGTTTGGTTGGGTATGGTGTTTTGGATTTCTCTGCTCCCCTCTGTCTCTTTGATGGCTAGGTTTCTCAGTTCTTCTAAGTCATCTAGGATTTCTAAATCTTTGCTAATCTGGTAACATTCTATAGGCTTGTCAATCAAGGGTAAGTGAAGTTTAGTCTGAAGTTCTTGGGTATGTTTGGGACACACTACAAAGTTTGATCTCTTATTATTATTGGTTGTAAAAATAATTTATTTAATCTTTTGCAAAGATAGTTCAATCTCAGGGTACTTACTTGTGAATGATAAGTCCTTGCAAAATTGAGATGCCAGTGTCTGCCAGTCGTTGGTCTGTCTTCTGGTTTCCTCATGTATGAACCAAGATTTCGGGATTGGGCCTAGAGAGTGGGGAAATACCTGAACCCAGAAGTCAGAGGGTATCTCCACAACCTGCCACTGTGTCGCACACTGTTCAATGTGTATTCTAGGATCCAATTCTCTGTTGAATGGTTGCACAACTTGGAGATCCATCTGCATCTCTGATTCAAACTGCTCCTTATTCCAGAACCTATACTTGAGAGCTTGCTTCACTTCATCCCAAGTTCTGAGTACAACTTTATGAGTGGCCCACCATCTGGCAGGGGTGTTCTGAAAAGCTACATCTAGTACTGAGATTGTTTGATATTCTCTCACATTCTCTTCCATATTCTGCATAAATTTTTCTATATCTGAGGTACCATTATACACTGGGTGTTCTCTAACTTCAGTCCCAACCCATCTGGTCATTCTGACAATTGCGCATCTTCTTGAGAATATTTCTTGCAAACCTTGTTGCCAACTATCAAAAGCCAGTTCTGAGTCTTCGTCTACTGAATATGTACTTCTCCAGCTTACTGATCCATTAGCAGTAGGGTTTATATAATCATTTCTTGTCCCCATTGTTACAGTGTACAACTGGTCTAGGTCTTCTCCCTCCATTTTATTGTATGTTGGTTATGTGTACCTGGGTCCTACATATGGATCCAAAGGTTGAACTACCTTGATTCCCTTAGCTTCAAAAGTCATGGTGTCTTTCTTTAAGTCAATTACTGCATAATTTTCATAGGCCCAATCGATGCCAAGTAGTGCAGGGTAAGGGTTCTTGTCTCCGATGATCTCAATGACTTCAAAGTCAACTACTTTTTTACTCCTGCTACATTGATTTCCACAGTCTCCAGTCTTCCTATGGGAAAGATACAGTATTGGTTTTCCATTCTTAATTGAATTGGAGAATATGTCAGTCTTAGTTTTCCTAAGGCTTCCCAGGTCTTCTGAGGAAGAATGTTCACATATGACCGTAGGTCCAACATGAAGTCCTTAATTTTGAAGTCATCTAACTAGGCTACTAGTCGAAATTATTTTTCGGTTCACACTTTCCTTCGCTGCACCCTCTGAGTACTCTTCTTAGGAAGATTATCCCTTATCCTTGCTTCTAGGGTTTATGCATTCCCTAAGACTAGGTATAGGGCATTGTATGACTTTTTTGTTAGTTTATCATTCCCTAGAATGTTAGAGAATAATTGAAACCAAAGGTCAACCACGTTCTGACATTGCTCAGGTTGTCTTGGTATGATTACAGGGTTCCTAGGTGCAGGGGGTGAAGCAAGGACTTGCACCACCTTAGGGTAAACAATCGGTTGGGGGGTGTTCTCTTGCATTTCATGACTAGGAATACTCTGGAATACTTCTATGGCATCTTTAAAGAACAACTTTTTCTTTAAGGGGTCATACCTGTCTCCCTTAGGTGATGCTTTTTGTATTTGAGGTAGAGTATCAGCATCAACTCCTGTCTTTGCTCCTCCTCGAGTAACGATATTAAGGTTGGGAAATTGTCCCTTTGATATCCTCTTGATCTCTGAGTTGATAAGGTTAGTTCCTCTTTGTTTTACTCTGTCTTCCCACTTTGCAATTAACTCTGGGAAGTCTTCAGTTGTGTGTCTGTTGGTTCTACAGTGAGAGCACCATGACTGCCTTGGATGAGGACAATCTCTGTCCAAGTGACCTTGTTCATCGCAGTTGTAACGTTTGATTGGTCCTCATCCCCCAGTTCTTCCTCCTCTGAAATATCCTCCAGCTCCACCTCCTTGACCTCTTCTTGGTCCCTGAGGGTTTTCATTCACCCTGAATGTTGTTCGGTCTAATCTATCTGCAAGTGCGTCCAACACTCTACATTGATTGGTAGTATGCGTAGTAGATGCCCAGAACTCACAGTGTATTGTGTTTGGTATTGTCAATTATTTCTACATGATGGGGCACTGTCTTGGCCCATGTCCATGGATTCAACAAATTTCACAATATTCCACTGTCATTGTTGCTTGGCCTCATGGGAAAGCGTGATATGGGGTGGGGTGATGGAATGATGAATTTGTCGACACTTGCACAACTCCTCACATGGGTCCTAGTGGGGTTACCATCAGATTCTGAGGAGGTCCCAATCACCTCATTCTCGAACATTCGTTCGCTAGATGACCTTTTGCATAACATCCAGTGCACCTGTTGGCCCTTGGTTATGGAAGTATGTAAAGAATCAAGGAAGAAAAGGGAGAATGAAAACTTTGCAGAAGACACAGTGATTGTTATCTAGTTGAAGTGAACAAAAGAGAAGAAAATATGGAGCGAAGCTCGAGAAAGAAATTCGTTGGACGAGGAGATCGGGGATGATAGATAAGAAAGGAAGAAGGATCGTGGAAAACTCAACAAGTGGAAAAAGCCACTGATAGATGCTTTGGAGCACCGCGCGAGAAGAAAGGAAAGACAGGTTAGTGAAGCCCTAAAAATATGGGTCAAGTTGACCTAGGGTTTTAGACGCCTAGGGTTTTCGTATCTAGGGTTTTGGACACCTAGGTTTTGGCCTAAGGTTTTCTGTGAGCTATTGTAATGTATAAATAAAGGTATAAAGGACCTGGGTCGGGTTGGTATGATATTGTTGTTGATCTAGTTGTATTGTTGATGTAAGTAAGTATTGTATCGAGAGGGAGAAGTGCTAAGAGTGAGAGCATTCTGGTATTGTAAGAATCTTCAGCTAGGTGTGAAGATCAACCCTGGAGTTGGGTGCGTAGGGAGAGGAGAGGAAGAGAGGAGAAGAGAAGAGATCTGCTAGCTAAGAGCACAGATAAGAACTGTATGCTTTACCTTAATATATTATAGAACAGTTCTGTGGGTGTATCCCTAGAGAGAGGGTGAACCACGTATATTTTTTGTTGTGTGTGATCGATATTTTGTCTCTGTCATTGACATATTGTGATTGCATTACTACTTTCAATATGATAAGTAGATGTGAAGAGTATATCTAATATGATAAGTGATTTATGAATTTTGTGTTGTTCTTGTGTTAGATCCACTTGATATTCCCTTCCATTGTAGATATCTTTGTCCTGCAACCCTCTCATAACTGCTTCATGTGAGACTACATCTACTTTGCAGGTGTTTCTGAAAGGGCCAGTAGTTAGGTCTTGTTGGTGTGCTCTTGGAGCTGAACCATGGGTCTGTCCTTGTGCAAACAAATGGTTCTATTGTCAGGACTGGAATATTCTTGAGGGAATGTCAAGGTGGTTTCCATCGAAGATAAATATTCAAAAGTGGATAGAAGATCAAGAAAAGGACTTCGTTGAAGCCCAGAACAAAAACCCTAATCTTAGCTCAGAATATTGGTTGGAGAAATATATCGTTACTGATATACATGAAATTTTCTTTGGAGAAATCCATTAGGAGCTATATGAGTGGCTAGCTAGAATATAAGATACCCAGTTTGAGATCTGATCTAGACCTCTTGTGGTTTGGACATCAGAGCTGATCAAGAAGGTCAAAAGAGTTGATAACATTGTATCACGAGAAATATATCATTGATTCGATAGGACCATTGGAGGGTACATCACAAAGTTCGATGTTGACAGAGTAGAATCATACATCCAAGCCAAGAGATATTTCTTTAAGGGACCTAGAGGGAAATTTTTGCATTTTCTGAAGCTAAGAATCAAGATGCTATTGCATGAGAAGAACATATTGAAGACACAATAGATTGGTCGGATCAAGAAAGGCTAATGTTTGAGAATTCAGATAGCGACAGTGACACAGAAGCTGAACATACATGCAGTGGGAGAGTGTTCTGAGAAGTTCACCTTGCAAACTTGTTTAAGCAGAACTACGGGGAGGAGGGTTTCTACAGTGAAGAAGAGACATAATTGATAGACGAAGAACATTCATAACTCGCTAGGACAAAGGAAGGGAAAGCTAAAGAGCTTTGCCATGAAGAACCTGAAACTTCAGAAACTACGCAGACCATTGAAGTAATTCATGTTATCCCTCATGTTGATTCAGTAGTATTAGGCAACCAGAGTAATCCCAACCACTAGAGCACAGGGATGATTTTAGGGGCTAAATTTCGCTCATGGGCTAATTTTCCATGGTTTTTCCAAAAACGAGATTCACTATTTTTAAAATGATTCTCCCAAATTCTATAGGATAAAATTATTTTACCTTAAAAATCGCCAAAATTTTATAAAAACTATATAAAATCCTTAGAAATTTGAATATTTTTACAAAAATATCGCCAATCATTTATAGCTGGCATATGAAGGATTAGTAAGATTCGCCAAGGTTTCTACATTTTAAAATAAGTTTCAATCCTTAAAATCATCCCTGCTAGAGCATCCAGAGCACTTTCAATAGTAGTCCACCATGCATTCAGTCGGGAACCCTAGGAATATCTATGGCAGACGAGATGAGGCTTCCTATATTTAGGGGAGATGGATCTAAAGATCCTGAACACTGGTTCTTATGTGAAGCTATATGAAATATTAAAAATTTCACCGACAAAGCTGTCAAAAGAACAAAGTTCAATGCCACTCTAAGGGACCGCGCACTGAGCTGGTACATGAAGCTTGTCCAAGGACTTGCACAACATAAACCATTGAATAAGTTTAAGAATGCATTGATTGTAGAGTTCAAGAAACCCAAGTCAGAGTCACAATGTATTACAGAGTTGAAAGAGATCAAGCAGAAGGTGGTCGAACCTATTTGGGAGTTCGATCAGAGATTCAAAACCATAACATGTCGATTGAATTTTCAGATCCCAGATGAATAGAACAAAGAATGGTTCATTATTTCCCTCTTACCACACATCAAAGTTCCTTTTATGAAATAGAATATTTCTCCGTAGGTTGAGGCATTGGAGATCGCCATGAACTTAGAATCATCCCCTATGGGAGAATCCATCTCGGGTATGAGTCAGATCCTGAGTCAGCTAACTAGTTTGTCTCTGCAGGTCAAAGATATCAAGAAAGACAAGGGAAAAGATAAAAGATAAGACATCTGTTGTGTCATATGTAGATCAGAAGGCCATGAAAAGGAACATTGTCCCCTATTCAATGAATACTTGGCTTCTGGATCTCTGAGCCCTTTGAAGCAAGTCACCTTACCTTGGTGGAAGGTATGCAGAAACATACATCGTATTGGTGAGTGTTATTATATGCAAAAGTAGGTTTAGACACCTACAAATTTGTACTGTACATTCTGTAAGTCCATAGGACATGATGATAGGGATTGTAGGGCTTACGATCACATGCATGAAAGGTCGAGAGACATATATAATATTCAAGGCGAAGTACAGCAAGAAGGAAACACTACGCAGTATAACTCTCCTGGGAGAGGAAACTTCAATCCTCACGGTGGATTCAGAGGAAGAGGACGAGAAGGAGGAATGGGTCGAGGCCGAGGATAGATCATCTATTATAACTGCGCACAACTAGGACACCTTGCAAGGGATTGTCAGAACCCTTGTACCACTTGCAGCTACTACAACTCGTTTGACCATGTTATAGAAGATGGTCTTGTGCTACTAGATAAGCTTCAAGAAAGACGAGGACCTCAGCAAAACCCGCAAGTGAAAATGATATATTTTAAGCCTCACAGAGAAGACCCTAGAGTCATTGTTATAAGAAGAGTAGGAGTTGTCACAGGAGATGACAGAATAACCCAAAGGAAGATTACAGAAGACTTAGGAATCAAGAAAGCTACAGAGAATACACAAATGTTTGATGCAAAGAAAGAAAGACAAATGTTTGAGGAAGACAGAAAAGAATTCAGAGGAGACCAAGGTTCTCCATCGAAGACAAAACTAGAAGTAAGAGAGTATGGAATGCCTCATGCATTCGATCAGTCTTCTTCACCAGAAGAAGGAAAAGAGGTAAGCAAGCTCATGGAATTTTTGTATACTTGTATTAAGTTGGTTCAATATGAAAGCGTTGTACAAGAATTACAAAATTTAATTAAACAATATGAGCTAGGAAAGATAGACCCCTTGCTGAATAGGGAAACACACCAAATTGGTAAGAAGAGAAGGAAAAATAAGGAATTACATTTGAATGCTCAAATAGGAGAGTATGAGATAGACTATGTAGTCCTTGACTTAGGGTCGAAGGTCAATGTCATGACGAAAAAAAACTAGGCACTGATGGGAAAACTGAAGTTGATCTATTCCCCTATCAGGCTTAGGATGGGTAACCAGCAATATGTCAACCCATTTGGACAATTGGATCATGTCCCTGTGGAAATTGATGGAGTAATAACATTTGCATATTTTGAGGTAATTGAAATAGTTGATGACAATTGCCCTTACCCTGCACTCTTAGGAATTGATTGAACCTTCAATAACTCTATTGTTGTCGACTTAAAGAAAATATGTATGAATTTTGAAAGAGATGGCCTTAGGTTCATCGCACCTTTAGATCCAGATGAAGGTCAGAAGTACACAAAACCTATCAGAGAAGTAGACCACACATATGCACTGGAAAACATATACAAGCTAACAGCGAGACAATAGGATTACATTAATCCCACAACCAATGGAAACCTAAGCTGGCTAAGTGATAGCACATGTTCATCAGACTCATAAGAAGCACTGGAGAACTAGAATAATACGATGTACAAAGTATCTACAAGAAGATGTGCTATATTAACCAGAGAAGTCCACTGGATCGGCACAACCGTAAGTAACTTACCCACATTTTATGGTCTGAACCCTTTAGAAACCTTCTTGTCAGACTTTGAATAAAGTGTACCAATACAACAAAGATTATTGGTGATGGATGATGCCTTGAAATCCACACCAACAAGATGGTGGGGGGCACACAAAAGTAACATTACAGATTGGATACAATGTTGTACCCTGATGACAGCGAGGTTCTCAGCACAAGTATAAGGCTGCAAAGTTCGCTACATAGGTCGAAGATGCCCAAAGGACCATGTGCGAAGCTGTGAGGAAGCCTGGAGAAACATCCCTCAAGAGAAGTGGGTACACAAATTCATCAACACACTAGACATGAAACCTATCAACTGGTACCTCCAAGCATAACTACACCTCATAACTACATATTGGCAAGGTATGACTCATAATTTTGTAACTACCTTTTTATTTGAAATTCAATATCCATCAGTAGATCAATCATTACAGATTGTGAGACATAAAGTATTCGAGGAGGTATCTAGCCTTCCCTTAGAACAGGAAGAGGATGAATGGACTGCGCCTCTCCAGAAACTGCAAGGTTGTTACAACATCAATGCTAATGAAGACGATGATCCGAGGAAGGTGAACATCGTAGAAACAGAAGGCTAGAGAGACGTGGAAGGACCAGGAGTTGAGATACCATTTATTGTACAACCGATTAAGATTAAGAAAGTCAATATTGGAACAGAACAGACACCAAAGTTTGCAAATGTTGGGGATTATTGGGATGTTGCTACCATTGATAAAATTACAAAGTTACTACATGAATATCAGGACTTGTTTCCAACCAAGTTCACTGATATGAAGGGCATTGAAGGTCCTATGGGTGAGATGAGGATTCCTTTGAAACCAGATGCTAGACCAGTCAAACAAAGACCTTACAGACTAAACCATAAATATAAGGATAAAGTGAAAATTGAGCTCGACAGAATGCTTGAAGCTAGGATTATAGAACATGTCAAAGAGTCAAATTGGATTAGCCCTATGGTGGTACAAGACAAGAAGACAAGATAAATCAGGATATGCGTAGATCTCAGAAAGATGAATGATGCTTTTTTACATGACCCCTTCCCTACACCATTCACTGACGAAGTGTTAGATAATGTGTGAGGCAAGGAAGTATATTCCTTTATAGATAGATTTTCAAGATACCATTAGATCCAAATTTCCAAAGAAGATCGCCATAAGACCACATTTGCAACATAATGGGGGTCCTACCAATATACAGTGATGCGATTTGGATTGAAGAATACCCCATCCATCTTTTCCAGGGTGGTGGTCGAAGCATTCAAGGAATTTCTGCATAAATTTTTAGAAGCATACTTTGATGATTGGACTATTTTTAGCTTATTGAAAAATCATATTGAATGTCTAAGACTAATGTTGGATAAATGTAGGCAGTTTCAAATTGCTTTAAACTTGAAGAAATGCATTTTATTTTCACCATTTGGAGTTATGTTAGGTCATATTGTATGTAAGCAAGGATTGTTGGTAGATCCATCCAAAATTACCATTATAGTTGATCTACCCCCTCCTACTTCAGTCAAACAACTGTGCACTGCACTGGGACATACTGGATCTTACAGGAAGTTCATCAGGGGATATGCTCAAATTACAACACCCATGGAAAAACTATTGAAGAAGGATTGTCAATTTAGTTGGACATAGGAATGCCAGTAGAGCTTCGACACACTGAAACAGAAAATGGTTAGTGCGCCCATTCTGGTTTTCCCATATTGGACCAAGGAGTTTCATGTGCATGTCGATGCATCTTCCATTTCTTTAGGAGATGTGTTATCACAGCTAGGAAAAGGGGATATTTACCACCCGTTATCCTTTGCTAGCAGGAAGCTATCCATTGCTGATATTAATTACACCACCACTGAGCGAGAAGGGTTAGCCATGGTATATGCATTGTAGAAATTTCACCACTACTTGTTGGGAGGACACTTTAAAATGTTTACTGATCACTCTGTGCTGAAATACCTAGTCAACAAGCCAGTGTTGGGGGGAAGGATATGCGGATGGTTGCTGCTATTTCAAGAATATGATTTTGATATCATAGTAAAGCAAGGAAGAATGAACATACGTCCTGACCACTTGTCAAATATGGAACATGGAGAAGAGTCGACCAATTTGGAGGATACACTATTGGATGCACAACTACTAGACATTAGAAATATCGATGACCACTTCACAGACATAGTGCAGTTCCTATCAACAAGAATGACATCCAATGAGTATACAATTCCTTAGAAGAAACAGTTAGTGATGCACGCTGCAGATTTCTCACTTATAGCTGGACATCTATACAAGATGGGACCGAATGAGATATTGCGAAGGTGTGTTATGGAGGCAGAATGACCATTGATCCTTGCAGAAGCTCATGAAGGCATCACAAGAGGACATTATGCAGGGAAAGCAACTGCACAGAAGCTTCTTAGAGCTGGCCTTTGGTGGCCTACCTTACACAGAGATGCTAAAGACTATTCCAGAGCCTGCAATATATGCCAAAGAGTTGGGAAACCATCCAGAAGAGATGAAATGCCATTAGCACCGCAACCATGGATGATTTTAGGGGATAAATTTCGCTCATGGGCTAATTTTCCATGGTTTTTCCAAAAACAAAATCCGCTATTTTAAAAATGATTCACCCAAATTCTATAGGACAAAATTATTTTACCTTAAAATAGCCAATTTTTTTATAAAAACTATATAAAATCCTTAAAATTTTGAATATTTTTACAAAAATATCGCCAAACATTTATAGTTGGCATACGAAGGATTAGTAAGATTCGCCAAGGTTTCTACATTTTAAAATAAATTTCGATCCTTAAAATCACCCATGACTGCAACTGACCCTACAAGCATTTGAGAAATGGGCCATTGACTTTGTTGGACCTATACATATACCAGGAAAGTGTACAGGAGCAAGGTACATAATTATAGAACCAAAATACTTGACTAGATGGGCCGAAGAAAGAGATGTCAAGGACTGTAGTGCAACTACATCTACGCGCTTCATGTTTGATGACATCATAACCAGGTTTGGATGCCCAAAGATATTTATGAGTGATCAAGGAACACACTTCATCAATAAGACAATTGAAGCCCTGGTTGGAGAATTCGCAGTCCACCATCAAAAGAGCACACCATACCATTCACAAGCAAATGGGACAGTTGAAACATTCAACAAGATCCTGGAGACAGTGCTCACAAAGATTTGCAGTGTGAATATGGATGATTGGGATTTGAGAGTACCAGCAATATTATGGGCCTATAGAACCACTTGCAAGAAACTAACAATGCAGACCCCCTTCAAGTTGGTATATGGTCTTGAAGCTATTGTTCCAATGGAATATCTGGTACCAAGCCTAAGAATTTTTGCCTTTATAGATATGGATGACCCTCACGCTATCCAAGAGAGGCTTGCACAATTGGTTGAATTGGAAGAAGACATATTCATTGCAGGATTCCATTAGCAGGTTTAGAAGGAAGGAGAGAAGGCCTATCATGATAGGCACATAAAGAAGAAGGCATTCAGTCAAGGTGATCTAGTACTGGTATATGAAAACAAGTTCATAAAACATCCTGGGAAGTTCAAAACGCATTGTCTCGGGCCATACGAGATCGTTTATGTTACATAAGGAGGAGTTGTGCAACTGAAAATGTTGAATGTGTTGGAAATATGGAAATAGCAGGGATGCAGAATGTCTAGGTTGTCATTGATGGCAATCATCTATGGCAGAAGAAGCAGAGCAATGTTCAAGCAGAGTGATGAAGGGTAGCCGACCTGACAGGAAAGAGACCGAGAGACGTCGGATCACAAAGGAAAATAAGTCGCAGTCTAAGGATTCGAGGAGAATAAGCTCAGGAGGCATAGCGCTCTTATACGCGCAAGGAGCACAGGAAAGAGACTGAGAGTCGTCGGATCTCACTCGGAAATCCCGACAGCTGTTGGATCGGGAGAAGCTGCGCAGATGTTAAGCGCAGGAGTGGGCGTGCAGAAGAGAAGGAAGACAGAGATTCACAACCACAGGATCTCATTCAAATTTCCCAAAAGAACGAGGGCCGTCAGATCAGACAGAAGCTGCGAGGGAGATATACCATCGGGAAAAGCCAAGGTGAAATCCTGATTGAATCTGGACCGTCAAATCCAGAAAGGATCAAGACCACTGATCACATCTCTGTACGGATCGGGGTTCGGGACTTTGAAATGTCTTGTTCACTCGACAATGAAAACCCCGAAATCGCGAGACGCGATTTCGCGATTTAATCGCAGCCGTTAAATCAAGCAGGGATCTGGACCGTTC
>ML786981.1:363328-422805 GCA_009831015.1 Picea engelmannii
CTGTGTATGTGTATGATTGTTCATTTGTTCATTGCTTATTTACTCTGCAGTTATTGGATAATAATGCTTCATTGATATAGCACTTGGATTATATGGTTAAAAGGGACTAAATTGCTCTATTACTGATTCACCCCCCCCTCTCAATAATCCAACACAACTTTGTTCAATCTCAGGTTGTAACACTTGTATGCTTTCCTTGTACTTGAGTAACCAACAAGTACTCATTTTTCCACACGAGAGTCAAACTTTCCCATTCTTCCATCTTCTCTTTTGATGTAGCATTTGCTTCCAAAAACTCTTAAGCGATTTACATTTGTTGGTCTTTCTTTCCATAGCTCGTAGGGATTTTTTTCAGTGTTTTTTATGAGCATTACTCTGTTTTGAATGTGAACTGTTGTATGCACTACCTATGTCCAAAAAATATATGTCAATTTGGAATCGATTAGAATTGTTAGGGCCATTTCCTGTACTGTCATGTTCTTTCTTTCAACAACTCCATTCTATTGAGGTGTCCTAGCAATGGAGAATTTCCTTTTTATTCCATGATTTCTACAGTAGTCCATAAATTCCTTTGAAGTGAACTCACCTCCATTATCAGATCTCAAGCATTTTATTTTTGAATCCACTTCATTTTCAACCATTTCCTTGTAGATCTTGACGTTTTCAAAATCTTCTAACTTATTCTTGAGAAAGAAAACTGCAGTCATTCTTGTATAATCATCAACTAATAACATAAATTATTTCTCACCTTTTAAACCCTTTGTTGTAGTTGGTCTAACTAGATTAGTATGCACAATTTTCAGTGATCTTGTTGTTGAATATCCCTTTGATTTGAACCTGGTCTTTTATTTCTTTCCTTGTTGACAATGCTTGCATAAAGTGTTGGTTGGTTTCATGATATGAGGCATTTCTATGACTTCTTCTCTTTTGCTGACTTTGAAAAGGTTATCAAAATGTATGTGACCCATTCTTCTGTTCCATAGCCAAATTTAATCTTCCTTTCCTAGACAACATTTTTCATTTCTAATTTCACTTAACACATATATGTTGCTTGAATTTCTCGCAGCTATAGCAATCGATTTTCCTAAACCTTATTTTCTTATCTCGCACTTTTGTGAATCGAAAGTAACTTTATGACCTTGGTCACAGATTTGACTCACACTTAGAAGATTATTTTTCATATCTTCTACTAGTAGAACATTTTTTGCCTTTGTATTCTTGTTCCCAATTCTGACTGTGCCTTTTCCAATGATTTTAGTTGACTCATCATTTTCGAAGGAGACTGATCCATCTCATTCCTTTCTTAATGTAAGAAACTTGTCTCTGTCACCTATCATGTGTTTTGAAAAACCACTATCAACATACCAACCACGTTTCTTCTTCTTATCTTGTAGAGTGAGTGTGCATTCTTCATTATTGTACTGATTCTTCTTTCTTATCCATGTCCTTTTCTGGGGTTCATGTCTGTGATTGTTGTTGTTCTGTTGTGGTTCTCTAGGAGGGATTGTCATTCTGCAATATTTGTCCATGTGTCCAAATTTGTTACACTTGTATAATTCCACTTTAGTGCTCAATGATTCAAACCTATTGTATCTTCTCTGTGTTTCACTAGGCCTTCTTGGATAACCCTTTTATGTATGACTTTCAAAGTTGTTTGTGTTCATGTTGTTAGATCTACAATTCACATCTTTATGTCCAAAATTATTACATGCATAACATAAACCAAAACATAGTTTGATACCTGGGAGTTGAATATCTTCTCAAAGGAGGTGCTCTTATGAATCCTTCTTCTTCTTGAGACTTATCTATTTATGTCGGTTGTTGATTCTGAAATATGAATCTTCTCGGTGGAGGAGTGTCTCTATAATTTTCATTGTAGACTTTCCTATCCCCTTTGATTGTTTCTTCATAGATTTTTGGATATGTTTCTTGTTCTGTTGTTTTGGATATTGATCCCTTTTTTGTCTGATTGTATCCAAGTCCAGACTTGTCATGATTAGGCCTTTGACAGTTGATAATGTCATCCAAAACTTTTGAGGTTTCTGCATAATTTTCTTTTGAAGATCCTTTCTTAATGTGACAATCTCTGCTTCCAAATTTTCAATGATCCTGTCTCTTTCTTCTAGTTGTTCTTTGAGTGCTTCTTCAATTATTTTATCTTCTTCAATTTGAACCTTCAAATTTGTGATCATTTGTTCTAATTCCCGAGTGTCTTCTTTCTTGTCTAGTTCCACTTGTAGCTTCTTGTTTTTCCTATTTTCTCTTCTGATAACTTCTATGGCACTCATCAATTCCTCTCGGTATTCAACTTCTGTCTCTTCAATTTCTTCTTCGTCTTATTCATATTCTACTTTAGATTTTTCTTTATCAGAGTCTTCTACTGCCATGAATAAAACTCTGTCTATCTCATTGTCACTGACTTCATCTTCATATGATGATGAGATGTCTTCTTTGGTGCATTGGCTTTTGGATTTTCTCGAAAAGTTTCTTTGTGGTTCTTTTTCCTTTATATGTTTGATTTCTTTTTGAGTCACCTTCATCATTTCTCTTTTTCTTATGAGGACATTTGTTAGCAAAATGGCCAATACCATCACAATTAAAACAAATTAAAGGAAGCTTACCCCTATACCTACCGTTGATTCCCTTGTTTAGTATTCTAACAAATATGGCCACTTCTTCATCATCTTCTAAGACGTCACTATTGATTCTATGTTCTTTTTTTTGTTGCTTTTCCTTTTTCTTTGATCTTTTGGATGCTTTAAAGGATGCTTCTTTTACATCTAGATTTTCCTGTTCAGTTCTCATTTCATATGCAATGAAGATTCCATGTAGTTCGTCCATGCTTATTGATTTTAGATCTTCTCTTTCTTCTAGTGCTGATATATTAGGGTCAAATCTCATAGGAAGAGATCTTAGTACCTTTTGAACAATTACAGATTCTTCGATTTCTTCTCCCAATCCTATGATTGCATTTACTGTTTCATCAACTCGTAAAAAGTAAGCTGCAATATTCTCATTTTCCTTCATCTTAAGTTGTTCGAACTAACCTCTGTAACTTTGAAGCTTTGCTGCTTTGACTTTTGAATCTCCTTCATAAATATTTTGAAGTTTGTCCCAAATATCTTTAGCATATTTACAATGTGCAACTTTGGTGAATATTTTTTCACTAAGACCATTCGTAAGTGCATTTGTGGCTTTGGAATTATTCTAAATGATTTTCATTACTTTGTCATTTGTTCAAATCCGTGTGCCTATATTTATGTCTTCATCCTTATGCTCCAAAATGAATACTTATGTCTATCAAACTGTGGTATTCCATTTTTATACAAGTTGTTTCTCTCCATGATCTACCTTTCAGTGGTTAAACTGATTTCTGAAGGAACCTTCTCTGAAACCAATTATTAGATTACTGAGAGGGGGGGGTGAAACATTAATAGATAAATATAATCCTTTTTCATCAAAACACAAGTGTTATATCAATGTAGCATTATCATCCAATAGTTATAGAGTAAATAAACAATGAACAAATGAGAAATCACACACATACACAATACACCAGTGTTTTTAAATGGAAACCCAAAGAAGGAGAAAACCACATAATGCTTTTTCTTATACGTCTTGAAGAATTACATTCATTGGAAGCACCAACTTCCTTTGTTTTCCAGCTGCAACTGGAAAGAGGTTCCAACCCCCTAGTTTCTCAAGCTAAAACCCAAGGCAAGATCCAAATCCCTAATTATCTAGCTACAACTAGAAGGAGGCTACAACCCCATAAGTTTTATGCCTACAACTGGAAGGTGGCTACAACCACCTATCCTTTCCCTGTCCAACCGCCTTGAAGTAGAAGTAGAATGATGGAACCAATGTCACACTATCACTATTATATATACCACTGTACAATTGTATCAACCTGTACCACTGACCTGCAGCCTGTTATCGCACAGTTTGTAGCTAGGTATAAAGGCTAGTGGATTGAGGCCAAACTGGTGTAACAGGAACCTTCCCCACCCAATGTCACCTCAATGGGAAGGTTCTTTCTATTTAGGGAGGTTAAACCAGGGGAGACATCCCCGGTAACCTGGGGTTTTGAAGAGGTTAAAGTATAAAAGTCAAGGGAAAAGTTCCTCCTCACAGGTTACCACCAAGGTCAGAAAGTTCGACTAATCAACCAATAAATGAAGTGTATGCCCAAATGAAAACACCTGCCCAGAACAAGACAACATGAATACAATATATATGCAGGCTATAACTTAGTGGGTTAGTACTTCATGTGACTATCTAACAATAATATATAAGCAATGAAACAATAGATATTAATGAGATCAACGTTTTGTCAATATAGCAATGTAGAAGTATAATTTCATCAATAACTATTGAGATGATGTAGAAAACAATATATCCAATCAATCATTTACTCAATAAATTCCTTTAACCATCATCTAATTTCTTATTATCAATGTTTGTTGCATCAAAATGGAATAACCAACTATGACGTCAGCCTAGTTAGGGTTAGCTTAGTTAGTTAGGGTTTCAAAATTCAAATTTTTGAGAGTTGTTTTGGACACTAGGACTTCAACATTGTGTGTCTAAGATCAGTGCCTAAGGGTATATGGAGTCATTCAAGGAGAGGATGCAAGGTTGAAGGAGTAATAGGCTAAAGAAAAGAGGGAAGGGTTCTAGAGTGTTGCAATGGCAGGGCCCTAGAATCAAAACCCTATGGGAAAGAGGCTCACTTCGGTGTTGCTTAAGCAAGGCCTTGTGCTCTTTCCTCCTTCTTTAGGTCAAACTTGGAAAAATGGCTAGCAAAAGAAAAGATTTAAAACAAGAGGATTTAATGAGGGAGAGTGTTGCAATGGCAAGGCTCTATCACTAAAACCCTAGAAGATGGATGGTCCTAGGTGTAGATAACCTAGACCTAGGATGCCACCCTCCTTTTAACCTTTAAAATCAAAGCTAGCTTAAGGGAAGAAGTGAGAAGAGTGTAGCAAAGGCTAGGCTCCTTCTTCCTTCTTCAATGGATGAAAATTTCTCTCTAAGGGGACATGAGACAAGGAACTACTTGTGTGCTTGTCACCTAGGGTTTTTAAATCAACAAATTTATAAGTAAATGCAAGAATACTAACCTACAACCATTCAATCAAGAATTTTTGCAGGAAAAACACTTACATATCATGAAGAAAAGCATATGCAAACCCTAGTTGTAAACCTTCCTCAAGAGAAATGCCAAATATGCCAAGAAAAGCCTTCCATCAACAAGTGTGCCTCCTTTAAAAGACCAAATACCCAAACTAGGGCGCAAAAAGTAGACCTCACAAGTGTGAGTTGTTGTGTTATGTTCAAATGAGGGAAAAACATCCTCAATATATAATGTATCATGACCTTTAATTTAAAATTAGGTCATTAAAAATAGCCGACAAGGCTACAAAACAAAATCATATTGTTTTTACATTAACTGCTAAGTAAAAGACATGAATGAGAAAAAAGTGAGACGTCAAGCCCCTTTGAGGGAAACGTTAGGCCCTTTTGGGGCTAGTCCAGCATCCAGAAGTCAAACGTTAACCTTTTTCGAGCTCCTCCAAGCTGCCACACATGCCAGCCATCCTGTCAAACTTCCACACGCTCAAGGAGACATCAAGACTTTCTAGGTGACGTCCTGGTCATCAAAAGGAAAACGTTCCATCTAAAGTGGGTCAACCCCCCTGGGATTGGCTCAACCAAAGTGTCCTGGGTGGAACGCCCTTCTTCTTCTCATATGCAAAGGCTCATCCAATCACTGTCCTATCTCTGCCTCTGATGGGGTCCCAACAGCCATCTGATGGGCTCTTCCACCCCATGGAGGTCCGAACTAATCATCTCCCCATGTGTACCGATCCAACTGGTACATGTCTGTCGGGCATGGTCCTACACATCAAAAACTTCTCCCTCCATGGGCTCATTATTCACAAGGATCATAGCAATTTTAATCACATTTCATCATTAATTTTATCAAATACAGGCATAAAACCCCTGATATATCATTCAATAGCTCAAAGATATTACAATGACCTTCTATACAAAGTCTAAGAGAAAGACAAAATATCCTATTGGGCCAGCATCCATAAGAAAGGAACGTTTCCATAGGGTATCATCCAAGCCATGTAACACGAGGTGATGTGGTCAAGGGATGTCCAGACATACGGGTAGAGTGAAAGACATGGGTGTACGATATTACCTATGGGTGCCTTTGTGGAAGGTGAGTTGTACCTGTCATGGATGCAATTCTTTCCAAGCCCTTTACTTCCTTTATTCTTTCTTTTATTTATTGCTTTTTCTTATTTATTTTATTTCAAGGTCTAACTAGAGGACACTGCCTTGGCGTGGTGACCAGAGCTGACAATGTTACCCACGAGTACTTTCGCAAAGATGATAAGGCTGGCTCGTGATGAGACCCCCTTTCCCTTGGCCATGCAACCAAAGGTCACTGCCCTAGCGTGGTAACCAGATAATGGCAATGTCATACTGCTAGGTACCCATGAACATAATATGCTAGCTCGTGATGAGACCCCCCATCCTCTTGGCTAGGTCTTGTTTTTTTATTTTTCTTCGGGTCCCTCTTCTTTCTTGCTAAGAGACTTTTTATTTCCTTCTCGGGGATCCCTGGGTGAGGCATCTCTAGGTTTCATTTTATGGCTTTTATCTTTTACCAGCTACTTTTACCTTCTGGGCCTTTAGCTCCTTCTTCCCACGAGATAAGGTGTAACCTCACAAACAAATCATCCTAATGTCCAGACTAGGGGAATGGGGCATATAAGTGGGAGATAAGATGTAAGAGTGATGATATGATGGGAGCGGATGATGGCCCTTCAAAATTCCCCCAGTGGCAAACCAAAACCTATGGGTACAAGCTTGCTAGGGTACCCTGTCAATCCCCCCAACCATGGTCAAGTGGGTTAATGTAAGATCCAAGCAGTCATCAGAAATAAAATGAATTTGATGCATATATCTAAAGGTTATAATGATCAAATATGACACATACCATGATACCTAGACCAATTACCTCATGGAGCAAGAGTCTTCTCCAATACAAATCCAAACCGAAGGTCATGGATGTTGTTGTTGCTGACAAGACAAGTCTGATGAAAGAGAAGAAAGATGGGCCCTCCAGGGCCATGCTTAGGTCAATCCTGCTCTCGGTACTCCATGTCTAGGACCTGTGGGCATCGAGACATGATCTCCTAGTTATCCCTAGAAATCGGGGATAACACAACCAACATGTACAACTGCTCTGTAATAAATCTGTTCCTGAACTGAACATGTATCAACAAAATACAATAGATACACGACCTGTAGTTTTGTAACCTACGTTTGTGTGCGCCCTATCTATACAAAATCCTACGTATGTATGCATTCTGTCTGTTATGCAAGTTGTGTATACCTTCTGAAAGTAGGGATACGCGACCTGTAGTTCTGCAACATGAGTATGTGCACAGCCTGTTTATACAACAACCTTTGTATGTATGCATCTTGTCTGTTATGCAACCTATGTATACCTTCTGAAAACATGGGTTTTATTTTTTTGACAACTATTGAACCTCTGCAACTTCTTTCACATAGATATGCAACTTGTCACTATATCTAGATTGTAATTGTACCATGTGTATGCATCCTCATAACCTTTACCCAAGGAATATATATCTCTCTCTAGTCATGTGCCATATAGGTGTGTGTAATCATGAACAATTATAATAACCCTCACATGATCTAGTCATCAAACCCTTTCCAATATTCAACCTCTCAATACATCAACCACTTCACAAATACAATATCTCAACCATGTACCACAAACCCTTAGCCATATGCCAAGAAATACAAGATGTGCCTCAACAAGAAGTATCAATGATAAACATACCAGCACTGTATTTATGTAGATCTGACTTATGAAAAATATCCCATGCAACCACTAGTCTCTCTAGGGAGAATCCTCAAATATCCATAACCATTTCTCATGCATACATCAAAATCCAACTATTCATAGAATTAATACATACCTTTTGGACCAATGGATAGATTTTATGTATCTAAGCACTGTAGACCTTCCTGGGAGCTTGATCTCAAAATATAGAACCTCTACATCTTCATCTTCTCAAGTTTCCATGGCTTTATCAACATGTATGCACCCTAATAAACTATCATCCCGTGTATAACTCAGTATGTATGCACCCTAATTCATTGTCAGTCCGGGTACACCTCATAAAATAGGATTTTTTTTGTATCCACTATAATTCTAAGAATTTCATCGTCAACCCTTCGTACTACCTCAGACCTTTGCAACTTCATATGTATCAATGAGTACTTGCAACAAGTCTTACACAACAAAAGATATTCAATGTGTTCAAGTGTGTTTAAATGAGAGAGCTTTGCCTGTTATTTAGCATTACACTTTCCTTATTTTAGGGAGTTCTCCATTTACTTTATTATTTAAATAATTTATTTTGCAAACACTTGACTTTTGTGGGCTTCTATATGACTCATGAGGGTTCTTCAACTTCATATGGCCATAACTCTCTAACCATGAGGAGTTATGTGACGTTCCACATACCATCGGAAATGGCATGACAAGCACTATCCATATAGGATAGCTTCATTGAAAAATTCACTAACCTTCATCTCATTATTCCACAATTAAGCATGGTTTCTCTAACCATACTTCTAGGATAACTCAATCTGCAAAGCGTCTTCCAGTGAGGGATTTCACCATAAGGGGACCACTTTGCGAGTCATCCATTTGTACTTCTTATCAACCATGACAAGACAGTAATGAGTCATCTTTAAATCAAACAAAATTAGGTCCATTACCCAAACCTTTGTGCTACCGATATTTCTTCAAGGGTTGACATCAATGACAACCAACCTTAATCAACAATGGGCATG
This sequence comes from Picea engelmannii, assembly GCA_009831015.1. Classification (NCBI taxonomy): domain Eukaryota; kingdom Viridiplantae; phylum Streptophyta; class Pinopsida; order Pinales; family Pinaceae; genus Picea; species Picea engelmannii. The sequence goes on from ML786981.1 coordinate 372,239, forward strand.
GTCATAGTAAAAAATGGTTAACTATGATCATGGTTGAGTTGACCATGACCATGGTTGACAAATTTGACTATGTGGACTTATGTAGAAGTTGCATGTGGTTGACTATGGTTGAATAAATTCAATAAAGTTAAATAATAATAGTGACAATAACAAAAATAATGATGGTGGTGGAGGTGGAAATGATGATATTAATTTAGAATAAATAAGATTCTAATTAATTAGGTTTAATTAGTATTAATTAGGCAATATTAGGGGTTAATTAGCATTTTATCAAAATTGGATGCTTAATAAGGAATGATGGTGGGTTATGTTAGATTGCAATATTTCAAAGGGAATAAAAAATGGTTTTCTCTCATTGCGATATTAAACGAGTAAAAGACTGTTATGTCACATTTTGACATTTCAAAAGGAATAAAAGAGCATTATCTCCCATTATATTTATGGTAAAGAATACAATCTTATCTCAGAATTTAATATTATGTTTGACTAATGCTGACTAAGTTAACTAATATTGAATTATGCAACTAATGTTGATCAATATTGACTTATGTTGAGTAATATTGACCAAGTTTACTAATTATTTATTTCGTTGATCTATTGAGTAATGTTTATTAATGTTGCAATGTTAATTAAGTTTAATATTAATTAATTTGAGTAATATTAACTAATTTGACCAAACTAATGCCGAGAATTAAGTGACCAATGTGGACACTTCAAGGAGAACACCTTATAGCAGAGGTTTTTATTGTTAAAAAGTTTGATTTTTTTTTCAAAGAAAACCCCGCTACAACCTTATCTATTGGTTACAGAGGTTTTAGCAGATATTTTAATGGATGTTCCATTTAAATAAAAAAACTTGGTTGGGTGGAGGTTGTAGTGGAGGTTTTATTTAGGTGCTTTTATTGTCAAAATGCATCAGTGTGCCCTTACATAAAAAATTATAGTGCGTACCTAAAAATAAAATGCATTGGCACACCATTACATAAAATTCCTTGGTACGTACATAAAACTAAAATGCATTGTTGCACCATTACAGAAAATGCCCCAGTGCGTACATAAAACAAAAAATGCACCAGTGCGCCATTACATAAAATGCCCCAATGCATACATAAAATTAAAAGGAACCGATGTGTTTATAGTTATTATGCTCTGAATTCCCATTTTGTTGAATGCAACACCAATGCTCTTATAAGTTTTACGAATTGGTTTTGCATTGTTTGCATATGAAACACCTGGAATTTCTAAGTTTATGAGCTCACTAATGTTCTTTAATTTTATGTCCATCTTGGTGCTTGTATAATTCATATGTGCTAGTGTCTGTATTACCTTGTGCACCGAAAGGTACTAAAATTTTGAATATTTGAGGTGAAATGTGTTACAACAAATTTTGCCTCACCCCATGCAACTTTCTTGGATGGATTTTCCATTTCCCTATGCAGACTTGAAGTCCTATTTTGTACCTTCCATAGCCAAAAAACACATTTTTCCACATATATGCGCCCTATCAATTAGACAACAATTGTATATGCAGGTTGCTCCACTACAACCCATGTACATCAAGTCAGGTGCTCAAAATTAAAAATTTTGTCAGGTTTACATGCCATGTCATGAGATCCATGATCCTTGACCTTCCATATATTGGAAACACTCCGAATCGACCCTTCAGTTCCATTTGAAGTCTATAAATTGAGCAATATCCAAGCCTTGAAGGAGATTCAACAATTCAAATTTGAGAGAAAAAACACTATGGAGAAATTTCACTTCATATTGAGTTTGCATCCCTTTTTCCTTGAAAGTATGAACTCCTTGTTCAACCCCCAAGATCTTCCTTATTTGTGATGGAGAACCTCATTGACTCATTTATATGAGATTTCTTTTGGTGGAGGATTGAAGTGGTGGAGGCCCAGCTGGAGGGACTTAGTTTCTCAGTTCTGATATGTGTTGTTACAAAAGTTTGTCACCTATATACTTCTGTTGATTATTTTAATAGAAATACTCTTTTCTCGTCCAATTGATATCTTGCAAATATTTGAATTATTATTCCATAAGATTATTTGTCATGTATGTTAATGGATTATGCTAATATATATTCCAACATTATATATCATCCCAATATGCTTGCATATATTTTTTGTTGAGGACAAGTTGCAGGTATAAAGCTCTGAATTGCATGCTCAACGGTGGTGTTCATCGAATGTCTAGATGAGGTAGGATATCACTGTTAGGGACCTAACCTACCTAACCCCTCAAGTGGGTAGAATAATATCTCTTGAATCCCTCCATAGATAAAATGATCAGCCACCTGACTGCTATAGTGCCACCAAGAATAACACTCAGGAAGATACTCTCTAGTACCTAGGTAGTCGAGTGTTGGTTGTGGAGCCTAATTATCTTTATGATTCATAGGTTTTTCTTTTCATCCTTTTTTATAACCAATGAAGAATTTACACCCCGAAATAATGTACACTCCTCCACGCGGGGGAGTGCAAAGGGGGGTTACCTGGGGTGAAGCCCCGGAAGGAAAAATTGCCTTGTAAATGTATATTGTAATTTCATTGTAAATCTGGATTGTTCATTATAAGGTCACATATCTAATAGTAGAATTTATGTTAGGGTTTTTTCCCTAGAAGGAAACCCTCTTTTATGAGGGAACTGTATTGCGGCTATGTATCATTGTGAATATTGTATTCTAAGAGAGGAGACTATGAGATAAAGAAGAGGAAGTTACATTAGGTGTGTTGTAGGTTGTATCCCTTCATTTGATGGATAATAATAAAGGAAGGACCTCGAAATTTCTCTGGTGGAAATATCCCACAGTGGGTGAACCACATATATTTGTGTCTCTATTGTATTGTGTATCTTATTTGCTTTATTTACACATTTGTTTTATTTTATTTCTCCGCGATCATGTTTTTCTAACATCGGGTAGCACGACTAAGGGCATGGTATAGCATCCTCAGTTGGTTCCCTGAGATATTGGGTCAAGTACTACGGTTGGACCCCACACGTATATCAGAGAGATATAGCACAGGGCAAACCCTTGTCTATAGAACCCTTGAATACCCTAACCCTTGGGACGAAAACAAAAACAGAACAGATAAGATCTATTGCCATGCAACTATGTCTCCTGCATTTGGTTTGCAAACTTACTACAAATTTATTCTTGCTAAGCATTTGGACATTTCATCACTGTAGTATTCTTCAGATCGAAGTATAACTCGGTAGGAGAAAACAAAAAAAAATCTATATGGATCCTATTGGCACCATTATTTGAGACCTATCTCATTGGATTCCTCTTTTCTCCTTGATCGCAGTCATACCTTTCATTTTTAACATTTTTTTTCCATTGGACTCTATTGATTTTTTAATATGTTAGGTTAAGCATGAAGTTCATTCCATTTTAGCATTTAACTGTAACCATAAATGTTGTTGCAACCAAGATCACAAAAAGAAGCACCATGCACAAGAACACAAGAAATATACTGGGAAACCCTTCTCAACAAGGGAATAAAACCCAACCAAATAATTTGCTATATTATTCAAGAGAAATACCATCACCACCAAGATAAACCCATATTACACAAGAGGGTTCTCAAACCCTAGAACTCTAGCACCCAAGAGAGGTGTGCACCTTTTCCAAAGAAGTGTACTTGCTGAAATTTCCAAACACACAAGAAATATATGATTCCATAATGGGGAATCTTCCTTTAATTATATTAGACTTATCCTATCAACATAAGTGTCTATTGGCTCAACATGGCCGACCTGACTAAGTCACAATATTATTATTATTATTATTATTATTGACCATATTAATTATCTTTTACATTTATTATTAATCACATTAAGGTGGGGCCGACTTGTACCCTTTACATAATAATTAAGGTTACAGGAAGGTCTGACTCTTGAACAATATATAGAAAATGATCTGATCCACCCACTAGTGCTCATCCACTAGGGGAACATCCATAGGGATGTCATATCTCTGGTTCACTGCATTACACAAAAGAACCAGATCTTCACACGTTCAACTGTGCTTGTCCACATGCATGTACACTCTACAAATCGTCTTTCCCACTACCTCATATAGGAGAACCATCTGGAGTCTTCTTGTCAACTCTACTACTTAGAGGAGGCTAATACATCATCTTCATTTCTGTTCACATGACGATGCACCCAACACTTTGGGATTTCACACGTTCACCTTGTGCTTAGCCATAGGCAAGTCTAATTCAACATATCACCTTTCCCACTGGATAATCATCTGGATTTATTCTCAACTCTCTGAATGGAGGAGGTCATCTCTACGTTCCTAGAAATGTCTTAGGAAGGAACCACGTACCCTTATTATGGGATTTCTCTCAGGTTTGTAAGTTGAGAGAAAGAATCACATAGCTGCAATGGTCCACATCTCACAGGTTTGTAAGTTGGAGAATGTCTCACATAGTTGCAATCATCAACACTCCCTCTCAACTAGGGAGGCATTCTTCATCATGCCAAGTCTCATACATCTGTTCTCTGGTTTTTTTTTTGGCTAGAATCATCAAAACACCCTCTCAATTAGGAAATAATTTTTCACCAAGTTAGGCTAGTGTAGATATCTGTAATCTGCTCATGTGTAGGAAGATACTGCATGTGTATGATTTTATTCTGCATCATATCTCTGATATAAGGATGTTTCATCTCATTGTTTTTCGATCCATTAGGAAACACTAGGTTCTCAAGGAGATTTACACACAGCTCTTGGTTATCATAATAGGATCCATCTCATGGTCAAGTAAATCTGTCAGAATCTTGTGAGGCCACATTGCTTCACACACTAATTTCTATATACTCTACCTCGGTGGTACTCAAGGCCACATAGTTTTGTTTCCTGCTGCTTTAGGAAACCATGGAAAACTTCACGGTAAGAAAACAACCAGATGTGCTCTTCTGGTCGACTGTACTCTCTGCTCAATCTGTATCAGTATATCCTACAAACTCAAGTTCACACTGGAGGGATATCTCAGATCATATCCAACTGTGCCTCATATATATCTCAATATATGCTTTACTACTATCTAGTGAGTATGTCTTGGTTGACTCATGGATTTGACTAAGTACATTCACTGCGTAGCATGAATCATATCTGGTGTTAACCAGATACATCAATGATCCAATCATCTGTGGATCAATATCATTTTAATCATTATCATTCATTTTGTTCAAATCTATCACGGTGATTTTTCATTCTGTCATACTGAACTTATTTAATATTCCCACTGCGTGTTTTCATATTCCCATATGAAAATCTCATCGGTCCTCTGTCATACTTATTGTCCCAAGAAGTGGTGCATCATACTCATATCCTTCATCTTGAATTCATAAGTCAAAGCTTACTTGTATCCAACAACAAGGATTTCTGAATAAGTCATCAAAATCAGGTTCTTGTCACCAACACTGTAATATTATAGGTTTGGATCAACAACACTCTTGATAAAACCCAAACTCATCAATAATCCATCCATCTGTTATAGTTACCAACTCATGGATGGTAGTACAGATGGAAGTGTATCGAGCTTACTGGATCAAGTGTCTCATCATAGACAACTCCCTATGTTTGTGAGAAACCTCTGGCTATAGATCTTGATTTGTATTTCTCGACACTTCTATTAGCTGGATGCTTGATATTATAGATCCACTTGAAAGTCATTATAGGCTTCCCTTCTGTTCTCTGAACAATATATTATACATAATTCTTTTAAGACATACTAGTATTCTTCCATTATGACATCTTTCCATACCTTTTCTCCTATTGCTTTTCTAATACAAGGAGGCTCAACATCAATGAAATGGATCATGAGTGAAGGATAGATTGGAAATATTCTTTTCTTTCTCGGGATGTGCCTTGAGAGGCTTGTATTTTTCTCTACCTCTTTGCAGAGTCAGTCTAGGTAGGCCTTTTTATGCCCTACTGAAATATCTCTGAATATATCAGCTGAAACAGCTGGATCAATTGGAATAAGATATGTCTCCCTCTGAATTGTTGAAGGGGGAGAAAGTATTTTTCTTACTGTCAATATCCATTTGAGATTCTCTGGATTTTGAAAGGCTATCTCTTTTTCAAGGACAAAGTTTTTTCTTGTATAATGAAAAAAATAAATATGGTTTGGACTCCCGTACCAAGGATAATGGTCCAAGTCTTTGAGAGCTCTTTTACTAGGAATAATATCCTTCATTATTTGAAAAAAAAGGAAATCAACTATAAAATTAGAGATCAAATGATTTACCTAGGTAGTAGTCATGTCCTTTTAGAGGAAGTACTTCTCCTCCCTCTTCTCTTAACTCTTTTGAGCTGGATTTGGATCAATGTCAGTGGTGGAAGCATATTGTCTTCCCTTCTTCCTGATTAGACAATTTCTTGCAATGTGTACATACTTGTCACATCTGAAGCACTGGATTTCTAAAACATATCTTCTTTGATAACCTAGATTTGATGAAGACTTTTCACCTTTAAATGTTTTCCTGAAATTTCTTTTGAATTTTCCTCCCTTCTTTGTATAAATTGAAAGACCATGATTTTCTTATGAAGAATCTTCCACTCCTCTATTTCTAAGTCTAAGTTCTTCTTGAGTGCAATATGTCCATAGTAGATCAAAGTTTGGTAGAGATTCTCTTCCACTGATACTCTGAAAGAAAGGATCCCATGATTTTGGAAGATTTTGGAGACTCGTTAAGTAAATTTCTCTATCGGACATGATTTCCCCAATGATCTCTAGTTGTTCTTTAATATCTGATAACTTTATAAAGAAGAGTGCAATTGTGTCACCCTTCTTCATCTTGGTAATTTGAAGTTGGTTCTTTAAGGTAAGAGCTCTAAGAGTGTTTTCACTTTCAAACATTCCTTTTAAATCCTCATACATATCATATGTTGTCTTCGGATTGGTAATACGAGGCAAGAGGTGATCTCTTATTGAGTAGATGATTATTTTTCTTGCTTTGACATCTTATTTATTTATTATATTCTTCTCTATATCTGTAGTTGTGGCTGGTAGAGTTTTAGTTGTCACATCCAAGAGATCATCTTCCTCAAGAGTGACTAGAAGCTTTGATTTCTAGGGGCTGAAGTTTCTTGCTCCATCAAGCCTATCTTCTACTAATGTTTTGTTCTTCATTTGATTGGTTTCTTCAATTTCTTGATGTTTGGATCTTGAAAACATAATGATTAGGTTAAATTAGAAACCTTGGATTATTTTGGACTTATGACTGCCAACAATCAATTTGACAATTTCATAGAGATTCTTGCTAATTCAGGAGAACGTTTCTTCAAAAATCCAGAATTAATATTCTGCAGGAAATTTCAGCACCCTAGAAACCCCAGGGCCAAAAATCAAAATTTCTCAAAAATTCATTTTGAGAGCTTCTAGAGATGCGTTGGAAGAGGTCGTACTCTTATAAGACAAAAATAGCCCCAAATTACAAGTATGAAGGGATGAATCACCATTGAGAAGGAGGTCGTACAAAATTTTCTGGAAACCCTAGGAGGGTCGTATGGTTCTGCAAAGGGTGTGTTGAGACTTGGTGGATGCTTGTGCAATGGGTTCTTTCAAGACCTATGTTTTGATACCATGTTTTTTTTTTAATATGTTAGGTTAAGCATGAATTTCATTCCATTTTATCATTTAACCATAACCATAAATGTTGTTGCAACCAAGATCACAAGAAGAAGCACCATGCACAAGAACACACAATGTATCCTGGGAAACCCTTCTCAGCAAGGAAAAAAACCCAGCCAAATCCTTTGCTATATTCTTCAATATAAATACCTTCACCACAAAGATAGACCATAGCACACAAGAGGGTTCTCAAACCTTAGAACTCTAGCGCCCAAGAGAGGTACACACCTTTTCCAAAGAAGTGTACTTGTTGAAATTTCTAAACACACAAGAAAGAAATGATTCCACAATGGGGAATCTTCCTTTACTTATATTAGACTTATCCTATCAACAAAAGAGTCTATTGGCTCAACAGGGATGACCTCACTAAGTCATAATAATAATAATAATAATAATAATAATAATAATAATAATTATTATTATTATTATTATTATTATTATTATTAACTAGATTAATTATCTTTTACATTTATTATTAATCACATTAAGGTGGGGATGACTTGTAGCCTTTACATAAAAATTAGGGTTACGGGTAGGTCTAACTCTTGAACAATATATAGCAAATGATTTGATCCACCCACTAGTGCTCATCCACTAGGGGCACATCCATAAGGATGTCATATCTCTGGTTCACTGCATTACATAGAAGAACCAAATCTTCACATGTTCACCTATGCTCGTCCACATGCACGTCCACTCTACATATATTATTTCCCACTACCTCATACAAGAGAACCATATGAAGTCTTCTCATCAACTCTGCTGCTCAGAGGAGGCTAATACATCATATTCATTTATGTTCACATGACGATGCACCCAACACTTTGGGATTTCACATGTTCACCTTATGCTCAGCCACAAGCACATCTAAATCAACAGATCACCTTTCCCACTGGATAATAATATGGAGTTCTTCTCAACTCTCTGAATGGAGGAGGTCATCTCTGCGTTCCTAGCTCTGTCTTGGGCAGGAACCATGTACCCTTCTTAGGGGATTCCTCTCAAGTTTGTAAGATGAGATAAAGTCTCACATAGCTACAATGATCCACATCTCACGGGTTTGTAAGATGGAGAATGTCTCACATAGCTGTAAACATCAACAGACTCGATCCCCTATCAGATTCCCCATTTTTCCACCTATTCCATTCTATTTCTCTTCTTGCCTTGATCATCGTGGTACCTATCACTTATAAGTCATTTTTATGGTCCCACCCACCCATTTTTACTTACCCACACTTCCCCTCTCCAAATGTCCACCACTCACAACCAAGACCTGGAAGATTCCATCAATCAAATGGCCTCTAAAATTTCCTCTTCCAATTCCCGCCTTGCACAATTAGAAACCCATGTCGAGCACAAATTTAACACCATGGAAGTCAAATTCATGAACCAATTTAACACCCTCCAGTATGTTTTCAACCAGTTGTTGAACCACTCTCCGGGTCCTTCCTCCTTGGACCAACCCAATGTTGTTGAATCCTCTCATTCTCTGCATCTTCAATCCAACTCCTTTCATTGTGACCCCCTTCTTCCCCATGTTGAGGTCAAAAATTTTATGGCTCCAATCCTACGAGTTGGGTCACTCAAATGGAGCATTATTTTTCTCTGCATGGTATTACTGATGAATTGGCCAAACTTTTCTATGTTTTCCTCTATCTAGATCATGAACGATGGAAATGGTGGAAATGGCATAAAAATTCACGTCAAGGGTATATTTCCTGGACCCAGTTTATTGTTTATCTCTATGATCGCTTTGACACCGATACCCATTGTCTCGATCGGTTGACCAAGTTGAAATAGTCAAGCACAATGGAAGAATTTATATTTGCTTTTGAGCATTTGTCCTTTCGAACCGAGGTCATGTCAGATGATTTCTTCCATAAATTTGTTATCAATGGCCTAAAGGATGAAATCCGATTCCAAGTTATCATGGCCCGCCCTTAGACTTGGTTGGAAGCTACTAAACGTGCTAAATAATCTCAACAAGCTATTTTTTCCTAATTGAAGTCATTTTAAAAACAAGAGAAAGTGTTTGATCAAAATATATACCTTTATTTTTTCCAAACCCCTTTACAACAAGTCTAGCCTTGTACCATTTTTTTCCTCTATCTTCTTCATTCAACTTGTAAACCCATTTATTCTGCAATGCTCTTTTTCCTGTAGGAAGCTGAACGAAGTCCCAAGTCTAGTTATTTACCAAGGAATCCATTTCCTCTTTCATGCCTTGCTCCCATTTCTTTTTGGTTTCTACCTGCATTTCCTCTTCATAACATTATGGTTCACCAGAATCAGTCAACAATAAATAATACAATGAAGGAGAGTATCGTCCAGGGGGTCTACTTAAACTAGTATATATTCTAACAACACTTGCAGTATTTTGAGGCACCTACTAATCTTGTTGTTTTACATTTTGATTTTCTGGTACCTTTGGAATTTCTTCTTTAGTGATCTCATCAAGCACTGTGTATTCTATTTTTCCTTTTCATGTTTCTTTCCCTGCTACTGATCTTTGTACATGACTTTCTCATTGAATATGACATCTCTACTCCTAATGATTTTGTTATTTTCATAATCCCATAAGTGATAACCAAAATCATGAACACTGTATCCAATAAAGGTACACTTCTTGGATTTTTCCTCAAGCTTTGTTCTATTTTCTTTATCAATATGGACAAATGATTCACAACCAAAAGTCTTCAAAAAAGAATAGTTTACCTTTTCACCTATCCATGCGTCCTCTGGAATTCTACCATCTAAAGAGCTTGAAGGTCCTGTATTTATTAAGTAAACAACATTATCTACAACATTTTCCCAAAACTGTAAGGGAAAACCAACATGCATTCTCATACCTCTTGCATGCTCCATGATTTTCCTATTCATCCTTTCTGACACAAAATTTTCTTGTGGTGTTCCTGGAACTATCTTCTCTCTACGAATACCATGGTATGAACAGTAATCATCAAAATCCTTGTTGCAATACTCACCTCCATTTTTTGATCTGAGACACTTAAACCTTTTCCATGTCTCATTCTCAACCATAGATTTCGAATGCAATAAACATCATATTTTTTGTCGAATGCAATAAACCCAAGTTTTTCTAGTTGCATCATCAATAAAAGTAACATAATAACGAGAGACACCAAGAGATGATACCTAAGTTGGTCCCCATACATCTGTATGCACAATCTCTAACCTTTCACTCTTCTTTTCGTTTCTGAATTTGAGAAATATGACTCTCCTTTGTTTTGTTTAAGATCTTGAAACAAATTTATTTTGTGAAGTATCTGCATCCCATTCTCACTCATGTTTCCAAGCCTATGATTCCATAATGTTGTATTCACTCCTATAGAAGCTAAATAGATAGAAGAGTTAGTATCACCAGTACACAGATACAATGTACCTACCTTTTCTCCTTTTTTCTATCACCAATGATCCTTTGGTGACCTTCCACACCTTATCTGTAAATATGGATATACAACCTTCACTTTCCAACTGCCCCGTTGAAATTGGATTTTTCCTTAGATCTAGAACATGTCTTACCTCTTTCAACAACCATTGGTTTCCATTGCTTTACTTTATTTTTACCTTTCCCATTCCAACAATTTTGCATGGTGCATCATCACCCAAATGAACCTGTCCAAAATCACCTTGAACATAATCTAGAAAATGTTTCCTATGGGGTGTGGCATGAAATGAGACCCTGAATATACTACCTAAGACTCATAAATATTATCTACATAAAGAATCAAAGCATCTTGTAACACATCACCTATTACATTTGTTTCCTGATTTTTCTCTTGTTGTCCATCTCTTTGTTTCTTTGGAGCTTTGCAATCTTTCTTCAGATGTCCTTTCTTCCCACAATTCGAACACTCAATATTTTTGAGTCTGGATTTGGATATTCCCTTCCTAGAATTCCCATGGTTCCCTGATCCCTTTCCTCTATCCTTTTGTCTTCCCCTGTTCTCCATGTTTAACACATTACCTGATGTCTCACCTGTGCTTTTCCGTCACAGTTCCTCTCTAAGGATAACACCAACAACATCATAAAATTTTAATGTATTTGAACCAGAGACATATTTACTTACAACCATGAACAATTCATTCCAGCTTTCTGGAAATGAGCACTAGATTAGAAGAGCCCTAACCTCATCATCAAAGTCCACTTTTACATAACTTAGTTGATTAGTAACTATATTAAACTCATTTAAATGATCTACAACAGACCCACCTTCTGACATCTTCATATTAAATAATATCTTCATTAGAAATACCTTATTGGACACCGAGGGTTTTTCATATAGTTTAGCCAATGCGTCCATCAACTCCTTCGTTGTCTTTTATTTTGAACTATTGAAATCCACCGACGCTGCCAGGCTCAATCGTATCATTCCTAGTGCCTTTCTATCTAGAACCTCCCATTCTTCGTCCTTCATGGGAATTGGATTCTTTTCTATTCCACCCAATGGTAGGAATAGATCCTTCTGATATAAATAATATTCCATGTGAATCTTCCATAACTGGTAGTTTTGGCAGTTAAATTTCTCAACCCTGAACTTTCCATCTTCCGCCATTTTTCCCACTCAAACCAAGAACCCTCTTTTCCTACGAGTTACCTTTCTCTTTGATACCAGTTGTTAGAAAAACAATATCGCAGAGAAATAAAATAAAACACAGAAGATACAAAATACAACAGAGACACAGATATACGTGGTTCACCCAGTGTGGGATACATCCACTAGAGAAATTTACAGGTCCTTCCTTTTATTATTGTCCAGCAAATGAAGGGATACAACCTACATCATACCCGATGTAACTTCCTCTTCTTTCTCTCACAGTCTCCTCACTTAGAATACAATATTTGCACTGATACATAGCTGCAATACATTTCCCTCATAAAAGAGGGTTTCCTTCTAGGAAAAAAAAAACCCTAACATAACTTATACCATCAGATCTGTGACCTTATAAAGAATGGTCCATATTTACTATGAAATTACAATATACATTTACAAGGCAATTTTTCCTTCAGGGGCTTTCTTTCCCCCGAACCCCCTCGCGTGGAGGAGTGTACATTATTCTAGGTTTCAAAGTCTTCATGGTGTATAAACATGACTTAAAACAAATACCTCTAAATCATAAAGACAATCAGGCTCCACAACCAACAATCCCCACCAAGATTCCTTCGGACATTCCAAAATTTTAAGGAAAGACTGGCGAGGATCTGAGTGATAATGTCACTACTTTTCATCTTTGGTTCTCATATAACTCCCTGAATGAAGATTCTATTCATTTGAGTCTATTTCAACACAACCTCACGTGGGTCACCATGAAATGGTACATTGAGCTACTGGGGGAAACATACAAAAACTTTAATCAGATGGTTTTGGTCTTTCTCAACCACTTCCAGTTGTCAGTTCATTACAATGTCGGCATAGAAATTGTTTTGGCCCTCTACCAAGATAAATCCATGCATATCTCAGACCATATCCAAGAGTGGTGTAGATGGAAGAGGTTGATCAAATCCTACATTCCTCCAGATTTTCTATTGGAGTGGTTCCTTAATTCCTTAGTTCCTTATATTTTGAAGGATGTCTCTACATCCGAAGTAACATCTGAAGAAGAATCTATTTTCAAATCCCAACAATTGGAGCTCATATATTCTCAATATGGGATGTTGTATGAAATTCTTCCTGACACATCGCAGTCAAACTATGACTCTAGAAAAAAACCTAGGCCTCATGTCGATGGAATCATAGGATCTACAAATGCTAAGTCTACATATTTGGTGACGAAACAGTTGGAATATTTGTCTCTAAGCCATCATGTAGCAGGAAAATCTTCGGCTTCATCCTCCACTCCCACTCAGTCGACGGATGTGCATTTTGTACAATCTTTGAATAACCCAAATGGTAACCGGGAACCTAGAGGGAATAGAAGGAAAGGACGAGGTAATAATCGTAAGGGTGGGAAAACTAATAACAAAGCTAAGGATGACACTAACAATGATAGATCAAATATTAATGTTGGTGAGGGAAAGAAATAAAAACAGAAGGTGAAGTTTCCTTGTAAACATTGTAAATATGATCACCTTAACCACCTATGCCCCAAAATTGAGAAATCCTAAGGGATCTTATCACAACCGCCCACTGTGTTGACAAATATGTTTCCACATAATAAGCGCATGGATTCACGGACCTCGAAAAACTAGAAATGCATCGAGTGGGAGTAAAAACCCCTCAACACATGAGTGTGGCCATATATGTGTCAATATGGTCAAGTCTCAGGTTGATGTAGCCACTAGATCTCATGATTAAGGTTCTCCACATAATTTTGTGGGTCCAGAGTCTCCTCCTCCTCTAGAAACACCTTTATAGATCAAAACGTTAGAACCTCCACATCGTATTCTGAAAGGAGTACTAAAGCGCTCTGCCCAAAATCCTAATGCCAGAGCTACCTAGAACTATTCAATTGTCGAAGATCTTGGTCAAACCCCTTGTGCGATGTCGGCTTTGGAAGTGCTCCAGACATGTCCTTCACAGGGGAATTCCTTGTTATATGCATTAGGAGTTATAGACTCATGTGGCTCTAATTTTATTAAGTTTTATGTCACGGATGTTAGGCCTCGCTTTTCTTACCACGTGGCCTTTCAAATCCATGTGGAATACACATAAATTACCATCAAATGCACTGTAATTGATGAAGGTGTTGCGACATGCGTGATTTCCCTAACCAACTGGAAATCCATTATCTCTCTGACTCTATCCCAATCTATGATTATGTTGACCACTTTTGGATGGCATTCATTTAAACCCCACTAAATTATTCCCGCTTTTTCGGTCTAGTTAGGTGGAAAGACAGTGGAGGTTGATGTTGATGTGGTTGATGTGTCCCTCGACTATAATTTACTACTAGGGCATAATTGGACTTATTCCATGACGACATTCGTGTTGTCCATTTTCCGGACTTTATGTTTTCCGGACGAAGGGAAAATAGTGATGATTGATCAATTGTCCTTTTCACATGTTATTCCTACTAGTTGGTACTTCGATCCCTATGATTGACAATTCTCAAGAGGAAAATAAGGATGTTGGTGTCAGAATGTATTCATCTCTCATGGGTATCTTTGATTTCCAATTCACCACATTCATGTTATTTCCAGTGAGTCTTCATCATCAATGAGGTCCGTTCCTTTCCGTACTTCATATTTCAATGACACTTGGAACCTACCTTCCCTGAATATGTCGTACGAAGGTCAGTCACACACTGGGATGGAAATGCCACTGTCATCGACAGAAGTTGTGTATCAGTCTATTTTTTATGCTACTGTTGACCCAGATTCTTTCTCCTTGCGGGAAGACGAGGTTGATCCTATTCTAGAGCCCGTATGGGCTGTCCAACCTTCTTGTTCGCATGATTTCCTTGATGATACTGTATCCTTGGATGAAGCCATCCTAGAGGCCATGTATGTTCTTGATAGGCCTTGGGAAAATATGCATCATAACTCCTATTTCCTCACAAATCTTGTTAGGATCGAACATGATGACCTTATATCTACCTTGAGTGAGATGGTCGGTCATGATATGGTTCCATTAGATATGCATAGTATTTATGTTGAAGGAAAAATGGTGAATACTTCTCCTACCGTCATGATCAACATCTCTTGAATTCCTGGAAAAATTGAGAATGTATATATCGGTGTGGATTGTTCGCCTGAAGAAATTCAGATCTACATCGATCTCTTCAAAGAATTTCACGATGTATTATCTTGGTCATATGAAGAGATGTCAGGGATCGAACGCAACATTATAGAACACGAGATTAATATCTATCCATATGCTAGACCTATTCGAAAACGTTTTAGAGTTGTTAATCCTAGGAAGGACCCTGTTATTAAGGTAGAGGTAGAGAAGCTACTTAATGTTGGTTTCATCTACCTAGTTCCCTTGACTGAATGGGTGTCCAACCCCATTCCAGTGAATAAAAAACAAGGAACCATCTGCGTATGTATGGATTTTCGAGACCTGAACAAGGCTTGTCCTAAAGATAAATTCTCGACTCCTTTTATTGACCAGATTCTTGATGAGTGCACAAGAAGCAAAGTATTTTCTTTTATGGACGGATTTTCAGGGTATAATCAAATTAAAATGAAACCCGAGGATCAACATAAGATGACATTTATTTTTCCTTGGTGTTGGGTATGTGTTATATTCTTTGCATGTGTGTGTGTCTCCGCGTCAGATTCGACAACTGCGTCTGACGATCCCTCTAGTAGTGCATTTTGTGTCCTGTGCACCGGGTGCTTTCCTAGGGGGGTCCCAGGGAGGGGCAGGTATACCCCCCCCCTTGTTACACGTAGCGTTCGGCAACAGGTGGTAGCCCGGGGCAGTGCCCCAAAAATATTTTGGGGCGGTTTTTGCTATTTTTAGCGGTTTACTAAATTAATCCCAGATTAATGGATTAGGGTTTTGGTATCTACGGAATACCTAAAAACATTGTATATATATTGTATGGTGAATGGTGAAATTTGATATAATGAATATAAGAAAGGCTTTCACGGTTGACGGTTTCCGGTATAAAATCTTTGTGTACTCTGTGTATGAGCCATTGATTAAATTATTTTTTTCTTAAGAATCTATATGCACTACTTTACTTCATAGGTTTAAAAATTACATGTGGTATCAGAGCTCATTTTTTGGCTTCAGAGGGATGCCTTTGTTGTTGAGGGTTTGGCTTGGTATTGATAGATAAAGTTTGTTTTGGGTCTGTGATAAACCTGGGTTTAGTGGGAGCTTTTGCAGTGGTGATTTGAGTGCGGAAAGAGGAATGGAAAGCTCTTCTAGAATCGAGATAGAGAAGTTCAACAGTAAAAACTTTGAGCTATGGAAGATGAAGATGGAGGACCTTCTTGTAGACAAAGAACAATGGATCGTTGTGGATCCTGGTACACAGCCTACTAGTACATCGTCTACTAGCCCACATGCTACTGGTACACAACCTACCAGTACACAAACTACCAGTACACCACCTACTGGTATGTCGAAGGAAGATTGGGAGAAGTTGGACAAAAGAGTAAGGAGTATTATTCGACTCTGCCTGGCAGATTCAGTGTTGTTGAATGTCTTAGGAGAGTCTACATCCAAGTAACTATGGGATAAGTTGGGGAATTTGTATCAATCAAAGTCCCTGGTAAACAAGTTGTTTCTTCAAAAAAAGTTGTATCATCTTAGGATGGAAGATGGAGATTCTGTGACAGAACATCTAAATGCCTTTAATACTCTGGTAAGTCAACTTGTCTCTGTTAATATTACTATTGCAGAAGAAGATAAGTGTATTACTTTGTTATGTTCTTTTCCAAACTCTTGGGATAATCTGGTTGTAGCAATTGGTAGTACCACTCAATCTACATTGAAGTATGAGGATGTAGTTTCATCCTTGTTATCTGAAGAGATGAGGTGGAAAAGCATGGATGTTCATAGCACATATGCTTTATTTGTAAGAGGTCATCCCAACACAAGAATCTTGGTAAGCCTTCAGGGGGGGAGATCTAAATCTATAGGTAGATCTAAGTCTCCAGGAAAATCTTTGAGGAAATGCTGGAAGTGTGGTAAAATGGGGCATTATAAGAAATATTGCAAGTCTAAGAAGGTTCAAAAACCAAAGGGATTTGATAGTACCTCTTCCACAGAGGCGAAAACCTCCACTAAAGAAGGAGATGATGTTTACCTAGCATCTACAAGTTCACATGCAGACCGCGATGTATGGTTGATCAACTCAGGTGCATCATACCATATGAATCCTCACAGGGAGTGGTTCTCTGAATATGAAAAATATGATGGTGGTGATGTATTCCTAGGAGATGACTCGACAGAAAAAATCTTGGGACGTGGAAGGGTTAAGTTGTTGCTAAAATATGGAAGGATTAAAACACTCCCTGGGGTTCTGCACATTCCAAAACTTGCTAGGAGCCTAATATCTGTAAGCAAGTTGGATGATGCAGGAGTGGATACTGTATTTGGAAAGAACACTTGCAAGATGGTACGATGGGAAATAGTGTTGATGAGGGGAGTTCGGTGTGGAACTATATACAAGTTGTTGGGAATCACTTATACTAATGGGTGTAACAATTATGTTGTCCTTGAGCTGACAAATAAATAAGACAATACCAATATCGTCCATGAAAATAATACCATGTTGTGGCATCAAAGAATGGGGCATATTGGAGAAAAGGGCCTTCGAACACTACACAGTAAAGGCATGGTTGAAGGTATGTCTAATTGCACTCTGGATTTTGATTTCTGTGAACATTTCATATATGGTAAACAGAATCGAGTAAGATTCACATCTGGTGCTACAAGACCAAAGGGGATCTTAGAGTTGATACACAATGATATGTTTGGACCTGTTCTTGTTCCACCCCTAGGTAAATCTGTGAATTATGTTTCATTCATAGATGATTTTTCAAGGAACACATGGATCTATTTTATTAGAAAGAAATATGAGGTATTTGATAAATTTAAAGAGTTTAAGGCTCTGGTAGAAAATCAGACAGAGAAGAAAATAAAGGTATTGAGAACAGATAATGGTGGAGAATTTTGCGGAAATGAATTCGAAGAATTTTGTAAGAAGTGTGGTATAGCAAGGCAGAAGACTACTCCATACACTCCTTAGCAGAATGGAGTTGCAGAAAGGATGAACAAGACACTGATGGAAAAATAAAGGAGCATGCTCAGTGATGTCGGGTTAGGACAAGAATTCTGGGCAGATGTAGTGGGTACAACATGTTACCTGGTCAATCGATCACCTTCATCAGCGTTGGATGATAAAAATCCACACGAGGTATGGTCTGCAAAGAAACCCTCACTTCAACATCTTAGAGTGTTTGGTTGCGATGCTTATGTACATGTTCCACAGGAAAATATGAGTAAGCTGGATAAAAAAGATGAAAAGTGTATTTATTGGTTATAAAGATGGTGTGAAAGGTTATAAGCTTTGGAACCCAGAAACCAAGAAGATTGTTTACAGTCGAGATGTTGTTTTCAGAGAGGTAAAAGATGTGTCCAAACAGGAATTCCTACCAACGCAAGAAGAACCTGAAGATTTTTTACTATATAATCCTCTGGACCCCTGGATGCAAAGAAAAAAACAAGTGGGATGGGTATGTGTTATATTCTTTGCATGTGTGTGGGTGGGTGCGTCATAATTGACAACTATGTCTAACAATCCCTCTAGTAGTGCACTTTGTGTCGTGTGCACCAAGCGCTTTCCTAGGGGGGTCATTGGGGGGGGCAGGTATGCCCCCCCTTAGTTACGCGCAGTGTTCGGCAATGGGCGGTAGCCAGGAGCAGTGCCCCGAAAATATTTTTGGGTGGTTTTTGCTATTTTTAGCGTATTTTGCTATTTTAGCGGTTTACTAAATTAATCCTGGATTAAGGGATTAGGGTTTTGGTATATATGGAATACCTAAAAACATTGTATATATTGTATGGTGAATGGTGAAATTTGATATAATGAATATAAGAAAGCTTTTCCCGGTTAAGGGTTTCCGATATAAAATATTTGTGTACTCTGTGTATGAGCCATTGATTAAATTATGTTTTGCTTAAGAATCTATATGCACTGCTTTACTTCACAGGTTTAAAACTTACACTTGGGTTACTTTTGCATACTATAAAATGCCTTACGTCCTTAAAAACATCGGAGCAACCTTCAAACATGCCATGAACTTTGATTTTCACGATCTCAAGCATATTGTCGAAGCTTACCTAGATGATATCGATGCTCACTCTCGCAAGAGAGTATATCACTCCACTCACCTTCGATTAGTATTTGAGAGATTTCATTACTATCACATTCGGTTGAAACCTCACAAGTGCATCTTCTACGTTAGATAAGACTGTCTTTTAGGATTGTTAGTGTCTGAGGATGGGATCATGGTGGATCCTATGAAGGTTGAGGAAATACTTTGATTGCCTCCCCTGTGCAACATTTGACAACTTCAAGGTTTACAGGGGAAGGGTAATTTCTTGCATCGGTTCATAGTGAACTATGACAATTTAACTAAGGGTTTCATGCATATTTTAAAGAAGGATACTCTATTTATATGGGATGAACGAGCCTAGGAATCTTTCGATGCTCTTAAGAAAGATTTGGTATAAACACCTCTGTTGAAGCCTTCACACTACAATAGAGAGTATTTAATTTATATCGATGTGTCTAAAGGGACAATTTGTATGGTTCTGGTTCAGAAAGACAATGAGCTCCATGAGCACATTGTCTACTATCTCAGTAAAAACCTAGTCGGTGTTGAACTTAAATACTCTCATGTAGAGAAACTAGCCTTGGCCGCCGTATATGTGGTTCAAAGATTATGAAATTATACATTACTTTACAAAACTACAGTAGTTGTGGATATCAATCCATTTCAATATGTCCTAAATAGGTGTATCATAGGGGGAAATACAGTAAGTGGATTGTTATTATGCAATATTTTGATCTCAATTTCGCTTCGACGAAGTCTAAGAAATCACTAGTTTTTTTCGAGTTGATATCAAACTTCCCTCGACTAGATGAGGACATTTTTCATGATGATTTGTTCATGGATGAACATATCTTCCTTATCTCATATTTGGACCCCTGGTATGGAGACATTCTAATTTATATTCAAACGTTGAAGCTATCCCAACATCTATCTAGAGATGATCGATGACATATACGTCATTAGGCTAAAAACTACCTTATCATCAGTGACACTTTGTATCGTTGAGGAGTAGATAATATTTAATTTCATTTCTTAACTCATGAGGAAGTTGAGCATGTTCTCAATGACCATCATAGTGGGGCCTGTGGTGGTCATTTATCTGGGCTTGCAACAACCCAAAAAATATTGTGAGCTGGTTATTTTTGGTTGTCAATTTTTAAAGATTTTGTTGAAGTGGTCAAAAAGTGTCACCCTTGCCAGGCGTTTGCTCAGAAAATGTACTCGCACCTAGCCCCTCTTCACCTAGTCCTCACCATCAATCCCTTCACCAACTGGGGGGTATATTTTATGGACTATAACCTAGATTCAGTTAGGGGGCATCAGCATATCATTTTGGTCATGAATTACTTCACTAAATGGGCAGAGGTCATGCCTACCGTTAAATCTGATGGTAAGACTACAACATTCTTCATATTCAACCAAACTATAGCCCAGTTCGGAATCCCAAGAGATTTTTTCACTAATCATGGCAGTCACTTTCAGAATGAAATGATGAAAAATTTAGCATCAAAATTGGGGTTTAAGCATGGTCATTCTTCCCCTTACTATCCCCAAGAAAATGGACAAGTAGAGGTGGTGAATAAATCACTCAAGACCATCTTGCAAAAAAACGTTAGCTAGAGTAAATCCGACTATGATCTAATGCTTTACCCTGCACTTTGGTAATATCGAACCTCGATAAATACTTCCATAGGTTTATCTCCTTTTCAGTTAGTACATGGCGTGGATTCGATTCTTCTTATTGAATGTGAAATCTCTTCCCTCAAGTTGGCAATTGAGATCCTACTTGACACATTAAATCTTGAAGAACACCTCATACACCTAGAGCACCTCGATGAGAAGCATTGAGATGCCTCTATGGCTATCAAAGTGAATAAATGATGTGTTAAGGTTCAGTATGATAGGTTTGTCTATCCTAAAGAGTACACTAAGGGTGACTTGGTTCTCTTTTATGACCAAGCCAAAGAATCATTGGGGGAAGGCAAGTTCAACCCCATGTGGCACGATCCTTATATCGTGCAATGTGTCTTAAATAAAGGAGCCTATGAATTGGAAGATTATGAATGGAATATGTTGGAGAGCCCATAAATGGGCTCTAACTTAAAAGTTATTACACTTAAGCCCTCAAAGCTTGGGCATGACCTTTTGTATACTAGTGTATCTTAGTGTATATACATATTTTCCTTTGTGTCATCGGCTTTCTTATCAAGTTTTCCCTTGGTTGGAGGATGTCAATGGAGTCTTCTGTTTACTTATCATTTGCAAATGGTGTCATTCATCATATGCAGAACATGGCTTCCACTGCTTGGGTCATTTACTCACCAGAGAACCAACTGTTCTCTTGAGGTGGCGTTCATCTGGATCCATCAAATAATAATGTATTTGACTATAGCGTCATTATAAAACTATTACACTATGTCATTTCACATGGTGTTTGGTATTTAGAGGTTCACGTGGAATCCTAGTTAATTGTATGTCAGTTAAACAACAGTTATCGTGTGCAATACCTTATTCTACTCCAATGATTCCTATAGGTATGACTTTTGGAACGATACTTTTATTTCTAACTTATAATCACATACCTAGAAGTTCTAATCATGTATCTGATGCATATGTTAATTATGTTTTAGATTGGAATTTGTCACATAACTAAGCAAAGAAAACACAACCATGAAAAGAAGCACGTGTTCAATTTGACTTTAGAAGAAGTCTTCTTCGAAAATAAGCCTTAAAGTATCCTTAGTTGTCCATCCACATCCATGATCCTATGATGAAAGAAAGAAGTTGGAATCTTCAGGGCATGGAATCGATAGAAAACTGCATGGACCTAAGAGATAAAGAAAAACATGAGGAAGAACATGAAGATTCCAAGAAATAAGGAAAAGCCAGAACAACCAGTCATTGTATCGATAATCACAAGACTACCAGCCTGATCTAAACTCACTAAAAGCAATCAAGCAGAGGAACTGATGAAGAACAGTGTATGGAAGACTTATGAATGTAAGCATTGCGAGATCCAAAACTAGAGGTTCTCCCAGATGGAGGGAGAAGACTATGATGATTTTTTGTTCCAGTAAACCAGACATACCTCTACATGAGCCATTCTATCATCCACAATATCCACGGTTGGGAATTTACACCAGATGAATGCAAAGTTTGTTCTCAAAAAAAAATGGAACAAAGAGCGTATGTAGAGAAACCTCAAGGCTTTGAGATATACCATAAAGAGACCTTTGTATGTGGACAAAAGAATATTTTGTATGGATTCAAACAAATTGGTGCAAAGGCTCTCATGCACAACAGAAGCATGGTGAAAACCTTCTCTGACAACAATCATAATGGTTACTTAGAAGTCCAGGATGATGGATTGCTAATCCATGACAATCTCTCATGATGACAGAAGAACTAACACATGGATATGTTCTAGTTTGAGCCTTTCCATGATGTTACGAGCTAGAAGGAAAGAAAAGAGTTTAATTCAACTATGATATATTGTAATGATCAGAGCTATATGAAATATTCAGAAAACCAGTGTTCCAGAATGACCAGAGTACATTGAGATTGAGCATTACATTCTTCGTGATGAATTCCAAAAACGAGAAAGTGGTTCTCCAATATATATCTCCATAGATGAGCAGATAAGCAGATATTTTGGTAAGGCATATGTCCAAGATGAAAGAGTTTGCATACTCAAGCTGGAGCTCGTGGAGACAACTTCCTTATTGAAAAAGGAAGAGATGAATCCTAGGTTGGGAGGGAGCACTGATGTGTTAGTGATTTATGGACAGTCATTTTTCAGTTCAAAAAATGGTCCAGGATGAGCAGTTCCTTTCCAGTTCAGAAAGTGGTTTGAGATTTCTGATGGACAGGAATTTTCCAGTTTCGAAAATGGTCCAGATCGAATGGTCATTTTAGTAATGAAAATGGTTTGATGGATTGTTGATGTACCATAGACAATGATTCCCCTTGTGGCCAATGTGGGGGAATGGTCTAGGACAGTATCTCTTCTTGACAGTCACTCTCAGTAGTGGTCAAGAAGATTGGTCTGCCTCGCCGGATAGTCATTTTTTCGAAGCTCACAGTTGTGAGCAGTTTCGAAGAATTTTCCATTTTGGAGGTTGGTGTAGGACAATCATTTCCTTAGGAAATGGTCTGGACATTCATTCCCTAGGGAAGATTCATTCTCTCCAGGTTTCACTTTGTTTAGTGTCAGAGGAATGGCCCAGATAGGTGAATGGTCCAGGTTCAACAATCAGAGGTAGGCATTCCCTAGGGAAGACTCATTCTCTCCAGGTTGCACTTTGTTTAGTGTCGGAGGAATGGCCCAAATAGGTGAATGGTCTAGGATAAGAAATCAGGACAGTTATTCTTCCTTGCTTGAGAAGAATAGTCCATATAGCTCATCGTTGATGTTTCACTCTCTAAGGGAATATGCTCTTCCATATCTCATAGATGTGAGTGGAAGAATGACCCAGATGATTTATTTTATATCATAATAATGTTTTATGTGCAGGTTGATATCAGATGATATGATTTTTATGGAGACTATATGTCTCCAGACAATATATGTATACTACTGTGGTGGATGTGTTCCAATGATTTTGACTATATGTCACTGATCAAGTATCTATGTGCTACTTGGTGTGGTAGTGTGTTGGGTATCTGTTATATTCCTTGCATGAGTTGTTGAGTTTGAGTGTATGTGTCGGGCACGCAGGTGGGGGCGCTAGGCCTCTCCTCCGGGGGTACAGGGGGGTGGAGCCCCCTGCAAGGGGGTTCGGGGGCAGTGCCCCCGAAAAAAAATTCTGCATCAAGACCGCATTTTTTCTGCCTCGGGACCACATTATATTTCAGTGGTTTTTCGGCACATGGTTTCTTTGCCGATGGTTTTCTATTTCCGATTAAGGAATTAGGGTTTTGGACTAATCCAAGTCATTGGGTTAGGGTTTTGGATTTCATTGGATCCTATATGTATTTTTAATTGTAAACATTGTAACATGATAAATAATATAGAATATGTTGGTTTTCCCGGTTTAGGTTTCCAGGGGAAAAATATCTATGTAATGTTTGTATTTTCCATTGTATCTTTTTTGTTCCTTTACTGAATATCTGTTTGCAGTAGATATTGTACAAGGTTAGAATTTACATTTGGCATCATATCTTTATTGTCTTTAGGGGGATGCCTTTGTGGTCAAGGATTTGGCTCGGGACTGTGATAATCCTTGTTACAGTGGGAGATCTGCAGTATTTCTTTCTCGGGTGAAAAGAAATCACAAGCAATTCGAAGATGGAGATCGAGAAGTTTAATGGGAAAAGTTTTGAGTTTTGGAAGCTCAATATGGAAGATCTGTTGGTGGAAAAAGATCAATGGATCATGGTAGATCTAGGTACTGCACCTACAGGAACTTTTGCAGATGATTGGAAAATTTTGGATCAGAAGGCAAAGAGAAAAATCCGATTGTGTCTCTACGATTCAGTATTACTGAATGTTTCAGAGGAAGCTACAACCAAGGATTTATGGGAAAAGTTGGGGAAGTTGTATCAGTCAAAGTCCTTGGTCAATAAACTATTCCTGAGAAAGAATTTGTATAACCTAAGGATGAGAGATGGAGACTCGGTGGCAGAGCATTTGAACTCCTTCAATATTGTGGTAAGTCAGTTAGTATCTGTTGAGATTAAAATTTCAGAGGAAGATAAATGTATCAGTTTGTTGTGTTCTTTACCAGACTCGTGGGATAGTCTGGTTGTGGCCATAGGTAGTAATACAACTTCCTTGAAGTTTGAATAAGTGGTCTCATCCTTGTTGTCGGAGGAGATGAGATGAAATAATATGGAAGGACATAGCACAAACTCATTATTTGCAATAGGACGTTCCCAGGAAAGAAATAGATCTAATTCTCAAGTGGGAGATCTAATTCTAAGGGTAGGTCTAAATCTCCCAGAAAGTTTGTAAGGGTATGTTGGAGATGTGGAAAAGAACGAAACTATAAGAAGCAATGTAGATCCAAAGTTGAGAAAAAGAAGGGATCTGAAGAATCTTCTTCTACAGAAGAAAATACCTCCAAGGAAGAAGGAGGGGATGTGTACTTGGCCTTTTCAAGCACACATGCATATCATGAGGCATGGTTTGTTGACTCTGTTGCATCCTTTCATATGAATCCCCAGAAGGAGTGGTTCTACGAATATGAAAGGTATGATGGAGGTAATTTTTTCTTAGGTAATGATTCGACAACCAGAATCATAGGAAGAGGAAGGGTCAAGTTGAGGCTCATAGATGGAAGGATTAGAACACTTCTTGGTGTTTTGTACATCCCAGGTTTGGCCAGAAATTTGATTTTTGTAAGAAAAATGGATGATGCAAGGGTAAAAACAATATTTGAAAAGGAAACCTGCAGGATGGTTCAAGGAGAAATGGTGTTGCTGAGGGTAGTTCATTTTGGAACTCTGTATAAGCTGAAAGGAAGCACTATTAGTGATGGGTGTAATAGTTCCATTGTTCCTGATATTGGAGTTGAAGAAGAAAGAACTCCTACAGACTCTAGAGAAAAGGTTATGATGTGGCATCAAAGACTGGGGCATATCGGAGAGAAGGGTCTTCAACCACTACATGGTAAAGTTATGGTTGAAGGTATGTCTAAATTCTCTTTGGATTTTGATTTCTGTGAACATTGTCTATATGGAAAGCAAAATCAGGTAAGATTCCCCTTTGGTGCAACAAGGGCAGAAGGAATTTTATAGCTAGTTCACAGTGATGTTTTTGGATCTGTGTTGGTCCCATCATTGGGAAAATTTGTGTACTATGTCTCATCTATAGATGACTTCTCGAGGAAGACTTGGATATATTTCCTCAGGAAGAAATCTGAAGTCTTTGACAGGTTTAAAGAGTTTAAGTCTCTTGTTGAGAATCAAACAGAGAAAAGAATTAAGGTGTTGAGGACAGATAATGGTGGAGAGTTCTGCAAAAATGAATTTGAATAATTTTGTAAGAAGTGCGGTATAGAAAGGAAGAATACTACTCCATATACACCTCAGCAAAACGGAGTTGCAGAAAGGATGAATAGGACGCTGATGGAAAACGCAAGGTGCATTCTCAGTGGTGTCGGGTTAGGGAAAGAATTATTGGCAGAGGCAATGGGTACTGCATGTTACCTGGTCAACAGATCACCCTCATCAGCGTTGGATGACAAGACTCCACAAGAGGTATGGACTGGTAAGGAACCTTCTCTCACACATCTAAATGTTTTTGGCTGCGATGCATATGTTCATGTTCCAAAGGAAAATGGGAGTAAGCTGGATAAGAAGGATGAAAAGTGTATCTTTATTATATATAAAGATGGTCTCAAAGGTTATAAGCTTTGGAACCGAGAAACTAAGAAGGTAGTGTATATCCAAGATGTGGTATTTAGAGGAATGAAGGATGCTTTTAAACAAGAATCCCTACCAAGTAAGGAAGAACCAGGAAAGATAGAGTTTGATTTAAAGGATGATGAATCAGACTCTACAGAAGAACATGAATCAAAATAAGAAGATCATCATACTCCAGTATTGAGGAGATCGGATCGAGAAAGAAGGCTAATGAAAAGTTATATTCCATATGATTTTCGTTCAAATTTTTCTTTATCTATTACTGATGATGATCATAGAACTGTCAGGGATGCAGTGGATTCAGAGGATGAAAATCTCTAGAAAAGGGCTATGGATGAAGAATAGAAAAGGGCTATGGATGAAGAAATGGCATATTTGGATAAGAATGAGGCTTGGGATCTAGTGGAGTTGCCAACTAGAAGAAATCCCATTGGCAACAAGTGGGTATTTAAAAAGAAATTGAATTCAGAAGGAAAACTAGGGAAATACAAAGCTCTGTTAGTAGCAAAGGGTTATTCCCAAGTTGAGGGAATTGATTTTGGTGAGATTTTATCTCTTGTTGCCAAGTTAACCTACATAAGATTTTTGTTATCTTTTGTTGTTGCATTTGATTTTGAAATAGAACAAATGGATGTGAAGAAAACATTCCTACATGGACATATGGAAGAATAAATCTATATGAAGCAACCAGAAGGTTATGCTATGAAGGGAAAGAAGGAGCTGGTATGCAAGCTAAAAAAGTCCATGTATGGTTTAAAACAATCACCAAGAATGTGGTATCAAAAATTTGATACTTATATGATGGGTATTGGCTTCACAAGAAGTAAAGAAGATCATTGTGTGTATGTTATATTAATTGGTGATCATTTGATTTATTTGGTCTTATATGTGGATGACATGTTGTTGATAGGAAACAACAAGGAGATTATCCAGGATGTGAAAACTCAGTTGTCCTCTAAATTTGACATGAAGGATCTTGGTGCTTCAAATTTCATTTTGGGCATGGAAATTAAAAGAGATCGGAAAAGGAGGAAACTCTGGTTAAATCAAAGAAAATATGTTGAGACAATATTGCAGAGGTTTAATATGCAGGAATGTAAACCGATCAAGGTTCCTATTCCTTTTGGTGTAAATTTATATGTGGATCAGTGTCCCAAGACACATGAAGAAGAGGAGGACATGTCTCATGTTCCATATGCAAGTGAAGTTGGAAGTTTGATATATGAAATGGTTTGTACTAGACCAGACATTTCACATGCAGTGGGAGTTTTGAGAAGGTATATGTCAATACCAGGGAAGGAGCATTGGACAGCAATAAAAAAGGTTTTCGGGTATTTGCATAGCACTTCTAGCTATGGATTGTGCTATGAAGGAAGACCGGGATTGGACAGAGTGGTGGATATACATGGCTTTATGGATGTAGACTGGGCTGGATATTTGGATCGTAGGATATCTACAAGCGATTATGTGTTTAACCTGTTTGGAGGAGCAATAAGTTGGATGAGCAAAAGAGAGGATGTATTGGCACTTTCAACTACAGAAGTTGAATACATGGCAGCCACTCATGCAAGTAAGGAATAAGTATGGTTACAAAGATTGTGTTCAGGTATTGGGTTGGTACAAAAAGTTGTAAGGATAGAGTGTGAGAGTCAGAGTGCAATTTTTTTGACGAAGAACCATGCTTATCATTCAAAGACAAAGCACATTGATGTTCAATATCACTTTGTGAGAGACATGATTGAAGAAAAGAAAGTATCACTGATGAAGGTGGACACTTTGAAAAATGTTGCAGACTCATTAACAAAATCTGTGAGCACTGATAAGTTCTCTTGGTGTAGAGGAGCCATGGGCATTGATGCCTTGGATTGTTGACTATGTAACCCTGTAACCCCTTGTATGCAAAGAAAACAACAAGTGGGAGAATGTTGGGTATGTGTTATATTATTTGCATGAGTTGTTGTGTCTGAGCATATATGTTGAGCGTGTAGGGGGGTTAGAGGGGTGACCACTAGGCCCCCCATATGGGGGTGTAAGGGCAGCGCCCCTAAAAAAAAATTCTACGTCAAGACCACATTTTTTCTGCCTCGGGACCGCAGTATATTTAGGTGGTTTTTCGACATATCGTTTTTTTTCCAATGGTTTTCTATTTTCGGTTAAGGAATTAGTGTTTTGGACTAATACAGGTCATTGGGTTAGGTTTTTGGATGCCACTGGATCCTATATGTATTTTGTATTGTAAACATTGTAACATGATGAATAATATAGAATATGTTGGCTTTCCCGGTTTAAGTTTCCAGGGGGAAAATCTCTGTGTAATGTTTGTATTTGTCATTGTATCTTTTCTATTCCTTTACTGAATATTTGTTTGCAGTAGATATTGTACAAGGTTAGAATTTACATTTGGCATCAGAGATTTATTGGCTTTAGGGGGACACCTTTGTGGTCAAGGGTTTGGCTCGGGACTGTGATAATCCTTGTTACAGTGGGAGATTTACAGTATTGCTTTTTTTGAAGATGGAGATCGAGAAGTTTAATGGGAAATGTTTTGAGCTGTGGAAGCTCAAGATGGAATATCTGTTGGTGGATAGAGATCAGTGGATCATGATAGATCTAGGTACTGCACCTACAGGAACTTTTGCAGATGACTATAAAAAGTTGGATCAGAAGGAAAAAGGTACAATCCGACTGTGTCTCTCTGATTCAGTATTACTGAATGTGTCAGAGGAAGCTACAACCAAGGATTTATGGGAAAATTTGGGGAATTTGTATCAGTCTAAGTCCATGGAAAATAAATTATTCCTAAGAAAGAAGTTATATAACCTGAGGATGAGAGATGGAGACTCGGTGGCAGATCATTTGAACGCCTTCAATATTGTGGAAAGTCAGTTAGTATCTATTGAGATTAAAATTTCAGATGAAGATAAATGTATCATTTTGTTGTATTCTTTACTAGACTCGTGGGATATTCTAGTTGTGGCCATAGGTAGTAATACAACTTCCTTGAAGTTTGAAGAAGTGGTCTCATCCTTTTTATTGGAGGAGATGAGACAGAAGAATATGGAAGGACATAGCACAGATGCATTATTTGTAAGAGGACATTCCCAGGAAAGAAATAGATCTAATTTCTCAAGTGGGAGATCTAAGTCTAAGGGTAGATCTAAATCTCTCAGAATTTTTTTAAGGGTATGTTGGAGATGTGGAAAACAAGGGCACTATAAGAAGCAATGTAGATCCAAAGTTGAGAAAAAGAAGGGATCTAAAGAAGAAAAGACCTCCAAGGAAGAAGGAGGGTATGTGTACTTGGCCTCTTCAAGCACACATGCAGGTCATGAGGCATGGTTGGTTGACTCTAGTGCATCCTTTCATATGACTCCCCATAGGGAGTGGTTCTGCAAATATGAAAGGTATGATGGAGGTAATGTTTTCTTAGGTAATGATTTGACAACCAGAATAATAGGAAGAGGAAGGGTCAAGTTGAGGCTCATATATGGAAGGATTAGAAGACTGCTTGGTGTTGTTCACATCCCAGGTTTCCCCAAAAAATTCATTTATGTAAGAAAAATGGACGATGCAGGGGTAAAAACAAAATTTGAAAAGGAAACTTGGAGGATGGTTCGAGGAGCAATGGTGTTGTTGAGGGGAGTTCAGTTTGGAACTCTGTATAAGCTGCAAGGAAGCACTATTAGTGATGGGTGTAATAGTTCCATTGTTTCTAATATTGGAGTTGAAGAAGAAAGAACTCCTACAGTCTCCAAAGAAAAGGTTATGTTGTGGCATCAAAGACTAGGGCATATCGGAGAGAAGCGTCTTCAACTACTACACGGTAAAGGTATGGTTGAAGGTATGTATAACTATTCTCTGGATTTTAATTTCTGTGAACATTGTCTATATGGGAAGCAAAATCGGGTAATATTCCCCTCTGGTGCAATGAGGGCAGAAAGAATTTTATATCTAGTTCATAGTGATGTTTTTGGATCTGTGTTGGTCCCATCATTGGGAAAATCTATGTACTATGTCTCATATATAGATGAATTCTCGAGGAATACCTAGATATATTTCCTCAGGAAGAAATCTGAAGTCTTTGACATGTTTAAAGAGTTTAAGGCTCTTGTTGAGAATCAAATAGAGAAAAGAATTAAGGTTTTGAGGACAGATAATGGCAAAGAGTTCTGCGGAAATGGATTTGAATAATTCTGTAAGAAGTGTGGTATGGCAAAGCAGAAGACTATTCTATATACACCTCAGGAGAATGGAGTTGCAGAAAGGATGAACAGGACATTGATGGAAAAATCAAGGTGCATGCTCAGTGGTGTCAAGTTAGGGAAAGAATTTTGGACAGAGGCAGTGGGTACTACATGTTACCTGGTCAACAGATCACGCTCATCAGTGTTGGACGACAAGAATCAACAAGAGGTATGGACTGGTAAAGAACCTTCTCTCACACATCTCAATGATTTTGGTTGTGATGCATATGTTCATGTTCCAAAGGAAAACAGGAGTAAGCTGAACAAGAAGGATGAAAAGTGTATCTTTATTGGATATAAAGATGGTCTCAAAGGTAATAAGCTTTGGAACCCATAAACTAAGAAGGTAGTTTATAGCCGAGATGTGGTATTTAGAGAAATGAAAGATGTTGTTAAACATGAATCCCTACCAAGTAAGGAAGAACTAGAGAAGATAGAGTTTGATTTAAAGGATGATGAATCAGACTCTACAGAAGAACATGAATCAGAAGAAGAAGATCCTCATACTCCAGTATTGAGGAGATCAGATCGAGAAAGAAGGCTATCAGAAAGGTATAGTCCATCTGATTTTTGTTCAAATTTTTCTTTGTCTATTACTGATGATGAACCTAGAACTATCAGGGAGGCAGTGGATTCAGAGGATGCAAATCTCTAGAAAAGGGCCATGGACGAAGAAATGGAATCTTTGGATAAGAATGAGGCTTGGGATCTAGTGGAGTTGCCAACTGGAAGAAATCCCATTGGTAGAAAATGGGTATTTAAAAAGAAGTTGAATACAAAAGGAAAAGTGGAGAAATACAAAGCTCGGTTAGTAGCAAAGGGTTATTCCCGGGTTGAGGGAATTGATTTTGGTAATATTTTTTCTCCTGTTTCCAAGTTGATCTCCATAATATTTTTGTTATCTATTGTTGTTGCTTTTGATTTTGAAATAGAACAAATCGATGTGAAGACAACATTCCTACATGGGGATCTGGAAGAATAAATCTATATGAAGCAACCAGAAGGTTATGCTATGAAGGGAAAGAAGGAGTTGGTATGCAAGCTGAAAAATTCCCTGTATGGTTTAAAACAATCACCAAGAATGTGGTATAAAAAATTTGATACTTATATGCTGGGACTTGGCTTCACAATAATCAAAGAAGATCATTGCGTGTATTTTAAATTAATTGGTGATCATTTGATTTATTTGGTCTTATATGTGGATGACATGTTGTTGATAGGAAACAACAATGTGATTATCCAGGATGTGAAAATTCAGTTGTCCTCTAAATTTGACATGAAGGATCTCGGTGCTTCAAATTTCATTTTGGGCATGGAAATTAAAAGAGATCAGAAA
Source organism: Picea engelmannii (assembly GCA_009831015.1). NCBI lineage: Eukaryota > Viridiplantae > Streptophyta > Pinopsida > Pinales > Pinaceae > Picea > Picea engelmannii. Next base: position 404,597 of record ML786981.1, read on the forward strand.
AAGAGGAAACTCTGGTTAAATCAGAGAAAATATGTCGAGACAATATTGCAAAGGTTTAATATGCAGGAATTTAAATCGATCAAGGTTCCTATTCCTATTGGTGTAAAGTTATATGTGGATTAGTGTCCCAAGACACATGAAGAAGAGTAAGACATGTCTCATGTTCCATATGCGAGTGTAGTTGGCAGTTTTATGTATGCAATGGTCTGTAATAGACCATACATTGCACATGCAGTGGGAATTTTGAGCAGGTATATGTCAAAACTAGGGAAGGATAATTGGACAGTAGTAAAAAGGGTTTCCAGGTATTTGCGTGACACTACTAGCTATGGATTGTGCTACGAAGGAAGACCAAGATTGGACATAGTGGTGGATATACATAGCTTTGTGGATGCAGTCTGGGCTGGAGATTTGGATCGTAGGAGATCTATGAGTGGGTATGTTTTTAACCTGTTTGGAGGAGAAATAAGTTGGATGAGCAAAAGACAGGCTATACTGGCACTTTCAACTACAGAAGTTGAATACATGGTAGCCACTCATGCAAGTAAGGAATCAGTATGGTTACAAATATTGTGTTCGGGTATTGGGTTGGTACAACAAGTTGTAAGGACAGAGTGTGACAGTCAGAGTGCAAGTTTTCTGGTGAAGAACCATGCGTATTATTCAAAGACAAAGCACATTGATGTTCAATATCACTTTGTGAGAGACATGATTGAAGAAAAGAAAGTATCACTGATGAAGGTGGACACTTTGAAGAATCTTGCAGACTCATTAACAAAATCTGTGAGCACTGATATGTTCTCTTGTTGTGGAGGATCCATGAGCATTGTTGCCCTGGATTGTTGACTATGTAACCATGTGACCCCTTGTATGCAAAGAAAACAACAAGTGGGAGAATTTTGGGTATGTGTTATATTCTTTGCACAAGTTGTTATGTATGAGTGTATGCATCAGGCATGCAAGGGGGTTAGATGGGTGGCCATTGGGCCCCTCAGGGGGGTGCAGGGGCAGTGCTCCTGAAAAAAAAAAATCTGCATCAGGACCGCATTTTTCTGCCTCGGGACCACATTATATTTAGGTGGTTTTTGGGCACATGGTTTCTTTTCCAATGGTTTTCTATTTCCGATTAAGGAATTAGGGTTTTGGACTAATCCAAGTCATTGGGTTAGGGTTTTGGATGTCGCTGGCTCCTATATGTATTTTGTATTGTAAACATTGTAACATGATGAATAATATAGAATATGTTGGCTTTCCCGGTTTGGGTTTCCATGGGAAAAATCTCTATGTAATGTTTGTATTTGCCATTGTATCTTTTTTTTTCCTTTACTGAATATCTGTTTGTAGTAGATATTGTACAAGGTTAGAATTTTCATTTTGTATCATAGCTTTATTGGCTTCAGGGGGATGCCTTTGTGGTCAAGGGTTTGGCTCAGGACTGTGATAAGCCTTGTTACAGTGGGAGATCTGCAGTATTTCTTTTTCAGGTGAAAAGAAATGGAAAGAAATTCGAAGACGGAGATCGAGAAGTTTAATGGGAAAATTTTTGAGTTGTGGAAGCTCAAGATGGAATATCTGTTGGTGGACAGAGATCAGTGGATCGTGGTAGATCCAGGTACTGCACCTACAGGAACTTCTGCAGATGACTAGAAAAAATTGGATCAGAAGGAAAAGAGCACAATTCGGCTGTGTCTCTCTGATTCAGTATTACTGAATGTGTCAGAGGAATCTACAACCAAGGATTTATGGGAAAAGTTGGGGAAGTTGTATCAGTCTAAGTCCCTGGTAAATAAACTATTCATGAGAAATAAGATGTATAACCTGAGGATGAGAGATGGAGACTCGGTGGCAGAGCATTTGAACGCCTTCAATATTGTGGTAAGTCAGTTAGTATCTATTGAGATTAAAATTTCAGATGAAAATAAATGTATCAGTTTGTTGTGTTCTTACCAGACTCATGGGATAGTCTAGTTATGGCCATAGGTAGTAATACAACTTCCTTGAAGTTTGAATAAGTGGTCTCATCCTTTTTTTCAGAGGAGATGAGACAAAAGAATATGGAAGGACATAGCACAGATGCATTATTTGCAAGAGGACGTTCCCAGGAAAGAAATAGATCTAATTTCTCAAGTGGGAGATCTAAGTCTAAGGGTAGATATAAATGTCTTGAAAATTTTGTAAGGGTATGTTGGAGATGTGGAAAAGAAGGGCACTATAAGAACCAGTGTAGATCCAAAGTTGAGAAAAAGAAGGGATCTGAAGAATCTTCTTCTACAGAAGAAAAGACCTCCAAGGAAGAAGGGGGGGATGTGTACCTATCCTCTTCAAGAACACATGCAGGTCATGAGGCATGGTTGGTTGACTCTGGTGCATCCTTTCATATGAATCCCCACAGGGAGTGGTTATGTGAATATGAAAAGTATGATGGAGGTAATGTTTTCTTAGGCAATGATTCAACAACCAGAATCATAGGAAGAGGAAGGGTCAAGTTGAGGCTCATAGATGGAAGGATTAGAACACTACTTGGTGTTCTGCACATCCCAGGTTTCACCAGAAATTTGATTTATGTAAGCAAAAAGGACGATGCAGGGGTAAAAACAATATTTGAAAAGGAAACCTGCATGATGGTTTGAGGAGTAATGGTGTTGCTAAGGGGGGTTCATTTTGGAACTCTATATAAGATGCAAGGAAGCACTATTAGTGATGGGTTTAATAGTTCCAATGTTCTTGATATTGGAGTTGAAGAAGAAAGAACTCCTATCATCTCTAGAGAAAAGGTTATGCTTTGGCATCAAAGACTGGGGCATATCAGAGAGAAGGGTCTTTGACTACTACATGGTAAAGGTATGGTTGAAGGTATGTCTAAATTCTCTCTCGATTTTGATTTATGTGAAAATTGTCTATATGGCAAACAGAATCGGGCAAGATTCCCCTCTGGTGCAACGAGGGTAGAAGGAATTTTACAGCTAGTTCAGAGTGATGTTTTTGGATTTGTGTTTGTAAAATCATTCGGAAAATATGTGTACTATGTCTCATCTATAGATGAATTCTCGAGGAATACTTGGATATATTTCCTCGGGAAGAAATCTGAAGTCTTTGACAGGTTTAAAGAGTTTAAGGCTCTTGTTGAGAATCAAACAAAGAAAAGAATTAAGGTGTTGAGGACAGATAATGGCGAAGAGTTATGCGGAAATGAATTTGAATAATTCTATAAGAAGTGTGGTATAGCAAGGCAGAAGACTACTCCATATACACCTCAACATAATGGAGTTGCAAAAAGGATGAACAAGACACTGATGGAAAAAGCAAGGTGCATGCTCAGTGGTGTTGGGTTAGGGCAAGAATTTTGGGCAGAGGCAGTGGGTACTGCATGTTACTTGGTCAACAAATCACCCTCATCAGCGTTGGATGACAATACTCCACAAGAGGTATGGAATGGTAAGGAACCTTCTCTCACACATCTCATGGTTTTTGGCTGTGATGCATATGTTCATGTTCCAAAGGAAAATAGGAGTAAGCTGGATAAGAAGGCTAAAAAGTGTATCTTTATTAGATATAAAGATGGTCTCAAAGGTTATAAGTTTTGGAACCCAGAAACTAAGAAGGTAGTGTATATTCGAGATGTCGTATTTAGAGAAATGAAGGATGTTGTTAAACAGGAAGCCTTACCAAGTAAGGAAGAACCAGAGAAGATAGAGTTTGATTTAAAGGATGATGAATCAGACTCTACAGAAGAACTTGAATTAGAAGAAGAAGATCTTCATACTCCAGTATTGAGGAGATCGGATCGAGAAAGAAGGCTATCGGAAAGGTATAGTCCATCTGATTTTCATTCAAATTTTTCCTTATCTATTACTGATGATGATCCTAGAACTATCAGGGAGGTAGTGTATTTAGAGGATGGAAATCTCTGGAAAAGGGACATTGACGAAGAAATGAAATATTTGGATAAGAATGAGGCTTGGGATCTAGTGGAGTTTCCAACTGGAAGAAATCTCATTGGTAGAAAATGGGTATTTAAAATGAAGTTGAATGCAGAAGGAAAAGTGGAGAAATACAAAGCTTGGTTAGTAGCAAAGGGTTATTCCCAGGTTGAGGGAATTGATTTTGGTAAGATTTTTTCTCCTGTTGCCAAGTTGACCCCCATAATATTTATTTTCTCTGTTGTTGTTGCTTTTGATTTAGAAATAGAACAAATGGATGTGAAGATAGCATTACTACATGGGGATCTGGAAGAAGAAATCTATAGGAAGCAACCAGAAGGTTATGTTGTGAAGGGAAAGAAGAAGCTGGTATGCAAGTTAAAAAAGTCCCTGTATGGTTTAAAACAATCACCAAGAATGTGATATAAAAATTTTGATACTTATATGCTGGGACTTGGCTTCACAAGAATCAAAGAAGATCATTGTGTGTATTTTAAATTAATTGGTGATCATTTGATTTATTTGGTCTTATATGTGGATGACATGTTGTTGATAGGAAACAACAATGTGATTATCCAAGATGTGAAAATTCAGTTGTCCTCTAAATTTGACATGAAGGATCTCGGTGCTTCAAAATTCATTTTGGGCATGGAAATTAAAAGAGATCAAAAAAGGAGAAAACTTTGGTTAAATCAGAGAAAATATGTCAAGACAATATTGCAGAGGTTTAATATGCAGGAATGTAAATTGATCAAGGTTCTTATTCCTGTTGGTGTAAAGTTATATGTGGATCAGTGTCCCAAGACACATGAAGAAGAGTAAGACATGTCTCATGTTCCATATGCGAGTGCAGTTGGAAGATTTATGTATGCAATGGTCTGTAATAGACCAGACATTGCACATGCAATGGGAATTTTGAGCTGGTATATGTCAAAACTAGGGAAGGAGAATTGGAGAGCAGTAAAAAGGATTTTCAGGTATTTGCGTGGCACTGCTAGCTATGGATTGTGCTACGAAGGAAGAACGGGATTGGATAGAGTGGTGGATATACATTGCTTTGTGGATGCAAACTGGGATAGAGATTTGGATTGTAGGAGATCTACGAGCGGGTATGTGTTTAACCTGTTTGGAGGAGTAATAAGTTGGATGAGCAAAAGACAGGTTGTAGTGGCACTTTCAACTACAGAAGTTGAATACATGGCAGCCACTCATGCAAGTAAGGAAGAAGTATGGTTACAAATATTGTGTTCAAGTATTGGGTTGGTACAACAAGATTTAAGGATAGAGTGTGACAGTCAGAGTGCAATTTTTCTGGTGAAGAACCCTGCTTACCATTCAAAGACAAAGCACATTGATGTTCAATATAACTTTGTGAGAGACGTGATTGAAGAAAAGAAAGTATCACTGATGAAGGTGGACACTTTGAAGAATGTTGCAGACTCATTAATAAAATCTGTGAGCACTGATAATTTCTCTTGTTGTAGAGGATCCATGGGCATTTTTTCCCTGAATTGTTGACTATGTAACCCTGTAACCCCCTGTATGCAAAGAAAACAAGAAGTGGGAGAATGTTGGGTATGTTATATATTCTTTGCACGAGTTGTTGTGTCTGAGACTATGCGTTGAGTGCGTGGGGGGGTTAGAGGGGGGGGCTCTATGCCCCCCCTCGGGGGGTGCAGGGGAAGTGCCCCCGAAAAAAAAAAATTGCATCAGGACCGCATTTTTCCAGCCTCGAGACCGCATTATATTTAGGTGGTTTTTTGACACATGGTTTCTTTGTTGATGGTTTTCTATTTCCGGTTAAGGAATTAGGGTTTTGGACTAATCCAAGTCATTAGGTTAGGTTTTTGGATGCCACTATCTCCTATATGTATTTTGTATTGTAAACATTGTAACATGATGAATAATATAGAATATGTTGGTTTTCCTCGTTTGGGTTTCCAAGGGAAAAATCTCTGTGTAATGTTAGTATTTTCCATTGTATCTTTTTTGTTCCTTTACTGAATATCTGTTTGCAGTAGATATTGTACAAGGTTAGAATTTATACAGTGTACCACTGGATTTTAGTTGTGTACTACTATGGATAGACATAGTTGTGTTCTATTGAATGACATTAATCAAATTTCCCTGAAAACTATCAGTAGTGTTGGAATGATTATCAGCTAGATGGATGATCAATGGACAGCCGTAGACGAAAAATGGTCCAGGACATTTATTATTCTAGGACATATGTCTGGATTAGAAGAATGGTTCCTGTGTCACTCTATGGAGTGAGTGACTTATCCAACATCGTGTCTGATTACTCAGATGGAGTATGGTTTCAAGAGATGATGCAGTTGATGACATTGATAGTGATGATGGTGCTCATGATCTAATCATGAGATAGTCTATACAACTATGTTTATGCTACCAGGTGAATGGTATATTTGTGCTCAAGACCATTACCTTCAATACCTCCCTAGCTAGGAGGGAGTGTTGATATTATGGTAACTGCGAGAGGTATTTACCTCCACGTGTAAACCTGACGAGAATAGAATATTCTGGGAAGCAAGAAGAAACCCTAATTACTTGGTTAATATCCCTAGAAGATAAGTCGGCTCAAGAGAATGAATTGTATTAGGTTATTAGCCTCCAAGAGAAGAAGTCGGCTAAAGGAAATATTATATACTAAATAATTAGTACTCAGAATGAGAAGACGACCTAGGTAGTTTGCCAGAAATAGTATAAATATAGGAGGTCGGTCTTCATTCTGACTAGTATTTTCAGAACTGCAGAAGCAACACTTGTGCGCACTACAGTTGGTCAGTTTGTGCGCAAGTTTGAGGGAGAGCTAATGTTGCAGGTGTTGCAACTAGAAGATTTTGGTGTTGACTTGGACTCTCTCTTGGTTATGGTTTGGACTCTCTCTTGGTTATGGTTTGGACTCTCTGGTTAGCTCTTGTTACTCTTTTTTGGTGTGTTATCCTTGGAGAAAGGTGTGCCACCTTTGTTTGGATATATATCCTAGGGTTTGCTTCCGAAATTATTCTCTGTCAAGGTTAAGGTGCTCAGGGTGGCTTCAGACTATGGTTGGGTGACAATATTGTTATATTGTCTATGCTTAAACGAGCACATCCTATACTTTCTAATAGATAGCTCGTTTGAAAGGTCTATCTGAGGAATACAATTTTTTTCATCAAACTCTGACTCTAATTTTAATTTGATTGTGGAGCACCCTAAAAACGTTGTTTAGGGGCTCAAAACGGCCCCGAAAGTTCAAGACCCGAAAACTAGGAAAAAAACTGCCAAACTAAAAAAATGCCAAGATGAGTCAGTTGGAATAGGTGGGTGGCCACCAATATCCACTTGGATCAATCCTCCTCCATTAGATGAGGAAATTTATGTTGAAATTTTCCCCAGGTGAGACACTTTCCTTGGTGCAGGAGTTTCCTTGCTTTAATAACCTGATACAGCCGGATCCTCTGCTAGCGAGTGTCCTTGACCTGTGTGTCCATGATCTTATCAATGGATGCATGTTTCATGCAATGTTGGCCCTTGACCAAGTTTTGGGGATTTCTTGGTCATGTTGACCTATTTTGGAACTTCGACAGCCTGTCAAAGGAGGCATGCAAGACGAAGCAAAGATCACGGGATCTCGGCCCCCTTTTGGGCCCCTTTTTGGGTTTTTGGGAATATGTAACGGGAATGGGATGTCATCCCATGGGTTTACCCATGTTTAGGCCTATTTTGTATGTCTATATAGATGTCTAGGCCATATAGAGAGGGGAGTGAATGATATATCTATGTGATGTAGGCTAAGTACCAAGAGTTGGATCTGTGTGATCAAGGCTTTGTGCATTCTGCATAAGACTTGCAGATCCGAGTGCAAGTCCTTGTGCGACACGATAGGAGGTGTAGTGTTGTAACGCAAGGAAGAAGGATCTAGCGAGCTGCGCAGATCTTTTGTCCCATGAAGAGAAAGGGTTTTTGAGGCTATGTGCTTGTAACCGATTGACCGAGGACAATAAAGAAGAAGAGTTGGTGGACGTAGCCCCAAGAGAGGAATGAACCACGTAAACACTGTGTTGTCTTGCTTCGTGATTGTTTTAATGTGTTTATGTCTTCTTTTGCTAAGTGCTTGAGATGATTAGATAGATATGATTATGCTTATTGATAATGATAGGTAGAATGATAGATCTGATATACATGAATATGTTGAGTGCTTGATCTACCAGATCTGACCTATTTACTTATAATAAGTTCTTAAATACATTAGATCAGTGGTAATGTTGTGAAGTTTTGTATTATAAGAGAAGTGGTTATTGACTATATATTGAGTAACCGATGGTGCTAAGTGACTTATTAAGTAGTAAAATCACAGATATGTGTCCCAGCTAAGGTTGCAGACACTTGAGTCCTACAACCACCCCTACCTCTACCTTGGGTGAGACTTCATCTGCTTCGCAGGTGTTGCCGAAAGTGTCGGTAGTTAGGGTTTTGTTGGTGCATTGTTGTAGCATTGAACCCTCGGTCTGCCCTTGTGCCAACAAATGGTTCTGTTGCCGGGACCTGAAACTGTGATTACTGGGAAATGAGAAAGAAGAATCTATGTGCAAAGATTCATCTTAAAGTTGTGGAAGCTCTATGTGTAGATATATGCCCTAGTGCCCAGTGCTCTACTCAATTCATATAGCCTTGTGCTAAATAAAGAAGCCTGATCTGGAGAAAGGAGATCAGATCTGAAGAAAATAAGTAAGATCTGAAAGCTCTGTGCTCTAAGAAAGGTAAAAGTGAGAATTTTTTATTAAAAGAGGTAAGATCTACAAGCTCTGTGCTCTGATAAAGGTAAGAATAGTTAAAAGTTTTAGATCTGAAAGCTTTGTGCTCTGTAGAAGTAAGATAAGTGGAAATTTTTTGTTTCTAGAGTATGGAACTAGGTATGTTTAATAGATTATGTCTTAGTTTGAAAGCTAGGGAATTAATAGATGAAAGAAGTTTTGATATGAGTAGATCTGACAAGGATAGTGAAAGATATATTATACCTATGCATAGAAAGAATGTTTGTACTAACAAATGGATGCAGGATCCTAGAAAAAATTTGTTGCAGGTTAGATACCATGATCCTAGTGCGCAGTACATGAGCGGTTGGGGATCATTTAAAAGAAAGAGAGGATTGACCCTATATTATAGTTGCAGAAGACCAGGACATGTTGCTAAGGAATGCCCTGGAAGAAGACCTAGTTGTCTTTGTTGTAAGGCTATGGACCATGAAGTGTTGGATTGCCCTAGAATGATCGCTAAGCTTGAAAGAATGAATTTGAACCAGGAGAACCCTAAGGCAGATCCAGAAACTAAGGCTATAGCAGAACCCCAGAAAGAATCAGAGAAAGTATTGTTGCAAATAAATGAAACCTTGGATGATCATCGACATGTCAGGTTATCAAAGATCTTTAAAGAAAAAGAATGCATTGAAGCAAGAATAGGAGACTTCGACATTGACTGTGTTCTAGATGAAGAAACTCAGGTGAATATCATGACAGAAAGAACTTTGGAAGCTATAGGGAGGCCTTCTATGATCCCTTCATTAGGAAGAACAGGACTATTCATAGGAAAGCTAGTAAACTTATGTGGGAAGCTCGCTCAGATACCTATGAACGTTAATGGAACTTCGACATAGGAAGATTTTGAGATTATTAAGTTTGTTGAATACATCATCTCATTTACCATGTTAATAGGAAAACCTTGGATTGACAAAGCTCAATCCAGACAAAAGGAAGAAGAAGAAGCCTTGGAGCAGAAGAAACAAGACTTAAAATATTTCATGACTAGAAGGATCGCACAATTGATTGAAGAATAGGAGAACATATCAAAGATATTTGACACTAGAGACCCTGATGTTGAAGATGTAGGAACATCAAATGACTCCCGGAAGACTCAAGTACCTATCCCAAACAAAGAAAAGGTATTACCCCTAAATCCTAGGAAACAATCTCAACAGTGCGCAGTGACTATGTTAAAAGAATATAAGAAACAAAATGGAAAACGAACTACCAAGACAAAGCTCACTCGAAAGAAGGCTAGGAAGAAAAGTAAGAAGAGAGATAAGTCACAAAAGGTTCCAGAGGGAACTTTGCAGAAAGAAAATATGCAGAATTGGGGCTTCGTCAGGATATCAGAACAACAACATAAGGCACTTCACCATGACGAAGCAATATAGTCGTTGTGGTCAATATATCCATTCGACTGCCGCTTCGAATGGATTGAAAAGAATTTATAGCTCGACACTAGACCATTAAACCATGCCATAACATATAGAATAAGTATTAATTGAGGCTCATGTTGGCCCTGGGTTATGGAAGGAAGCGAAGAACGAGGAAGAAAAGGTAAAAAGCGAGCTTCGCGGGAGACACAGTGGCTATCACTGGGTCGAAGTGAGAAAAAGAATAGAGAAGATGGAGCAAAGTGCGGAAAAGAAAGTTGTTGGATGAGGAGATTGAGGATGACAGATCAGCAAGGAATATGGACTGAGGATGACTCAGGAAGTGGAAAAATCCAGCATTAGATGCCATGGAGCACCGCGAGATGGAGAAGGAAAGACAGGCTTGTGAAGCCCGGAAAGAATGGGTCAAGTTGACCTAGGGTTGTAGACACCTAGTGTTTTTGTAATTAGGGTTTTTGACACCTAGGTTTCAGCCTAAGGTTGTCAGTGAGGGATTGTAATGTATAAATAGAGGTCGAGAGGACCTAGGTCGGGTCGGTATTATGGTTGATCCTTGTTGTCGATTATTGTTCAATGGGAGAATATTGTATTGAGGGTGAGAAAAGCGCTGAGGGAGAGAGAGATCCTTCTGGTATTATAATATCTTCAGTTGGGTGTGAAGATCAAGTCCTGTAGCTGGGTGTGCAGGAAGGGAGAGAGGAAGAGAGATGGAGAAGAGAGGATCTGTTGGCCAAGAGCACAAATCAGAACTATAAGCTTTATCTTAATATATCATAAGCAAATTTCTGTGCATGTAGCCCTAGAGAGAGGGTGAACCACGTACATCTGTTGTTGTGTTTGTGAGATTGATGCTCTGAGCTCTATTGTCATTATATTTTTATCTGCATCATTGTATTAGATCAGATCTATGCTTGTGAAGGTTAGATCTAGCTAGTTGAATGGTAAATGCATGTTATGTTGTTATTGTAATAAGAACCACTTGATATTCCCCTGGTTGTAGATATATTTGTCCTAAAACCCCCTCATAGTTTCTTTGGGTGAGACTGCATATGCTTTGTAGGTGCTTCCGAAAGGGCTAGTAGTTAGGGATTGTTGGTGCGCTCCTGGAGCTGAACCCTGGCCGGTCTGCCCATGTGCCAACAAATGGTTCTGTTGCCGAGACTTGAATCTTTTTAAGGGAATGTCAAGGTGGTTCCCATCAAAGACAGAGATTCATAAGTGGGTAGAGGATCAAGATAAGGACTTCGTTGAAGCCCAGAACAAGAACCCTAAAATAAGCACTAAAGATTGGTTACAAAGATACATCTTCACCGACATTCACGAGATATTCTTTAGAGGGATCCATCGGGAGATATATGAGTGGTTGTCTAGGTTAGATGACACACAGTTTGAAATCAGATCTACACCCCCTGTGGTTTGGACACCAGCATTGATCCAGAAGGTCAAGAGATTCGACAACGTTGTATCCAGAGCAGTAGATCACTGGTTTGACATTTAGCAAGGGATTATCAAAATCCCTGCACAACCTGTAGTTATTGTAACTCCTTCGAGCATGTCATAGAAGAATGCCCTGTGCTGTTGGCTAAACTTCAGGAAAGACGAGGACCCCAGCAGAACCCACAAGTACAATTGATATATGTTGAACCTCACGGAGCAAACCCTAGAGTCGTTGTTATTACTCGAGGAGGTGTTGCTACAGGAGAATACAGAGCATCCCAAGGAAAGACTGAAAATGAACATGGAGTAAAGAAATCTACAGAAAAGACCCCAACGTTCGATGCTAAGAAATAAAGACAGATATTCGAGGAGGCAAGAAAAGAGGGAAAAGGAAATCAAGGATCTTCATCAAAGAGACAACCAAAAATTAGAGAATATGACATGCCTCAGGCGTTTGATTCGTCTGCATCACCAACAGAAGGGAAAGAGGTAAGAAAAATCATGGAATTCTTGCACACTTGTGTTAAGTTGATTCAAGATAAAGGCGTTGTAAAAGAATTACAAGATTTAATAAAGCAGTATGAACTAGGAAAAATAGACCCCTTACTGAATAGAGCAGTGCACCAAATTGGAAGAAGGAGAAGGAAAAATAAATAATTACACTTGAATGCTCAGATAGGAGAGTATGAGATAGACTATGTGGTCCTTCACTTAGGGTCAGAAGGCAATGTCATGACGAAGCAGACTTGGGCACTGATGGGAAAACCCAAGCTGATATATTCCCCTATCAGGCTTCGCATGGCTAATCAGCAAGCTATCATCCCATTTGGACGATTAGAGAATGTCCCAGTGGACATCGATGGAGTAAGAACCCTTACAGATTTTGAGGTAAATGAAATTGTTGATGATAACTTCCCTTACCCTGCATTGTTAGGAATTGATTGGGACTTTGATAATTCCACTGTAGTTGATTTAAAGAAAATACGCATGACATTTGAGAAAGTTGGCCTTAGGGTCATTGCACCTTTAGACCCAGATGAAGGTCCACAATACACAGAACCTATCAGAGAAGAGGACCACGCATTTGAATTGGAAAACATTTACAAATTAACATTCAGACAGTAGGATTATATATACCCTACGGTTGACGGAAATCTGAGCTGGCAAAGTGACAACACATGCTCATCCAACTCAGAAGAAGCATTGGAGAACTAGCATAACTAGATGTACGAAGTATCTACAAGAAGATGTGCTAGGCTAACCAGAGAAGTTTGTTGGATTGGCACAATCGTGATTAATCTACCCACATTTGATGGGTTGAACCCCTTAGAGAACTTCTTATTAGAATTTGAGACAAGTGTGTTATCACTAAAATTTCGTCCGCAAATGGTTACAAGAATCCAACATCTTCAAACAGCTATGAGTCCACCCATGGACCAAAATTACCAAAAAATCATTTCCAAAAGGTCCAAAACTATAAAACCAATTATAAAATCAAGATGTGTTATGACTACACAGGGCGCGCACGCACATGCGCCATCAAGAAAGGCAGGAAAAGCACACATGTGCATGATGCGCGACTATGGATGCTAAAATCCGTGCACACCTGAGAACGGTGCATTTATGATGTTGGTTGGACTCCCACCCACTTCTGGTTCAGCTTCCAAGTCGATTTGACATCCAAATCTCGGTTGGATCCAGTTGGGTGGCTGGTCAAAGACCTAAAGGTGCCCTAAATAGCCCCTTTTCACACTAAAAGATGGTTTCACAATACCTCAAAATGGTGCTATAAAACAAGGCCATGGGTGCACTACATTTTCAAGGAATTCATTTGCAAGGTTATGCTGCTTCTATTCTCTTGGGAAAACCTCTTTTTCTCATCAAGAACATACTAGCACTATTCCATTTGGGCAATACACATCACCTTTTGAGTGGGTTAGCTTGGGATTCTTTCACCATTTCTTTCAAGTTTTCAAGTTGTAAGAAGAGATCAATCTTGGGGGTCCAAGAGCCCTCCCTTGGAGGAAGAAGGGACCTAAAGTCCCCTTTCTCTTCGGTGTTTTCTTTTCATTAATACAATCCTTTCCATTGGTGACATGAGTCTTGTTTGTTTCTTGTTCTTATGTCCTTATGCACAATAGTTTAATTGTTTTTTCCCTTCCTAGTTTAATTCTTAGCTTAGTCTTTTATGTTTATTCTTCTAACCCTTTCCTTTATTGTTGTCTTGCTTAGCTAACACAACTAAGATTGTAATCACCTTCGTTTCGCTCATTTAGGTGACAAAAGAGGTGCAACAGATTGGCGACTTCACTGGGGGAAGGTATCAATTTCCTACCCCATTTGGGTTATTTTATCTCTTCTTTCTCTTTATTTAACCTGCAGGTACCATAATCAACCCAAGCCGACCTACAAAACATCAAATGCAAAGCTAAGTTGAGAGAATTCCATCCGGAATTTTCTTCAAGGCTGTGTGACAGTTGTACGCGGATTTATTGTCCCACAGTCGTGCATCATGCACATGTGCGCCAAAATCATTGTATTACTCAGCACCTTCTGTGCACCTACGCTCAAAAGTATTTTTCAGTTCACGCATTGGCACTCAGAGCACCTCTGTCTAGTTTGAGACCCGCGCACCTGTGTAGAAAAAAACACATTGTAAGCTTTTTTATGATCTGTTGAAGGCCCATAGCCTTCTTAAAGATGATTCCATGCATGTTGTAATCTGCACCACACTTACCTTCCCTCTCATATAAATGGATTAATCAAAACACATAGGCACTTAGGGGTTAAAAATCATTATTTCCTCTTTTGTTTTCATTTTGCCACATGGATGGCTTGCTTTGACTAAGAGTATAAGTTGGAATCATTTGTAATCACATATAAAACTTGCATTGGGCCTAGAAATTGGATATCAATCCTTGAGTATGCTCTTCTCTCGTGCTCCAAAGAAATCTTAAGAATCAGAAAGAGGTTGAGGGAAAATTTTATCTCCCTTAAAAAAGACAAAATCTTTAGGAGAGGACAACACCCCCTCGGGACTCCTCTTAGTTTATATTTCAAACACACCTTAAACTTGTAAGATCCCATACATGCCCACATGCTGTAAAGATAGGATAGTGTTGAAATTTACTTTCTTAGATTAAATCACTAGGGAAGTTTAAAAATTTTGTAACGGGCCCATACATACCCACATGATCACAATCTAGGATAGTTTTAAATATTTCTTAGTTTAAATCACATTAGGGAGTTAAAGGAATAGTAAAGGACCCACATGTCCACATGCTATCTTCCTAGGGGATTTTGAATTCCGCAAGGTTGTACCAATGACACATAGTAAGTTAGGTAATTAACACTTGTAAGGACCAAGCGAAGTCCACATGCAGCAAGGTGACACCTAAATTATTAAAAAAATGGCACACTTTCACTCATTCACAGACAAAAGTCACTTCTCACTCACATAGTCTTCATCTCAAAATGTGGAGGTTGAAGTAAGTTTCCTCCAAAGGGATTCTGAAACACCCCACCCTTTTCTTGACGAAACTATCCACTCCCAATTAATTTCAACGAGATTGGCTCACACCCCCAATCTCTCAAACAACCACATCTAAATTTTTTCTAAAAACTCACTAAGTTTTCCTCCACAGGAGGTTCTAAAAGAAATATTTTAGTCTAGGTAGGATTTCGGGGATAGGAATCCAAAAAAATCCACGTTATCTGGTTCTCACATTTTAAGAACAATAGAAATTGTCAAATAGGGAACCTTCAAATCCTTCAAGTCAAGTGTTCCTAACACCATAAGGCAGGGAGATACCCGTAAAGGGTTGAAGGTCGAGGTCTGGTTGTTTTATGTGTCCCCCCTTGAGGCACCCACCTCTTGGACAGGATCCAACCCGTGACCCATTTCTTAGGCAAAAAATCTAAATGTCACACTTTGACCGAGGTACCTAGTGACCAAATTTTAGGACATCTACCCAGGTTGCAATTGTGGGCTGCAATTGCACGTTGATCAGATTTTGTGTGGCTATTGGAAAATATCACCAGTTCTTTCAGGATATGCCCCCTCTACCTATCATTATAACTGATTGCTTCATCCTTCACTGGTTTTTCTTCCAGTGGCTTCAGATCCCACTGTCGAGTGCTATTGGAAGGTCCAATGCTATTTTGAGAGGAAGGACGTTACATATTTTAGGACACGAGCATTTATTTTATGTGTTCTCCCATGCAGAAAAATTCCACCTACCCACATATACGTTTCTTTATCAATTGCTTTATGTATGACACCCTTGTGATTATATCTAATTGTGAAATATATTGTGAAGGTCCAGAAATTACAACAAAATCTCTTGTTCATTTATTTTCTCTCATCACCATTTACACACATCCACTTAGCTAGTCAGACATCATAGGGGACCCACAGAACCCCCGCCATTCTAGACGCTTGCTAAATCTCCCTCCTATTTTAGGAGGATTTTATAGTCTCACCAACTCACCAGCCCCACCTTCTCACACCCCTGTGAGTGCCACTTTATTAGGATCAACTTTGCTTGGTTCAACCCTACTCGGATCCACTTCCCAAGTTCAAACACTCACCCACTCTCCTTTACACAGAAGCAGGGGGCCACCTTCTCCTCAAGGGGGAAGTACAAACCCACCTAGTCCCCCTCAAGGGTCAAGTTCACAAAGCACTCACACCATGGATAGAACTAATCTTCCACCACCACTCCAGATGCCATATTTGGCCTCTCTCAATGTACCAGATCTAAGAAAACTCACAAATGATCCTATATTGCATAACCCCACATGGCCTGTAATGCCTACCAAACTACCTTCATATATCCCCAAGTTTGAAGGAAAGGCAAGAGATGACCCTGCCAACCATGTCATGATTTTCCACTTATGGTGCTCTTCCAACAACATTATGGATGATTCCATCCGACTATGATTATTTCAATGCACACTCACTGGTCCATCATCCAAGTGGTATGTAGACAAAAATCAAGGTCCCATGCGACTTTCGAGTCCTTGTCCAAAGCATTTTCGACCTTCTTCCAATTACCAATCTGCCATGACAATGGTCTTGAACTACTCTCTAATTTTAAACAAACCTCAGCCACACATATCTCTAATCACATTCACGAGTGGCATCAACGATGTAGTTTGTGCAAAGCAGAAACCACCAAACAACAATGCCTTGATTAGTTTCTTAGATCACTTGTCTCTCTCCTCGATAAAGATGTGGCTTCCACCTTCCCTCAATCAAAAGAAAAATCCATCAGTAAGGCTCAACAATACGACCTCATCTATTCACAATCAGGATACTTGTACACAGTACTTCCTGATCTCCCAAGACCCATGCCATTTGGTCAAGACAAGCCCGGGATGTCTCACTCAACAGAGGGATTGATTGGTAACAACAAACACCACAAACCACAACCCCAACAACCACCAATGTATGGCACACCTCAATATCCGTCGGCATATGGAGGAATCCCTTATTATCCTCCACCTCCTTATCAACAACCATACCCTGTTGCCCTTCCTCCACCCATCAATGGACCACCGCCGACACCCACAATAATCCCACCTATCCAAACAAGTTCTAGTACTCCCTCTACCTCAGCTTATACTCTAAGTACTAGCGAAAGCGCCATGCCTTCCTATGTACCTTACAGATCATTACCACAACATAATCCATACTTTACATTTACTGGCCCTCCACCACCCATGGCTCCACCACAAGGACACCTTCACACTGGGGTTAATTTTGTTCAACCCTCTCCCATTCAACAATATCAAAATTTTCAATAGCTAAATATGGAAAATCCATCCCATTAGTCGAATAACGCCAAAAAGAAAGGGAAAAAATTGGAACAATAACAACCCAGGTCAAGGAGGAAATCACCCACAATAGAACCAACCTACTGGGGCAACTAGAATCAAGGGACTCAGAACCCCCAGAGGGGAAAAAACAATAGACATCAAGGGAAAAATAACAATAACCTTCAAACCAACTTCCCCTGTGCCCTTTGCGGTGAGCTCGGTCACTATACTCATCATTTCCCCCAAATCGGTTATTTTAAACAGATGACAGACTTTTTGAATGGACCACATCCTCCAGCACCGCCTACCCCTCAGCAGGCCCAACAAAAATATGTGCAACAACCATGTTACACATTATTTTCGTCATCCCTATGATCATTAATGATGTAAACCTATATGTTTCCTTCAGAGGGGTCAGTGGCTTGAGTTCCTAAAGAGAGAAGGGAGAAGAACTTCTCTTGAGAAAAGAAATTGCTTTTTCCTATGTAAAAACCTTATAAAAAGGGAAGTTCGCAGGTTTCTATATAGGTAGGGTGCGAGAATGACCCATTCTCGCAGGTTGCACTATAGCCAGGGTGCAAGGTGTTCGCAGGTTACTCTATAGCCAGGGTGCGAGAATGACCCATTCTCGCAGGTTGCACTATAGCCAGGGTGCGAAAATTCCAGCACGTGGGAAAAATGAGCGTTTTTGCGAATCTTCTAGAAGGAGAAGCTTCTATGGTGAGGTGGCATCCAAATGGTTTGGATCTTACTCGCTTTCATGATTTAGTGGGATCATCCTAACCTCCTCACCTTATCTTCTTCAACTTATAAAAGGAGAGGAATTCTCATGG
>ML786981.1:429068-442847 GCA_009831015.1 Picea engelmannii
CGCTTTCATGATTTAGTGGGATCATCCTAACCTCCTCACCTTATCTTCTTCAACTTATAAAAGGAGAGGAATTCTCATGGAGAAAGTTAGATTGGATGAGCTTTTGGTAGCTTGTGGGTTCTTTGGCTTGGAATTATTGGCTTTGTTAGAGTGGTTTTGAGATTTGTTTTGTCAAGATAGATTGTGAGTAGCCATCAGATCTATGGTTTCAGAATCCTTGGAGAAAGAAGTGTGTGGGGAATGAAGGACAGTTGGAAGGGACCTTACGACATCAAGGCAATGGCTGTAATCTCTCTTTCACATTTAATATGATACAGTAATATGATTCTTTCCTATAAAGCTTGTTGTGTTTTATTGTATGATTCCTTGATCACATACATAGGTTTATATTGAGTTTATGCTCTCGCTATCACTTTGGTTGGTTTGTGTTGTTTTGATTTTGGCTGCACAAGAGCGCTGGAGCGAAGCTGGAGCAATAAATATTAAGGAAGCTATTACAAAGTACATATCTTCTTCTCACTTCCCATTTAATTCAATAGTTAGATCTAGGGAAAGCAATATATTTTGTCCTGTTTTGTTCTAGATCCAGGTGGATCTAGGGAGATCGATTAGTGTCCGCACCTATGGATTTATCCAATAAAAAACCACCCCCAGCTATGCTGCAGAACCCCATTCCACACCAAGGAGTGATGAACACCCAACAGGACATGAAACCTACCCCACCATAGTTGGGACAATATCTCAATCCAAGCAATCCCGCAGATCATACTATCCTCCTCACTAGTGAGGAAGAAGTCCTTCTACAAACATGTAGTCGTCAATACAGTGCACCCTCTGAGTCTCCTCCCATTCCCCCAGAAATAATCCCAACACCAACAGGACCCCCTTTGATGATCCCTCGCCCTAACACGGAAACACCTCTTCGCATCCCTCGCATCCCATTGCACAGGAATGTCCACAACCCTCAGGCTAGGGCGGCTCATAATTACAATTTGGTCGATGACTTGGCACAATCCCAAACTACCATGTCAATCTTAGAAGTACTTCAAACTTGTCCCACTCATCGGAAGTCATTACTTTTCACCTTGGGGGCAGTCGACCCTGCGGATACTCAACTCATCACATTTGATCTCGACAGTGGAGAACCTCACCTCCCCGCTCTCATCGCTTTTCAAATCCCCGTTAAAATTCAGAACATTACAGTTCATCGGTGCATCATTGATGAAGGTGCATCCACATGCATCATGTCCAAGTCTATATGGCAGAAACTTGGTTCCCCCAAACTCATACCATCTACCATTACCTTAAGAGCTTATGACGGACGACCATCTTCTCTCGAAGGGATCTTCCAAAATGTCCCTGTAGAACTCGGGGGTAAGACCATTCTCATTGACATTGAAGTTATCGATGCTCCACGCGATTACAATATCTTGTTCAATCGTAGCTACATGTACGCTATGAAGGCAATTTCCTCTTTTGTCTTTCGAACCATGATGTTCCCTCATAACGGGAAGATCATTACCATTGATCAAGTTTCACATTATGAGCCTAACCCTTCTACCAACATCGATAACATTCTCCCTTTCATCCACACTAATCCTGAGGCGTACCCAATCATCAAGATGGGGCCCGAAATTTTCAAAG
Source organism: Picea engelmannii (assembly GCA_009831015.1). NCBI lineage: Eukaryota > Viridiplantae > Streptophyta > Pinopsida > Pinales > Pinaceae > Picea > Picea engelmannii. The sequence continues at coordinate 430,713 of ML786981.1, forward strand.
ACCCATCCTTGTTAGGAAATTACCATGGTGCACCACTGCTCATTCATCCTTCCAATCAAGTATGTGTCATCTCATCCAAAGGAACTGACATTGAGGATACCCTTCCTCCCAGTGAGGATTCTCTTATATCTGACATCCCACTAGTCGTAGAGCTCCTCCCTCAAGAATCTCCTACGAACTCGTCGACTCCACTAGTTCACGATGTCACCTCACCCCAAGTCCATATCCCAGTTTGGGAGACAGTTCCTCAAGCCATTACTCAAATCCCCTTCTTTTACCCTCCAGCAGGCGTACAAGATTTCCAAGTAACCGCAACGCTTACCCTTCCCAATATGGTGCTGGAAATTCTAGTATGGTATCTACATCCACCCACCATAGTCCCTCAACCATCCCTCCCTCCTCAAACCGAAGGAATTTCGATGCAGATTCCAGTACCTACTCCCACAGCACCACTAGCATCCCCACTCGCTACCACCGCTGCTACAGCTAGGGGTAGATATACAAATAAATAGCCCACTTCTCCCCTACCCCCACGTGTCCAACCTCCTTGCGCACTATGTGAGAAAGATGGACACCCAACCAACAAATGCCCATCTCTACCCAAGTTACGTATCCTAATTCAACTCAATCAAACACCATCACCATTCGTCACTTCATCAAGTAATGTCACTGCCTCCCCTAACATAAGTAGCAAAGGACTTCGAACCAAATTCACGTGTGCCATATGTTCCAAATATGGCCATTATACACACCATTTCCCAGCACTACCTCAATTCCGACAGACATTAATATCAGTATGCCAGAGCTTCCAGCATGAACCCAATCCATCTACATCATCCTCATCAAACGTCACTGACATCCATTATGTCACAACTTTAGTCAAAGAATGTATGAGATGCCCTTTCTCTCTTTGCGGATCCTTAGTTCATTTCACATATCAATGTCCTATGATCATTGAATATAGGCAACGCCAAGTGACCCTGATTCAAACTCCTACACCCCCTACAAAATCGATGATTAACCCTACCCCATCACCAAAGATTCTTCATATTATTTCTCTTGAGCCAGAAGCACTCCCTACTCCTCCATGGTTCTTGGATGACTTATACAAGGATTTACCCCCAAATCCCCCCGATTCCGCCGTTCATTTCCCCACTGAAATTTTACGGCCAACTACCATTTATAACCCTCAATATCTCGATATTTGGTTTATGTCAAGCAAACCATCACAATCTCATTGCGTCATTTCCCCTACTTCTTCATCACCAGAAGAAAACCACACGGTGGCAGTCACCGATATCACTCTTTTAGATCCCTTGTATTCCCAACAATTACACTGTGATGAGGACATACTCGAGGAATTAACCACCCCCGACTACCCATGGGATGCGCTACACCATAGAGTACTCTTCCTTTCACAGAAATCCTTCACGCCTCCTAACCAACACCCCATATACGCAGTCGAAACCAAGAATTTTATCCCATCAGGGCATATCGACTAGTTCAACAACCCTATCCCTACCCCTGATGCTTTTGAAGAAGGAAACATGGCCAACATTTCCCCTACCATCAAAATCAATATTTTCATAAAAAATGGAGTCGCCGAGGAAATCACCATTGGCGCCGCATGCACTCCTGAAGAAATCACTGCCTACAAAGACCTCTTCGAAGAATACTGGGATATTTGTTCCTGGTCATACACAGAGATGCCTGGCCTTGATCCCTCTATTGTCAAACATTGTATAGACACCTGACCTGATATCACATCGGTTCGCCAAAAACAATGACCACTACACCGATCCAAAGCAGTGGCCATCAAAGATGAGATTGACAAATTATGCGTTGTCGGGTTCATCTACCCCATCGCCTATACCTCATGGGTCTCTAAACCTATCCTCGTTAACAAAAAATAGGGCACCATCCATGTATGCATGGACTTTCACAATCTCAATCATGCTTGTCCCAAAGACAACTTTCCAACGCCTTTCATCGATCAAATTATTGACGACTATGCAGGCCATGAGGCTTTATCCTTCATGGACGGTTTCTCTGGCTATAACCAAATTCAAATCCATCCAACCGATCAATACAAGACTGCATTTACCACCCCTTGGGGTACTTTTTCATATCGTTTCATGCCTTTTGGCCTAAAGAATGTTGGCGCAACTTTCTAATGGGCTATGACATACATTTTTCATGATCTACCTCATATCATCCTTGCATACTTGGACGACCTCACAGCTCGATCCAAAAATTGCACTCAGCATCTTGATGATTTACGAATCATCTTCCAAAGGTGTCGTTAGTACAACATCTGCTTGAACCCCCTCAAGTGTGTGTTCTGCGTCACTTTTGGGTGCCTCCTCTGGTTCATCGTTTCCCAAAGTGGTATTACCGTGGATCCCGTCAAAGTCCAGGCCATCACATAAATTCCACCCCCTTGGAATTTATGCCAACTCCAGAGCCTACAAGGAAAAGCTAAATTTTTACGGCGATTTGTCCCAGACTATGCCACTCGAGCACACGATTTCCTTCGCTTACTATGCCACGACATCCCATTCCACTGGGATGAACATTCCCAAAATGCTTTCGACGATCTTAAAATGGCACTCTCCAATGCCCCTTTAATTAGTTCAGCTGACTATAATCGTGACTATATCCTCTACATATCATCCTCAGTCGTCTCAGTAGCAGGAGTTCTCGTTCAAATCGGAGATGATGATCATGAGCATGTCATTTACTACATTAGTAAAAACCTCTCAGGGCCACCCTTGAAATACAATCACAAAGAGAAACTAGCCCTTGCAGTCGTCCTCGCAGTCCAGAAACTGCACCATTACATTCTGCTTCGCACAACCAAAGTCATAGAAAATTCCAACCCTATGCAATACTTGCTTAGTCGTCGGAAAATTAACAGTAAATTTGCCCTATGGATCGTTATCCTTCAGGAGTACGATCTCAAATTTTCAACACCCAAGAGCAAGAAATATCTTGTCTTCATCAAACTCGTCACAACCTTCCCCTCTGATACTACCAGTTCCCCCATCAATACCAACTTCCCCGATGAACATCTCTTTTACATCACTTCGGATGATCCTTGGTACAATGACCTCCTCGTCTACCTCCGAACCCAAAATTTCAGTAACCACCTCTCACAAGATTATCGTCGATGCATTTTCCATCATGCCCCTAGCTATCTCCTCATTGAAGATATCTTATATCAGCAAGGGGTCGACACCATACTTCATCGATGCTTGACAATTGATGAGGCCGATGGAGTATTGAATGACTGCCACAATGGCGCTTGCGGGGGCCACCTCTCAGGGATGTCCACCGCTCAGAAAATCATCTGCACAAGTTACTTTTGGCCTACATTATTTCTTGATTTCATTCATGCCATGAAGCGATGTGATAAATGCCAACTTTATGCCAACAAAGCACGAGTGCCACATACTCTTCTACACTTAATCATTACTGCAGGCCCCTTTAGTAAATGGGGCATCGACTTCATGACTTGCAACCCTCCATCCATCATTGGACACAGATACATCATCGTCGTAGTCGATTACTTCACAAAGTGGGTTGAAGCCATGCCTACCTTCAAAAACACTGCTGACACCGCAACGCTTTTTTTTCTTTAACCACATCATATCCTGCTTTGGAGTACCACTCCAACTAGTCTCTGATCATGGGAAACATTTCGAGAATGAGATTTTCATCGAAATCTCATCCAGGTTAGGATTATCCCACAAGTTCACCTCACCATACTACCCTCAGTCCAACGGACAGGTTGAAGCAGTTAACAAGGTCCTCAAGACCATGTTGCAGTGCATGGTTAACAAACATAAAACCAATAGGCATCAAATGTTATTTTTCGTGTTATGGGCTTACCATATGGCCGTGAAAACTTCCACTGGTTTCCACGGGGTCGAGGCCACTCTTCCTATCGAGTGTGAAATTCCCACCTTACACACCGTGATTGAGCTATTACCTGACACTACTCCAATGGAGCAGCGTTTTTCAACTTAGAGTCCCTAGATGAAGATCATCGATCTTCATTACAGAACAATGAGGCAGCCAAAAAACAATCAAAAGCCACCTTTGATCGTCATGTCAACCTTCGCTCATTTCACGAAAGCAACCTCGTCCTTGCTTACGATATCGCTCACGATACCCTCGGCCATGGAAAATTTGAGTCACTATGGCATGGCCCTTACATTATCCAACATTGCCTCACTAAAGGCACATACATCCTATCTTCCCCCGAGGGCCTCTCTCTCAAAGAACCCGTCAACGGGCTGTACTTAAAGAAATTTTACACCTAAGCGTAGCCATTCTACACTAGGTTATTTTTTTTGTAGTGTTTTTAATCTTTTTCCATACCTCATGTCTAAACTATCATTTTTGTTATTGACAGATGCCTCCTCCATCGGCCTACCACATCGTTTATGCCAATGACGCTAATCGTTGGACACAGAATCTCGCTTCAGTTGCTTGGGCCCTCTATTCCCCCTCACATGAACTGCTCCACTCCAGTGGCATATGTTTGGGCTCAGCAACCAACAACCAAGCCAAGTACACTGTCGTCATTGGTCTCCTCACCGATTCCATCCATCATCGTATTCCCCACCTTAGCGTCTTACTAGACTCCCAACTGGTCGTCCTCCAGCTCAACAATGTGTACCATGTCCGCGATCCTTGCCTCTTTTGCAAATACCTACAAGTTAGACTTTTATCTCGACATTTTAATTTCATTACATTTACACATATTCCAAGACAACTTAATCAAATCACAAATAACATGGCTAACATTGTACTAGATTGGCATATACCACATCAAGACACCTTTACACACACATAAACCATCCGAAGTTTGTCACGGCATATAGATTAGACATCATAAACAACATTAAAAAATCCTCGCACACATGTGAACATCACAAAGATCCCAAAATGTATATCCATATATATATATATATATATATATATATATATATATCGGTCAAATGTGCCATCAAAATGTTTAAAAAAAATAGAATACATCCTGTACAAAATCCGTAGGCCAATGAACCACCTCGGTACAAAACTGGTGTCACCACACCAAATGGACTCACCAACCTATATAACATACAAAAATACATACAGAGACACTCATGGTGCCTCTAGAGAACCACCACCTGGCCCTCCCTCAGGAGGTGGTGCCCCACCCACTATCGGTCCCTCCGGACCTGGAGATAGTTGCCCAGTCACCGCAGCACCTGCTACTTCTGCTCTCTGAACCATGGTCTTCCACATCAACAGAACCCCCACACACTACTCTAGGATGCCCTCATCCTCGATACATGACCACATGCCCTCAGGCACTCCCTATAGAACTGCCTCCAAGTGGCGGCAAATATCCTCAAACTCTCCCCCGGCCTCTGTCGGAGGAGCATGTGATGGCCCTGCACCAAGGTTGTCAAAACGACGTCTCCTAGATACTCTCTTATCACTAGTAGGTCTCTCCTCATCATTCTCCCTTCGTTATCTCTCTCTTTCCCGTGGCTCTCCCGGCAGAGGTCTCACCGGCCCCTGATGAACTGGCGCTCTAACCAACTCAACCTCGCGCCCACGAGGTCCCACATCTGTACATACAAACAAACAAAGGATAGCATCAACATCCATATATACATAATACACATGCTATACTATCTAAATATCAAAACATTAAAAAATCACATCATACCTTGGCGGTCGAACACCTCTCCTGGAGGTAACACCATCTCTGGATCATCCCGGAAGTCCACCCCACAATACGGATACTGCAGTATGATATGCGGCATCTGTCGCCACACCTGTGCAGCCTCGGCCATGAAAATATGGCCACCCTCCCCACCATCGTGACAAATCAATATCCTAGACCACCACTTCAGTCGCAGCTCTCGTGCACCAGGTGCACCCAATAACACTCTAGGGCACAACATTGGCACCCTCTCCAAAAACCATGCAACCAATATGGACCCAAAAGTGAACTCCCCTGAGTTCGTAGCTCGACACCTGTCTAGTTTCCCTAATATCTTGGCATGCAGCATCACACCCCAAGAAAAATGCTCTCCTGCTAATGCCCTCCCCATAATCCTTAGCTGACCACCACTGATCTGTTGAGTCGCAAGGGACCCATATACCCTCACAACCATCGCTGCCACACAATGATGAAACAGGGCATCCATAGCCCCGATACCCACCAAAGAACCCAACATAAAGTCCTCCCTCATACAGTACCTTTGGCCTAAGGTAGCCAACTGCCCATCCCCAGGTAATACGGGCTCTGTCGGTAAGCGAATTCCCTGAAAAGGGAGCCCAGATAGAAAATATACATCCTCCACCGAAGTGAAGGCCATCTTCTCACCCCGCACAATAAAACAATGCAGATCTAGACACAACATCTGAATCAAGAACTGCAGGAGGTACTCCTGGGCCCGTACCAAGGGGCACTCAAAGAACTTCAAAAACCCACAACATGCCAAAGTATCACTAACCGTCAGGTCCTCATTGGTCACAACCTCCCTGAGCTATGACCAATCTCTCTCTCTCTCTAGTGAACTGGCATCGTCCAAATGATCACCTACAACCACATAATCCAGTTCTCGATCAGCCATTTCAAACATAAACACATTAACATCTCCAAAAAAGATAAGTTTTGCACCCATCAGTTGTCCCTCCAAGGCACGGTTGTTTAACCCCACAGACGCGCACACATGCACCTGTTCATCCCATAAGTGTGCACACATGCACGCCTGTTCATCCCATAGGTGTGCACACATGCGTGCCTGTCGACCATACATAGGCGCCTTCATGCACCCCTGTCACATATATAGACGCGCATCATAGCACGCATGTTCACTACACAGTTGTGCACGCATGCGCAGCTGTTTAGCTTACAAGCGTGCATACCATGCGTGCCTATTTCCCCCATTAAAGCACCCCAATGCGTGGATATCTGCATTACAGGTGTGCACCCATGCACATATATTTCTTGATCTCCTACACACTAGGGGGACCACACCCACAAAACCCCCTGTACAGCCCTCCGTACAGGCCCTACCCAAAAACAAAAACCCTAATTTTATACAAGACAATAAGACAACTAACCTGAAGCTTGTTGGTCCTGAATCGGCTGCCTCGTTCTCCCAGAATCTCCAAATCTCCTCTAAATATCTCTCGTCCAATCACTCTGATAGCAGGTACAAATGAGGTGGTAGTGTCAGCCCTATAGCTATATATAGTTCTTTTTTCCAAACTTCCAGACTCCATTCTGAGAGCTCCGGACGTCCGTTTTTCGATCCGTCTTTAGCCACGGGATCATCACCCCATCCTCTACATCAAGCTAGTCCCTAGGCCATTTTTCATCCTTAGCCCCCGGGGATCCATTTTTCCATACCCCATTCAGGTACGCATGCTCACGTTCAAAATTATCAAATAAGTGATTATATGTTCGATTATATTCAGATATTGTTCACGTCAGGTATTTGGTTTTCATGTGTGTAGGTACTTGGTCATCACACACCAGTGTGACCCCTTAAGGTATATAATCAACACTGGCATGTAATCATTCCCTCTAAATCTCAATTGCATCTCCAGTCACACCCTCTGAAATTTGCCTTTAAGGTCCCTATATTCGACTCTGCAGTATTGTCACCTCCACTGCATTTTGGGTACTGTCACCCAGTAGCACTCTCCCTCACATGAGTTGTCCCATTCATAGCCCCCCTTGGCACTTTGATACTCATGTTGTTCTCAACCTTTAGGGATGGGAGTCCCGATAGTCTTACGTCATGTCACGAATCATCCACATACTCCTTCTCCTCATTTTGCTAGCCTACCCAATGGACTCCCAGGGCACTTCCTCACGGTTTTATTTTGAATGCACTCCCACATCACCATTTACCATCGATTTCATCCACCATCGGTTTTCCCATCTTTAGATTTCCCTCCATACATTTCCCTACTACAGAAACCTGCCTATGGGGCCCCAACCCTCCCCTTGTTTTTTTTTTACACCAACTTGCGCCATCCTTAGGCCAAGCCATCTTAAACTTGGGAACCTATTTCTGTATCTGCATTATTATCCCCACTGATTTTTTAATTCCTTTTGTAATTAAGTCGTTGTTTCCAGCATTTTACATATCTTTTTGTCATCACCTTTGGTGACCTTCTTGGAAAATGCAACCCATGTCACCCTTGGTTGGGGCATTCCTTCTCACCTACTCCTGTTGACATCGTCCATAACCTCCAAGTATCCCACAGGCCACCTACCTCTGCTCTCTGAGTTTGTTCACTTTGTCTCGCCCCTAGCACAACTTATCCCACGTCTCATTGTCCCCCTGACAGTCGACCTCGTTGAATGGTTGCAGCCACTTATACTTTTCATCTATCCCCAATGAAAGGAAACCTTGAGTCTCCATGCATATTGACTTCGTACATGTACCTCCTCAGTTCCTGACCTCACCTAGTGGATTTCACGAAGCCCTTTGCTTCTTGGATTCGCATCTCCCTTTTTTTCAACATCAGCACAGTTTCCAGAAGGGCGACAGTATCTTGACTCTCATTACCTTTACAATGAGGAGTCTTGGACGGCACAGGGAGAACCATCATTGTTCTTTGTTTTCATTGACCCCCATAACATTCAACTTCAACACTTTCTCATGTTACAGTGGGTCTTACTTTGTGACTATTGCAGTTGTTTTTTATATTTGTTGAATACCTCTGAACTTTGTTGGGCTATCAATGCCCACAGAATCCATGATACTTCTTATAGGTATCATTGCCTAATGTTCAGAGTATTGTTCCTCATCATAATTTTCCTCTACCTTTATCAAAAGAACCCCCAAGGGTGTTGTATTTGTCTACATCAACACACAGTTTCAGTTACTGTACAACACCCTTTTTTGAGTTACATGACATGAGCATGGGGCATGCCCACCTCGTTTGTACACAATTTATTTTCCACACCTTGCGAAAGGTTGGGTCCTACAGGTTCCCTTCTCCCTCCCACAGGTCACTCTTGATACTCTCACTATCGCTCTTTCTTACAACGGTACTCTCAGTAGAAGAAACATTGATGAATTTTGGCTATCCGTATGCTCCTAACTGTTGAAATAATGTAACTGCGAAGAGCATTCTTATTATTTTGTTAAATCCCCATTGTGGATTAATCATGTCATTATTATTATTGGATTAAATCCCCATTGATTATTAATCATGTCAGTAATTGTATAAGGACCAAATCCCCTTTTGCGGATTGGGCATCGGACAATTACAATGTGCATAATAAGAAGTCGGCCCCAGCAATTATAATGAAAGGGCCAGAATTAATTAAAGGTCAGTTTACCCACCCAGTGTGAGAGGTCGGCCCTGCCAGATGGTGACTCTTCACACGTGCCATATTGATATAAATAAGAGGCTAGTGCCTCACTTCTTACACACACTTCACTTGCTCATTCTCTTATGAGACAAGCTGCAATTACAAGTTGGAGAGAGGAGAAGAAGGGTGGCGCATCTCTTGAGGAGGACTTTCTGTATTGGTTTGAGCTATCTCTTGAACATTGTATAAGCTATTTATGATAAGGAAGTTTTTGCTGGGTTTTCTTCCCCTAGAGGGTTTCCCAGGATAAATGTTGTGTCTCTTGTGGATGTGTATTTCTCAGTGATCTTGCTCTTATTATGATCTTATCTAATGAAATGCAAAGAACTATAATAATGGCATAAACATTAACATGGTATCAGAGCCAACCTGAAGAAAGCACAATCTGCAAGAGGAAAAACGTCACTGTTACTGTACCCCAAAATTAGTGTTTTGAAAAAGCAAGTATTTTCAGCTCTCTATCACCCTAGAAAGTTGCGCCCTCCCCCAAGGATCAATTTGGCACCTAGAGCACACCTTTTCAGTAGCTAGATCTCTCAGAAAGTGAAACCCTAGTTTCACAAAAGTACCAGAAAACCAGTGTACCAGAAGTACCAGAAGTACCAGAGTACCATAAGTACCAGAAAACCAGAAGCACCAGTCCAGAAATCCGCAGATCAGATTTGAAGGGGTAAAAGTTGGATTTTTGAAAATTTGACTGCACCAGCTAACTCGCCTCAGCTCAGCGCACCTATCCCCTGGATCAGAATTTCAAAATTTGAAGTTTGGAAAATTAGGGTTTCCTCATCAAACCCTAAGTTGCAGTTGCAGTCTCAGAACCAGTTGCATTTGCAGTACCTATTGCAGTCGCAGTTGCAACCGTAGAACCAGTTGCAATCACTCTTGAAGTTTTTGGTAATGATTACCGCTGCTACCAGATGGAGCCACTACCTGCAAATGTTATCTGAGGTATGTACTCACATATGGTTAATGTTTAAACCCTAAAGAGTATTTGCAGGAGAAGGGATATTTTTCCATAGATCTAGAAGGATCTCAAGATCCAACACATTCAAAGGAATGATGCAACCCATGTGTGATTATTCTAATATGCATTTTTTTGTTATGAAATTATCTTGATCAATGTTGCATGTTGAAGCTATGTTCAAATCATTAGAAGGATTAAAAGTTGATCATAGAGCTTATCCTCTAACCTAATCTTTTGTCAAGATAGCATAGTGTCTTAGTACAACAGACAGGTCGAAGAAAGTACTCATCACTTGAGTGAAGGAGACCTAGAAGAAAAGAAAGCTCTCACTCTTGAGGACAAGGCTCCAAGTTTGATTAATCAAGATTCAAAGGTACACATGACAAGCTAATGACTTTAGTTGAGATAGTAATCGTCGTAAAGTATTATACTTGATAACATGTGAGAATAATTTGTCTGATATGACTAACACCTCCTCTAGGAGAAACCTCGTGTGTTAGTTTCAGATTGCCATTGAAGAGTGCTTGGTCACAACACTAAGAGAGTGTTGACCCCATTTCGTATTGTATTCCTTGCCTTTAATCTTTGCTAAATTATAAGTAATAAGCTCTAAAGGAGCTATTGTGATGATTGTTCGTGCTATTGCTTTGTATTATCAAGAAGGATATTATTCTTGCTTGTTGTTTTGTTGACCTTGCTCCAGGTCACATGAGGAAGCTATAGCGAAGGTTGCAGAAGGCAACGTGCTAAAGAAGAAATCATAAATGAAGCAATCATCAGTGGAAAAGAAGAAGGTGGGTCACTCAGAAGCTCCCATGACCCACGCTATTTAAGAGTCCATGTGAATTCTAGAAGATTAGCTCACATCAACTACAAGGCGCTACCATACATATGAAAAGCTGTCACAGGTTTACCAGAACTCAAGGTTGATCAGGAAGGCATATGCAATGGATGTGCACAAGGGAAGAACATCAAGAACCCCTTTCCAAAGAGGGATAGCAAAGCAGAAGGAGAATTGGAACTCATCCATTCAGATGTGTGTGGCCCAATGCCATCATCCTCCATTAGCGGTAAATTCAAGGAATTCAAAGCCTTGATAGAGAATCTTTCTGAAAGAAATATTAAGATACTCAGGTCAGATAATGGAGGAGAATATACCTCGAAGGAGTTCGTAATATTCTGCAGAGATGTCGGGATCAAGAGGGAACTAACTACTCCCTATATTCCCCAACAAAATGGTGTAGCTGAAAGGAAGAACATAACGATTATGGAAGCTATGAAGACCATGATTCACGATCAAGATCTTCCTATGTGCTTATGGGTAGAAGTAGCTATGGAAACTGTTTATGTGCAGAACAAACTATCCCATAGTGCACTTGGGTTCAAGACCCCAGAAGATATGTTCACCATAAAGAATCCAAAGGTAATCCATCTCAAAATATTTGGTTGTCCAGTGTTTATCCATATACCTGTTAGATAATCCAAAATACATTTATCATAGTTTATAAAGTTAGAATAAAAAGATTATTAATTTAGAATATTAAATTAATAATCTAGAATAATTGTTAAATAAATGTAGAACTTTAGAGATACATTATTGTTGTAAAAGATATGACTCTAGAAAAGTGTCGTATCTTAGGCTCWAATTTAGGAGATTTGTTTTAAGATGGTTAAGATAGMATTTATTGTAAATGGACACTTGTTGTGATCCATATCTTGAGTTTGTTAGGACTTTTAGCCTATATATTGCTCATTGCAAGAGTWTWSA
>ML786981.1:442856-466093 GCA_009831015.1 Picea engelmannii
TSWAWACTCTTGCAATGAGCAATATATAGGCTAAAAGTCCTAACAAACTCAAGATATGGATCACAACAAGTGTCCATTTACAATAAATKCTATCTTAACCATCTTAAAACAAATCTCCTAAATTAGAGYCTAAGATACGACACTTTTCTAGAGTCATATCTTTTACAACAATAATGTATCTCTAAAGTTCTACATTTATTTAACRWWTATTCTAGATTATTAATTTAATATTCTAAATTAATAATCTTTTTATTCTAACTTTATAAACTATGATAAATGTATTTTGGATTATCTAACATTCCCCCCTATGATCCAAAAATACATTTATCATAGTTTATAAAGTTAGAATAAAAAGATTATTAATTTAGAATATTAAATTAATAATCTAGAATATTTGTTAAATAAATGTAGAACTTTAGAGATACATTATTGTTGTAAAAGATATGACTCTAGAAAAGTGTCGTATCTTAGGCTCTAATTTAGGATATTTGTTTTAAGATGGTTAAGATAGCATTTATTGTAAATGGACACTTTTTGTGATCCATATCTTGAGTTTGTTAGGACTTTTAGCCTATATATTGCTCATTGCAAGAGTATTGAGTGTTGTGATGTAAACTCTTGCAATGTCTCCTATGTAATTTCTTTTCCTATTAATAAAATTGTGTGTCTGAGGACACTTCGGCCATTAATACCAAAAGAGAAAAGAAACAAACTGGAGCTCTCAGGAAAGAAGGGAATATTTGTGGGATACTATGAGGTATCCAAGGCCTTCAGAATCTACATACCTGGTCACCGCCATATTGAGATCAGCAGGGACGTGACCCTTGATGAATAAGCAACACTTAAGAAATCGAGAAGATGCCATCTTGAAGAGGTATATGAAGAGGAACCTGTAAATCCCAGGACGACAGAATCTGTGAGGGAAGTTCCCAGAGCTGCAGAACCTGTAAGGGAAGTCATAGCTTCCCCTGATGAGGAGACTTCTGAAGATCATGATGTCACAGAAGTTCAAGAACCTCCTCAAATGACCTTCTCCCATAAAATAAAGCATGCTTGGGCAAGAGAGCTTATTCAAGATGGAGAGAAGTATGGTGTTCCAAAAGGAACCACAAGACAGGTGAAGAAACCAAATCCATTCTCTAGTTACACATCTCTTGAGGAGGACTTTTTGTATTGGTTTGAGTTATCTCTTGAACATTGTATAAGCTATTTATGATAAGGAAGTTTTTGCTGGGTTTTCTTCCCCTAGAGGGTTTCCTAGGATAAATGTTGTGTCTCTTGTGGATGTGTATTTCTCAGTGATATTGTTCTTATTATGCTCTTATCTAATGAAATGAAAAGAACTATAATAATGGCATAAACATTAACACTAACCTCATCCATCAGGGGGCATATATTATCACTGACATTTCGTCCGCAAATGGTTACAGGAATCCAGCATCTTCAAACAGCTATGAGTCCACCCATGGACCAAAATTACCAAAAAATCATTTCCAAAAGGTCCAAAACTATACAACCAATTATAAAATCAAGATGCACTATGACTACACAGAGTGCACATGCAAATGCGCCATCAAGAAACGCAGGAAAAACACACATGCGAACGATGCACGACAATGGATGCTAAAAGCAACACACACCTGAGAACGGTGCATTTATGATGTTGGTCAGCCTCCCACCCACTTCTGGTTCAGCCTCCAAGTCAATTTGACATCCAAATCTCGGTTGGATCCGGCTGGGTGGATGGTTAAAGATCTAAAGGTGCCATAAATATCCCCTTTTCACACTAAAAGCTGGTTGCACAATACCTCAAAGTGGTTCTATAAAACAAGGCCATGGGTGCACTACATTTTCAAGGAATTCATTTGCAAGGTTATGATGCTGCTATTCTCTTGGGAAAACCTATTTTTCTCATCAAGAGCATAGTAGCACTATTCCATTTGGGCAATCCACATCACCTTTTGAGTGGGTTAGCTTGGGATTCTTTCACCATTTCTTTCAATTTTTCAAGTTGTAAGAAGAGCTCAATCTTGGGGGTCCAAGAGCCCTCCCTTAGAGGAAGAAGGGACCCAAAGTCCCCTTTCTCTTCGGTGTTTTATTTTCACTAATAAAATCCTTTCCATTGGTGACATGAGTCTTGTTTGTTTCTTGTTCTTATGTCCTTATGCACAATAGTTTAATAGTTTTTTCCCTTCCTATTTTAATTCTTAGCTTATTCTTTTATGTTTATTCTTCTAACCCTTTCATTTACTGTTGTCTTGCTTAGCTAACCCAACTAAGCTTTTAAGCACCTCTGTTTTGCTCATTTAGGCAAAAAAAGAGGCGCAACAAAGTGTACCAACATAACAGAGGTTAATGGCAATGGAGGAGGCCATGAAAGCCACACCAGCAAGATGGTGGGGGACACATAAAAGCAATATTGCAGAGTAGACACAATGTCGAACTCTGATGACAACGCTGCACAAGTAGGAAGATGTGAAGCACAGTACATAGGTTGAAGCTTCCCAAAGGACCATGTGAAAAGCTATGAAGAGGCTTGGAGTGACATTCCTAGAGAAAAATGGGTACACATATTTTTCAATATGTTGGATACCACCCCGATTAACTAGTACCTTCAAGCAGAGTTGGGCCTTGTCACTTCAGAATGGGAAGGTATGATCCAGAATTTTATAACCACCTTTTTGTTTGACAGTGAATTTCCTTCTATAGATCAAGCACTACAGATTGTGAGACAAAAATTATTTGAGGAGGTATCTATCCTCCCTATGGAGCAAGAAGAGGATGAATGGACTGCGCCCCTCCAGAAACTGTAGACCTGCTACAACATTAATGCCGACGAAGATGATGACCCAAGGAAGGTGAATATCATAGAAATAGAAGGTCATAGAGATGTGGAAGGACTAAGAGTTGAACTGTCATTCATTGGACAACCGATAAAGATAAATAAAGTCAATATCAAGACAGAGGAAACACCAAATCTTGCCAATGTCAGAGATTACTAGGATGTTGCTACCATTGACAAAATCACAGAATTATTGCATGAGTATCAGAACTTGTTCTCGACCAAGTTCACTGATATGAAGGGAATCAAAGGACCTATGGGAGAAATGAGAATACCTTTGAAACCAGATGTGAAGCTAGTCAAGAAAAGATCCTACAAATTGAACCCAAAATATAAGGAAAAAGTGAAGATTGAACTTGACAGAATGCTGGAAGCAGGGATTATTGAACTTGTCAAATAGTCGGAGTGGATTAGCCCCATGGTAGTGCAAGATAAGAATACAGGTGAGATCGGGATTTGTGTAGATCTCAGGAAGATGAATGATTCTTGTCTACATGATCCTTTCCCTACACCTTTCACAGACGAAGTGCTGGATAACATGGGAGGCCAAGAAGTATATTCTTTTACAGATGGGTTTTCGGGATACCACCAAATCCGCATCGCCAAGGAGGACCATCATAAGACTACATTTTCCACAGAGTGGGGATCCTACCAATATACAGTAATGCCATTTGGACTGAAGAATTCCCCAACCATGTTTTCTAGGGTGGTGGTTGAAGCATTCAAAGAATTTTTGCATAAGTTTTTAGAAGCATACTTTGATGACTGGATTGTTTTAAGTTTGTTGGAAAATCATATTGAATGTCTAAGGCTAATGCTGGATAAATGAAGGAAGCGTCAAATTGCGGTGAATTTGCATAAGTGCATATTCTTCTCACCATTTGGACTATTATTAGATCATATTGTATGCAAGCAAGGATTGTTGGTGGATCCATCCAAAATTGCAATTATAGTTGATTTACCACCACCTACATCAGTCAAACAACTGCGCACTGCGCTAGGACATACTAGCTATTACAAGAAATTTATCAAAGGATATGCTCATATTACTGCGCCAATGGAGAGGTTATTAAAGAAAGACTTTCAATTTGGTTGGATAGATGAATGCCAATAGAACTTTGACACACTGAAACAAAAGATGGTCACTGTGCTTATTCTAGTCTTTCCCAATTGGAGCAAGGAATTCCATGTGCATGTTGATGCATCTTCTATTGCATCAGGAGCAATACTGGAACAACCTGGAGAAGGGGACATTGATCATCCATTAGCATTTGCCAGCAGAAAGCTCTCCATAGCTGAAATCAATTACACGACTATAGATAGAGAGGGACTAGCCATGGTGTATGCATTGAAGAAATTCCACCACTACTTGTTGGGAGGACACTTTAAAATGTTTACTGATCACTCTGTGCTGAAATACCTAGTCAACAAGCCAGTGTTAAGGGGGAGAGTATGCAAATGGATTCTCTTGTTTCAAGAATATGATTTTGAGATCATAGTTAAGCCAGGAAGAATGAATAAGGGCCCAGACCACCTGTCGAGGTTGGATCATGGTGAAGAACCTACCAGTCTGGAGGACACACTACTGGATGAATAGCTACTCTTCATTAGAAATATTGATGAGCACTTTGCAGACATAGTCCAATTCCTGTCAACAGGAATAGCTCCAGCCGAATACACAATTCCACAAAAGAAACAACTAGTGGTGCGCGCTGTAGATTTTTCAGTAATAGCTCGTCAGCTATATAAAATGGGACCTAATGAGATCCTAAGAAGATGTGTGATGGAGGTAGAATGCCTTATGATCCTCAAAGAAGCTCATGAAGTCATTGCAGGAGGACATGATGCAGGAAAAGCAACTGCGCAGAAGGTTCTGTGAGCTGGCCTTTGGTCGCATACGTTACATAGAGATGCTAAAGAATATGCCAGAGAATGCGATATATGCTAGCGAGTTGAAAAACCATCCCGAAGAGATGAGGTGCCATTAGCACCATAGATGACCTTACAAGCATTTGAAAAATGGGCCATTGACTTTGTGGGACCTATAAACCCACCAGGAAAGCGCACAGGAGCAGGGTATATTATCACTGCGACAGAATACCTGACTAGATGGGTCGAAGAAAGAGAAATCAAGGACTGTAGTGCAACTGCAGCTATGTGTTTTATATTTGATGACATAATAACAAGGTTTGGATTCCCTAAGGTCCTTATGAGTGATCAAGGTACACACTTCATCAATAAGACAGTTGAATCCCTAACTGAAGAATTTGCAGTCCACCATCAGAAGAGTACACCTTATCATCCACAAGAAAACGGAACGATTGAAGCATTCAACAAGATCTTGGAGACAACATTGACAAAGATTTGCAGTGTGAAAAGGGATGACTGGGATTTAAGAGTACCAGTAGTACTCTGGGATTATAGAACCACTTGCAAGAAATTAACAATGTAGACCCCTTTCAAGTTGGTTTATGGTCTTGAAGTTGTTGTCCCAATGGAGTACTTGGTACCAAGATTAAGAATTGTTGCATTTACAGACATGGATGATACTAGCGTTATTCATGAGAGGCTATCATAGTTGTTCAAAATAGAAGAAGACAAATTCATTGCGGGCTTCCATCAACAAATTCAGAAGGAACAAGAAAAGGCCTATCGTGACAAACACATCAAGAAGAAGATATTTAGGCAAGGAGATTTATTCCTGCTATATGACAGTAACTTTATCAAACACCCTGGGAAGTTCAAAATGCATTGGCTCGGACCATATGAAATTGTATATGTTACAGAGGGAGGAGTTGTGCAGCTGAAGACATTGAAAGGAGACTGGAAGGAAGGCTTGGTGAATGGGAGTCGGCTGAAGTTGTACTATGACAACCAGCTACCTCGTAACTCTCAGTAGAATCAAGAAGATAAGGGTCCAGATACTAGGGGCAGTTGGAACTGGGTACCAAACATAGAAAAGACAGTCTGCACAAGGATGGGAAGGAGGCATAAAGAAGAAAGCAAGGGCTGCACTACGTAGTCAAAATTCGAAGAAAAACAAGAGGATCAGATCTCAAGTGCCTCGGGATGAGTCACAGGTGAGTGTTCGGGGCCTGTTGGTGCTGGGTTATGGAAGGAAGCGAAGAACGAGGAAGAAAAGGTAAAAAGTGAGCTTCACGGGAGACACAGTGGCTGTCACTAGATTGAAGTGAGAAAAATAATAGAGAAGATGGAGCGAAGTGCGCAAAAGAAAGTTGTTGGATGAGGAGATCGAGGATGAAAGATCAGCAAGGAAGATGGACCGAGAATGAATCAGGAAGTGGAAAAAGCCAGCATTAGATGCCTTGGAGCACCGCAATATGGAGAAGGAAAGACAGGCTGGTGAAGCCTGGAAAGAATGGGTCAAGTTGACCTAGGGTTGTAGACACCTAGGGTTTTGGTAATTAGGGTTTTTGACACCTAGGTTTCAACCTAAGGCTGTCGGTGATGGATTGTAATGTATAAATAGAGGTCGAGAGGACCTAGGTCAGGTCAGTACTATGGCTGAGCCTTGTTGTTGATTATTGTTCATTGGGAGAATATTGTATTGAGGGTGAGAGAAATGTTGAGGGAGAGAGAGAGCCTTCTGGTATTGTAAGATCTTCAGCTGGGTGCGAAGATCAAGTCCTAGAGCTGGGTGTGCAGGAATGGAGAGGGGAAGAGAGATGGAGAAGAGAGGATCTTCTAGCCAAGAGCACAGATCAGAACTGTAACATTTATCTTAATATATCATAAGCATAGTTCTGTGGACGTAGCCCTAGAGAGAGGGTGAACCATGTACATATGTTGTTGTGTGTGTGTGTGTGATTGATGCTTTGAGCTCTGTTCTCGTTATATTGTTATCTGAATCATTGTATTAGATCAGATCTATGGATGTGAAGGATAGATCTAGCTAGTTGAATGGTAAATGCATGTTATGTTATTGTTGTAATAAGAACCACTTGATATTCCCCTGGTTGTAGACATATCTGTCCTGCAACCCCCTCATAGCTGCTTCGGGTGAGACTACATCTGCTTCGCAGGTGCTACCGAAAGGGCCAGTAGCTAAGGCTTATTGGTGCACTCCTGGAGCTGAACCCTGGGTCTACCCATGTGCCAACAATGCATAACCAATGCAAGTGAACCATTGCCAAGTTTCCTACTTATCCCGTCGCGCCATGCACGGAGAACACTTTTGCTAACTGAGAATTTGAAGCTCGTGGACTAAGTGACTTGTCTATAGTGATCATTGCACTCTTATTGTTATTCTAGTGCAGTCTCTAAGACCATCGTGACCCTAATAATTTTAATCCCGAGCGTGTATGTCCAACGAGCTCACCGTGGTTAAAGATTCAATAACGAAATTTCTCCTCAAATTGATGATAGAGAGAGTCATGTCGGAAAGAGGAGTGTCTACAGGTATACAAGCATTGTCAATGAGAGGACTGTCGACTTCTCCGTCCACTACTCGAGTCGATCCATCTCGTCCATCTGATGAGAAGCGAACTAAACATAGGGATGATCTCGGGAATTCTAAGTTGATTCCAAGCATTCTACCCGAAACCTACCACCTCTTAGTGGCACAATCAATCGAGACAGTGTGCCCAGATATTTTGAGTACACTTTGGTCACTGCATACCTCCCAAAGGGGATACGCGTAGTGCGCACAGACCAGGATAAGATCACAGTGTTGAAGTTTAGCGAATTCAACCTCGCTGACAGGAAGGTATACAACATGCTTTCCCCGCACAAGTATCTGACAAGAACCAAGGGAAATAACTTGAAGATCATCCCCCAATCATGGACCATGAACCTCGTGCAATCCACACTGCTCAATGTCATGAAGATTCCTCACTTCAGTAGGCACCAAGAAGTGAAATCATGCATCAAGTTGTTGTTGTCCTACTACCATGGTGGATATTTGTGGTTGAATCATCGCATCACAGTGGATCTGACATTGATCAACTGGATTACAGGGCTGAGGCCCTGACCCATAATATTTCTACCCCAGAAAGACCGTAGATTGTGCCCTAGCGTATAAGATTAAAGAAACCTACGGAGATGTCGAGAAGGGCACATGAGGCTACAAGGTAGATTCTATCCAGAGTGGCGCAGTGTACCTCTCCTGCCAATTGATCATACGGAAGTTGGTGTAAAATAATCGACCCACCCAAGTCACAGGATTTGTAGTTGACCTCGCAGGGAAGTGCGTAGAAGGAGTTCAGATGAAATTGTCGAAGTACCTCGTAAACCGGCTAGAAATAGACTGTAGGGAAGCGCAAGACCAAGGATATGAGTTCCACTTCAGATGGCTTCTCCTCTTGATCACTTTTATTGCATGTGAGATGATGGAAGGTGCGACCTTCTCGGACATCGATCCCTTTGAACCGCTGGCCGTGAAGTTCAGTACATTGTGGTACTCCAATGACATGAACAAGCAGTGGCAATCAAATGTCATCTTCCACACCTATTACAACCAGTTGAATACCACTATCCAATCTAAGCCTCGTATAACCCCGAACACTCTCCATAGGTTCAGAACCTTGATGAAATTCAATGAAGATCGCCATTTCATCTATATCACAAGCTCACTGATGAGCAAAAAAACCAGCTACAATCATACTACAAGTTGACAGAGGAGGATTTGGAGGAAATCACCAAGGAATAGTCGGTGGACCTCCTCATCCCATCATACCCTGCAGAGATATCTGATGCTGACAGCCCCAAAGAAGCACATGATACCTCTAGACCTAGAAAGGAAAATAAGACCGAAGAGGTCCATGATTTAGACATCGCATCCATGAAGATTGCTTCTATCTCACCTGAGCAAGGAGGTGATGGCAGAGAGATAGATGGAATGGAAGTGGAACAGAAGAAAGGTGAGGTTACACTGCCTAGAGATGAGGAGGACCCCTCGAAGAAAAGGAATGTTTCCCCTCTGAAACCTTCCTCAAGGAAGAAATCAAAAGAAACCAAGACCAAATTTGAGACCACCCTCACCTTAGACGACTTTGACTTTATCATCGTAGCATTGAACGATGCTTCGATGGAGATAGCAGAGAAGCAAGAAGCTAAGCAGCATGGATGATTTTAAGGATGGAAATTTATTTTTAAATGTAGAAACCTTGGCGAACCTTACTAATCCTTCATATGTCACTATAAATGATTGGCGATATTTTTGTAGAAATATTCAAATTTCTAAGGATTTTATATAGTTTTTATAAAATTTTAGCGATTTTTAAGGTAAAATAATTTTATCCTATAGAATTTGGGCGAATCATTTTTAAAATAGAGAATCTCATCTTTGGAAAAACCATGGAAAATTAGCCCATGAGCGAAATTTAGCCCCTAAAATCATCCCTGGTAGTAAGCAGGAGGAGGTGTTCAATCGGATCAAAGTTGAACTTCAAGGAATGCATCAAGCATTACAGTCCAGTTGCGCAGTTCCTACTGTGCCTCCATCAGTAGGAACATCAAGACTAGGTGAGGAGTCAGCTCAACTCCACCGCATCATTGATACAGTCGAAGCTCACCTTCGACGAGCTCAGGAAGAGACAACACAAGCCAACCAGGATTTAGCACAAGTATAGAAATACCTTGAGGACCAACGTAGTGTTGCAGAATGGGAGAATATTGATCTTCAAGAGAAGATCTATGAATAAAAACCCCAACTACATAAAGAAAAGGAACAGTTGCTCACAGAGAAACTCGAAGTAAAGGAATTGGTTCATAGAGAACTTTTCTTTGTGACAGCCATAGAAGTAAAGACTGTAGATCAAGTTCCATAGCAGGTGGCACAACTCAAAGAAGTAATCCAACAGCTCCAACAGCGCATAGCAGACTTGGAACTCCGCACTGTGCCTGAGACCCCTCAAGATGCAAGAGACCTCAGGGAAGCAACTGCCCACAACACAGTCGACAAATTAAAATCTCTTGCCTTAGAGTGCAAGAACTTGAGTAACCGCAGTGCTCAGACCTATGAAAACCTCACTAAGAACCTAGAGTTACAGGCGTTGGAGTCGCAGCTCCAGGAAGTGAAGCAGCACGCAGATACACTACAGGCGCAGCTGAAGGCCCTGTCAATTGTAGACAGAATGAAGAGGTCTTACGAAAAATGTACAAATCAGTAGCAGATCCATATGCTTCAAATCAAAGTGATGGAATTCACTCAACGACTTCAACCTGCACAAGATAAGGCATGCATGTTGTTTATAGAGGTCGAGAGCCAAGGAGCAGAGATAGAACAGCTCGTCATCACAGCAGAACAATGCCTAGAAGGGCCAGTGAATGACTCAGTGATCTAGGAGTTTCACTGAACAAGAGGCCACAACAAAGCAACAAGTCAAAGAAGCTCGAGCCAAGCTCAAGTATTTTCAGGAAAAATTGATCAGACCAGAGTGACTTGGGATGAGTCACAGGTGAGTGTTGGGGACTTGTTGGCCCTTGACCAAGTTTTGGGAATTTCTTGGTCATGTTGACCTATTTTTGAACTTTGACAGCTTGTTGAAGGAGGAGCGCAAGATGAATCGAAGATCATGGAATCTCGGCCCCCTTTTGGGCCCCTTTTTGGGTTTTTGGGAATATGTAACGGGAATGGGATGTCAACCCATGGGTTTACCCATGTTTAGGCCTATTTTGTATGTATATATAGATGTCTAGGCCATATAGAGAGGGGAGTGAATGATATATCTATGTGATTTAGGCTAAGTGCCAAGATTTGGATCTGTGTGATCAAGGCTTTGTGCATTATGTGTAAGAATTGCAGAGCCGAGTGCAAGTCCTTGTGCGATACGATAGGAGGCTTAGTGTTGTAACGCAAGGAGGAAGGATCTAGCGAGCTGTGCAGATCTTTTGTTCCATGCAGAGCAAGAGAGAAGGAACCCCCTCTGCATATTGAGAGAGAGAAGTGCTAAGTGTGAGAGCCTTCTGGTGTTGTAAGATCTTCAGCTGGGTGCGAAGGTCAAGTCCTACAGCTGGGTGCACAGGAAGGAGAGAAAGACATAAGAAGAAAGAATATCTGCTAGCTAAGAGTGCAGATAAGAAATGTATGATTTACCTTAATATATTATAGCATAGTTCTGTGGACGTAGCCCTAGAGAGAGGGTGAACCACATACATCTTGTGTTATGTGTGATTGGTATTTTATCTCTGTCATTGATATACTGTGATTGTATTACTATTTTAGATCTGATAAGTAGATTTGCATATAGATCTAAGATGATAAGTGATATATGAATGTCGTATTGTTCCTGTGTTATATCCACTTGATATTTCCCTTGGTTGTAGACAACCCTATCCTGCAACCCCCTCATAACTGCTTTGGATGAGACTGCATCTTCTTTGCACGTGTTGTTGAAAGGGCCAATAGTTAGGGCTTGTTGGTGCGCTCTTGGAGCTAAAACTTGGGTATGCCCCCGTACCAACAAATGGTTCCATTTTCGGGATAGGAATCTTCTTGAGGGAATGTCAAGGTGGTTTCCATCGAATACAGAGATTCAAAAGTGGATAGAATATCAAGAAAAGGACTTCGTTGAAGCCCAAAACAAGAACCCTAATCTTAGTACAAATGATTGGTTGGAGAAGTATATCTTTACCGATATACATGAGATATTCTTCAGAGGAATCCATCAAGAGATATATGTGTGGCTAGCTAGATTAGCAGATACCCAATTTGAGATCTGATCTAGACCTCCTATGGTTTGGGCGTCGGAGCTGATCAAGAAGGTCAAAAGAGTTGATAACATCGTATCACGAGCAGTAGATCATTATTTTGATAGCACCTGGGGGTACATCACAGAGTTTTTTGTTGACATAATAGAATCATACAACCAAGCTGAGAGATACTTCTTCAAGGGACCCAGAGGAAAATTTTTACAATTCTTGAAGTTGAGACTCAAGATGTTATTGCATGAGAAGAACATCTTGAAGATACAATAGATTGTTCAGATCTAGAAAGGCTAATGTTCAAGAATTCGGACAATGACAACGACACGATAGATGGACATACGCGCAGTGGGAGAGTGTTCTGAGAAGTTCACCTTGCAAACCTATTTAAGCAGAACTACGGGGAGGAGGGTTTCTACAGTGGAGAAGAGGCAGAATTGATAGATGAAGAACATTCAGAACCTGCTAGGGCAGAGGAAGGAGAAGTTGAAGAGCTTTGCCGAAGAGAACCTGAAACCTATGAAACTGCGTAGACCATCGAAGTAAGTACTATTATCCCTCCTGTTGATTCAATAGTATTAAGCAATCAAAGTAATCCCAGTCACCAGAGTACCCAAAGCACTGTCAATAGTAGTCCACCACATATTCAGTCGGGAACCCTAGCAAGATCTATGGAAAATGAGATGAGGCTTCCTATATTTAGGGGAGATGGATCTGGAGATCCTGATTAGCATTGGTTCCTATGTGAATCCATATGTAATATTAAAAATGTCACCGACGAAGCTATCAAAAGAACCCAATTTAGTACCACTCTAAGGGATCGTGCACTGAGCTGATACATGAAGCTTGTCCAAGGACTTGCATAGCCTAAACCACTGAATCATATTAAGAATGCACTGATTACAGAGTTCAAGAAACCCAAGTCAGATTCACAATGTATTACAGAGCTAAAATAGATCAAGCAGAAGGTGGTCAAACCTGTTTAGTAATTCAATCAAAGATTCAAGACCTTAACAAGCCGATTGACTTTTCAGATCCCAGATGAATAGAACAAAGAATGGTTCATTGCTTCCCTCTGACCACACATCAGAGTTCCCCTGATGAAACAGAATATTTCTTCACAGTCTAAGGCACTGGAGATCACCATGAAGTTAGAATCATCCCCTATGGGAGAATCCAGCTCAGGTATGAATCATATCTTGAGTGAGCTAACTAGTTTGTCTCTGCAAGTCAAAGATATGAAGAAAGACAAGGGAAAAGATAAAAGAGGAGACATATGGTGTGTCAGATGCAGATCAGAAGGCCATGACAAGGAACATTTTCCCCTATTCAATGATTACTTGGCTTTTGGAGCTCTGAGCCCTTTGAAGCAAGTCACCTTACCTTGGTGTGAGGTATGCAGAAACAGACATCACCCTGGTGAGTGCTACTACATGCAAAAGTATGTTCAGACACCTACAAATTTGTACTGTACATTATGTAAGTCCATAGAACATGATGATAGGGATTGTAGGGCTTACAATATCATGCATAAAAGGTCAAGAGACATATATAAGATTCAATTCAAAGTACAGCAAGAAGGAAACACTATTAGTATAACTCTCCTAGGAGAGGAAACTTCAATCCTTGCGGTGGATTTAGAGGAAGAGGAGGAGGAGGAGGAATGGGTCGAGGCGAAGGATAGATCATCTATTATAACTGCACACAACCAGGACACCTTGCAAGGGATTATCAGAACCTTTGTACCACTTGCAACTACTGCAGCTCATTTGACCATGTTATAGAAGATTGTCCTATGCTGCTAGCTAAGCTTCAAGAAAGACGAGGACCTTAGCAGAACCTGCAAGTGCAACTGATATATGTTCAGCCTTGCGGAGAAGACCCTAGATTCGTTTTTATAACAAGAGGAGGTATTGTTACAGAAGATGATAGAATGACCCAAGGGAACACCACATAAGATTCAGGAATCGAGAAAGCTACACAGAAGACACAAACCTTTGATACAAAGAGAGAAAGACAAATATTTGAGGAAGCCAAGAAAGAGTTCAGAGGAGACCAAGGCTCTTCATCAAAGACAAGACTAGAAGTGAGAGAATATGGAATGCCTCTGGCATTTGATCAGTTTGCTTCGCCAAAAGAAGGAAAAGAGGTAAGCAATCTCATGGAATTTTTATATACTTGTATTAAGTTGATTCAGGACGAAAGCGTTGTACAAGAATTACAAAATTTAATCAGACAATATGAGCTAAGAAAGATAGACCCCTTACTGAATAGGGAAATACACCAAATTTGTAGGACGAGAAGGACAAACAAGGAATTACATTTGAATGCCCAAATAAGAGAGTATGAGATAGATTATGTAGTCTTTGACTTAGGGTCAGAGGTCAATTTCATGATGAAGAAAACCTAGGCACTGATGGGAAAACTGAAGTTGATTTATTCCCCTATCAGGCTTAGGATGGCTAATCAACAAGTTGTCATCCCATTTGGACGATTGGATCATGTCCTTGTGGACATAGATGGAGTAAAAACATTTGCATATTTTGAGGTAATTGAAATAGTTGATGATAGTTACCTTTACCCTGCGCTATTAGGAATTGATTGGGCCTTCAATAACTATATTGTTGTTGAATTAAAGAAAATACGTATGACTTTTGAAAGAGATAGCCTTAGGGTCATTGCACCTTTAGATCCAAATGAAGGTCAATGATACACAGATCCTATCAAAGAAGAAGACCATGCATATGCACTGGAAAACATCTACAAGATAACAACCAAACAATAGTATTACATTAATCCTACAGCCGATGGAAACTTAAGCTAGCGAAGTGAGAGTGCATGTTCATCAGACTCAGAAGAAGCACTAGAGAATTTTCAAAATAATATGTATGAAGTATCTACACGGAGATGTGCTAGATTAACCAGAGAATTTCATTGGATCAGCACAACAGTAAGCAACTTACCCACCTTTGATGGTTTGAATCCTTTAGAAACCTTTTGGTCAGACTTTGAAGAAAGTGTACCAATACAACAGATATTATTGGCAATGGATGAGGCCTTGAAAGCCACACCAGCAAGATGGTGGGGGGCACACAAAAGTAACATTAAAGATTGGATAAAATGTCATACCCTGATGACAGCGAGGTTCTCAGCACAAGTAGAAGGCTTTGAAGTTCTCTACACAGGTCGAAGCTGCCCAAAGGACCATGTGCGAAGTTGTGAGGAATCTTGGAGCAACATTCCTCAATGGGTGCACAAATTCATTAACATGTTGGACACGACACCTATCAATTGGTACCTCCAAGTAGAGTTGCGCCTCATCACTACAGATTGGGAAGTCATGACTTAGAATTTCATAACTACCTTCTTATTTGAAAGTCAATACCCATCAGTAGATCAAGCATTACAGATTGTGAAACAAAAATTATTTGAAGAGGCATCCAGCCTCCCTATGGCACAAGAAGAGGACGAATGGACTGCGCCTCTCTAGAAATTGCAAAGTTGTCACAACATCAATGTCGATGAATACAATGATCCAAGGAAGGTGAACATCACAGAAACAGAGGGCTAGAGAGATGTGGAAGAACCAAGAGTTGAGCTACCATTCATTGGACAACCAATCAAGATTAATAAAATCAATATTGGAATAGACCAGACACCAAAGTTTGCAAATGTTGGAGATTACTAGGATGTTTCCACCATTGACAAAATTACAGAGTTACTGCATGAATATCATGACTTGTTTTCAATAAAGTTCAATGATATGAAGGGCATCAAAGGAGCTATGGGAGAGATGAGGATTCCTTTAAATCCATATGCAAGAAAAGTTAAATAGAGACCTTACAGAATGAACCCTAAATATAAGGAAAAAGGAAAGATTGAGCTTGACAGAATGCTGGAAGCAGGAATTATAGAACCTGTCGAAGAGTCAAAGTGGATTAGCCCTATGGTGGTACAAGACAAGAAGATAGGAGAGATAAGGATATGTGTAGATCTCAGGAAGTTGAATGATGCTTGTTTGCATGACCCCTTCCCTACACCATTCACTGACGAAGTGTTAGATAATGTGGGAGGCCGGGAAGTATATTCTTTTATAGATGGATTTTTAGGATACCATTATATCTGAATTGCCAAGGAAGATCGCAATAAGACCACATTTGCAACAGAATGGGAATCATACCAATATACAGTTATACCATTTGGATTGAAGAATGCCCCAGCCATCTTTTCCAGGGTGGTGGTCAAAGCATTCAAGGAATTTCTGCATAAATTTTTGGAAGCATATTTTGATGGTTGGACTATTTTTAGTTTATTGAAGAAATATATTGAATGTCTGAGGCTAATGTTGGATAAATGCAGGCAGTGTCAAATTTCTTTGAACCTGAAGAAATGTATTTTCTTTTCACCATTTGGAGAGTTGTTAGGTCATATTGTATGCAAGCAAGGATTTCTGGTAGATCCATCCAAGATTGCCATTATAGTTGATCTACCCCCTCCTACTTTAGTTAAACAGTTGTGCACTGCATTAGGACACACAGGCTACTACAGAAATTTCATCAAGGGATATGCTCATATTACAGTGCCCATGGAGAAGTTGTTGAAGAAGTATTGTCAGTTTAGTTGGATAGAGGAATGCCAACAGAGCTTCGACACACTAAAACAGAAAATGGTTATTGTGCCCATTCTGGTTTTCCCAGATTTGACCAAGGAGTTTCATGTGAATGTTGATGCGTCTTCCATTTCTTTAGGAGCTGTGTTAGCACAACCGGGAACATGAGATATTGACCACCCATTAGCTTTTGTTAGAAGGAAGCTATCAACTACTGAGATCAACTATACCACCACTGAGCGAGAAGGATTGGCCATGGTGTATGGATTGCAATAATTTTGCCACTACTTGTTGGGAGGGCACTTTAAAATGTTTACTGGTCACTTCACGTTGAAATACCTAGTCAACAAGCTAGTGTTGGGGGGAAGGTTACGTATATGGCTTCTGTTGTTTCAATAATATGATTTTGAGATCCTAGTAAAGCCAAGGAGAATGAACAAAGGTCCTGACCACTTGTCAAGGAATGAACATGGCGAAGAGCCCACCAGTTTGGAGGATACACTACCGGATGCACAACTACTATCCATTAGAAAGATCAATGACCACTTCACAGAGATAGTCCAGTTCCTATCAATAGGAATGGCACCTAGTGAGTACACAATTCGTCAGAAGAAATAGCTAGTAGTGCATGCTACAGATTTCTCACTTATAGATGGACATCTATACAAGATGGGACCTAATGAGATATTGAGAAGGTGTGTTATGAAGGCAAAACGACCATAGATCCTTGCAGAAGCTCATGAAGGCATTGCAGGAGGACATTATGCAGGAAAAGAAACTGCGCGGAAGGTTCTTAGAGCTGGCCTTTGGTGGCCTACCTTACAAAAAGATGTTAAAGAATGTTCCAGAGCCCATGATGTATGCCAAAGAATTGGGAAACCATCCAGAAGAGACGAAATTCCATTGGCACCACAACTGACCCTACAAGCATTAGAGAAATGGGCCATTGACTTTTTTGGACCTATAAAACCACCGGGAAAGCACACAGGAGCAAGATATATAATTACAACTACATAATACTTGACCAAATGGGCTGAAGCAAGAGAATTTAAGGACTGTAGTGCAGCTACAATTGCGCGCTTCATATTTGATGACATCATAACTAGGTTTGGATGCCCAAAGATCCTTATGAGAGATCAAGGAACACATTTCATCAACAAGACAGTTGAATCCCTGACTGAAGAATTTGCATTCCACCATTAGAAGAGCACCCCATACCATCCACAAGAGAATGGGACAGTTGAAGCATTCAACAAGATTTTGGAAATAGCATTAACCAGGATTTGCAGTGTGAACAGGGATGATTGGGATTTAAGATTACCAGCAATATTATGGGCCTATAGAACCACTTGCAAGAAACTAACAATGCAGACCCCCTTCAAGTTGGTATATGGTCTTGAAGTTGTTGTCCCAATGGAATATATGGTACCATGCCTAAGAATTGTTGCATTTACAGATATGGATGACCCTGGTGCTGTTCAAGAGAGGCTTGCACAGTTAGTTGAATTAGAAGAAGACAGATTCATTGCAGGATTCCATTAGCAGGTACAAAAGGAAAGAGAGAAGGCCTACCATGACAGACACATCAAGAAGAAGGCATTCAAACAAGGTGATCTAGTACTAGTATACGACAGCAAGTTCATAAAACATCCTGGGAAGCTTAGAACACATTGGCTAGGGCCATACGAGATCGTTTATGTTATAGAGGGAGGAGTTGCGCAACTGAAAACATTGAATGGAGATGGAAGGAAGGTTTGATGAATGGGAGTCAGGTGAACTTGTATTATGACAACCAGTTGCCTCGCAGCTCTCAGTAAAAGTAGGAAGAAAAGGGTCCAGGTACCAGGTGCAGTTGAAACTGGGTACCAGACACAGAAAAGACAGTCTGTACAAGGGAAAAAGAGGAGGCATCAAGCAAAAAATAGAGGCTACACTGCGCAGTCTGGAGTCAAAGTAAAACAGGAAGCTCAGATCTGAAGTGCCTCAAGATGAGTCATAGGTGAGTGTTGGGGGCCCGTTGTCCCTTGGTTATGGAATCAAGAGAAGATCAAGGAAGAAAAGGGAGAATGTGAACTGTGTGGAAGACACAGTGACTTTTGCTTGGTCGAAGTGAACAAAAGAGAAGAAAAGATGGAATGAAGCCTGAGAAAGAAATCTGTTGGATGAGGATATCGGGGATGACAGATAAGCAAGAGAAGAGGATTGTGGACATATCAGAAAGTGGGAAAATCCATTGTTGGATTCTTTGGAGAGCCGCATGAGAAGGAAGGAAAGACAAGCTAGTGAAGCCCTGAAAATATGGGTCAAGTTGACCTAGGGTTTTGGACACCTAGGTTTCGGCCTAAGGCTGTCGGTGAGCTATTGTAATGTATAAATAAAGGTCTAAGGGACCTGGGTTAGGTTGGTATGATATTTTTTTTTATCTAGTTGTATTGTTGATGTGAGAAAGTATTGTATCGAGAGAGAGAGAGAAGTTTTGAGTGAGAGAGCCTTCTAGTATTGTAAGATCTTCAACTGGGTGTGAAGGCCAAGTCTTGTAGCTGGGTGCGTAGGAAGGGGAGAGAAAGAGAGAAGAAGAAAGAAGATCTGATAGTTGAGAGAGTAGACAAGAACTGTATGCTTTATCTTAATAAATCATAAGCACATTTCTGTGGATGTGGCCCTAGAGAGAGGGCGAACCGCGTATATTTACTTTTGTGTGTGACTGGTATTTTATCTCTATCATTGATACACTATGATTGCATTATTGATTTAGATCTGATCAGTAGATATGCAAAATAGATCTAATTTGATAAGTAATATATGAACATTGTGTTGTTCTTGTGTTAGATCCACTTGACATTTCCTTTGGTTGTAGACATCGTTGTCCTGCAACCCCCTGCTTCAGGTGAGATTGCATCTGCTTTGCAGGTGTTTCTGAAAGGGCCAGTAGTTAGGGCTTGTTGGTGTTAATTTTTATGCCATTATTATAGTTCTTTGCATTTCAATAAATAAGAGAAACATAAGAACAAGATCACTGATAAATACACATTCACAAGAGACGCAGCATTTATCCTGGGAAACCCTCTAGGGGAAGAAAACCCAACAAAAACTTCCTTATCATAAATTGCCAATACAATGTCAAGAGATAACTCAAACCAATATAGATAGTCCTCTCCAAAATATGTGCCACTATTCTCCCTCTCTCCGACTGGTAAGTTCCAGCTTGCCTCTTAGAAATGAGCAAGTGTGTTGTGTGATAAAATGAGGCGCTAGCCTCTCTATATATACAAGTATGGCACGTGTAAAGGGTCTTCACTGGCAGGGCTGACCTCTCACTCTGGGTGGGTAAACCCACCTTTATTATATTTCTGGGTCTTAATAATAACTGTTGGTGTTAACTTCTTATTCCGCCTATTACAATTGTCTGTTGACCAATCCGCAAAAGGGGATTTGGTATTAATACAATTACCAACATGATTAATCCACAATGGGGATTAATCCTATAAATAATATATCAATAATAATAAGAATTCTCTTTTCAGTTACATTATTTCAACACTCCCCCTTAACAAGAAGGGTATTCTTCAACAACATCAGGCGAGAGAGGTCTGCATCATCAGTGGAATCAGGAGAACAGTATCGTCAAGATCATCTTGGAACATTGGCTGGCATATTTACAAGTCATTGGAAGTTTTATTCATCGGCAGTATCATCATTCTCAAAATAATTATATCACCATCTACATCAATATGTATCAGTAAAAATGATACCTCATCACAGCACTAGGCTGGCACATTACAGTACTACACTGGCTCAATGTCACAGCTGATAAACTGGTAGCTCAGTGTCAGTCACATCTTGCTTTACGTCTAACAACTAGGTCAGAAGAAACGTATACATCATCATCTTTCTTTACATCTAACAACAAGGTCAGAAGCAAGGAATCATCTTGCTTTACATCTAACAACTAGGTCAGAAGCAAGGAACACATCATCATCTTGCTTTACATATAACAACGAGGTCAGAAGCAAGGAATCATCTTGCTTTACATCTAACAACTAGGTTAGAATCAAGGAACACATCATCATCTTGCTTTACGTCTAACAACGAGGTCAGAAGCAAGGAATCATCTTGCTTTACGTCTAACAACTAGGTCAGAAGCAAGGAATACACACAGCGTATTTCTTTACATCTAATAGTGAGGTCAGGAGTAATGACTCATCTTGCTTTACGTCTAACAACGAGGTCAGAAGCAATGACTCATCTTGATTTACCTCTAACAGTGAGGTCAGAAGAAAGGAACACACAACGTCTTGTTTTACGTCTAACAGTGAGGTCAAAAGCAATGACTCATCTTGCTTTACGTCTAACAACAAGGTTAGAAGCAAAGAATATATATATATATATATATATACTTCCCATTTCAGGGAGGGTCCTTTCGGACTATACCAAGCTTATCTCGAAAGTTTTCAAACTTTACACAAGATAGAGGTTTGGTCAACACATCAGCAACCTGTTCATCCATGCTAATGTACTAGAGCTTCAAGGATCCTCTTTGTACCATGTCACGAATGAAATGATAGAATATCTCTATGTGCTTTGACCTGTCGTGGAATACGGGATTCTCTGTCATATTTATGCAGCTCTGGTTGTCACATAGAATCATGATTGCTCTCATCTCCAAGTCAAATAGGCCAGTCAGCAAATTTCGAAGCCATATATCTTCGCATCTAGCAGAACATGCGGCAATGTACTCTGCTTCCACTGTGCTGAGAGAAATACTGGATTGCTTCCTACTCTGCCACGAGATCATGGATGATCCCAAACTGAAACAACATCTGGAAGTGCTTTTTCTATCAGCAACGCTTCCTGCCCAATCTGAATCAGTGTATCCACTCAATGTGAAGTCATGATATCCATCATAGCTGAGACCATAATCCATTGTACCTTTAAGGTACCTCATCACATGTTTTGAAGCCATTAGGTGAACACATCTGGGCTCTACCAGAAACTGACTCAAGGTGTTCACTGCAAAACAAATTTCTGGTCTAGTGTTCATCAAGTACATCATTGATCCAATAATCTGTCTGTACAGTGTGGCATCTATCAAGTCTAACGAAGTATCGACCAACAGCTTCAGCTTTGTTTCCATGGGTGTATTCATGGACTTACATTCTAGCATAGGATTTCGACTATGTACTTCCCTTGGTTAAGGAATATCCTTTCTGGACTCTGCCATACCTCAAGACCTAAGAAGTAATGCATTAGGCCAAGGTCTTTCATTTCAAATTCTGCGGCAAGTCTCTTTTGACATTCAGCGATAAGCTTTTCTTCTCCAGTTAAGAATAAGTCATCAACATACAATAGTAAGGTTACTGGTTCATTATCCATAATTTTGAAGTAGAGATTTGAGTCTGCTTTACTCTTGGTAAAGCCTAAGTTTGTCAAGAAACTGTCTATACGGTCATACCAAGCTCTAGGAGCTTGCTTCAATCCGTACAAGGCTTTCTTCAATCTGCAAACATGAGACTTCCTGTCTTCTACCTCAAATCCTTTAGGTTCCTCTATATACACTTCCTCTTCGATGACACCATTTAGGAAGGTTGTCTTTATGTCCATCTGGTGCAGCTTCCACTTCATCTTAGCTCTAAGAGCTATGATGGTCCTAATCGAAGTGTATCTGGCTACAGGAGCGAAATTCTCTTCATAGTCAATGCCTTCCTTCTGGGAAAAGCCACGAGCAACAAATATTGCTTTATACTTCTCAATACTTCCATTAGCAGCATGTTTTATTTTAAAGAGCCATCTATAGGATACCCCATCTTTATTCTTCGATCTGGGAACTATTTCCCATACTTCGTTCTTCATTATGGATTGGTATTCCTCTCTCATGGCATCTACCCCTTCTTTTCTCTGAATGGCTTCTTCAGAGCAGGTAGGCTCTTCTTCTAGAAGATCACACATCAAAGTTGTATAGCTGGAGAATGGATTTGGTCTTTTCACCTATCTCGAGGTTCCTTCTGGAACACCATACTTCTCTCCATCTTGAATAAACTCTTTTTCCCAAGCAGGCTTTCTTTTATGGGAGAAGGTCATTTTAGGAGGTTCTTGAACTTCTGTTATAATATGATCTTTAGGAGTCTCCTCATCAGGGGAAGTTACAACTTCCCTTACAGGTTCTGCAGTTCTGGGAACTTCCCTCACGGATTCTGCAATCCTGGGATTTACAGGTTCCTCTTCATATACTTCTTCAAGCTGGCATCTTCTTGATTTCTTAAGTGTTGCTTCTTCATCAAAGGTCACATCCCTGTTGATTTCAATATGGCAGTGACCAGGTATGTAGATTCTGAAGGCCTTGGAGACCTCACAGTATCCCACAAATATTCCCTTCTTTCCGGAGGGTTCCATCTTGTTTCTTTTCTCTTTTGGTATATGAATAAACATTGGACAGCCAAATATTTTGAGATGGCTTACCTCTGGTTTCTTTCCGATGAACATCTCTTATGGGGTCTTGAACCCAAGTGCTCTATGGGATAATTGGTTCTGCACATAAACAGCTTCCATTGCTGCTTCTTCCCTTAAGCACATAAGAAGATCTTGATCATGGATCATAGTCTTCACTGCTTCTAGTATGGTTTTGTTCTTCCGTTCAGCTACGTCGTTTTGTTGGGGATCTTGATCCCAACATCTTTGCATAAGTTCACGAACTCTTTTGAGGTATATTCTCCTCCATTATCTGACCTGAGTATCTTAATATTCCTTACAGAAAGGTTCTCTATCAAGGCTTTGAATTCCTTGAACTTGTTGAACACTTCAAATATATCCAGGTCTTTTACGAGAATAATCATTAATGAATGATACATAGTATACATACCCATTAATAGAGAATGATGGCATTGGGCCACATACATCTCAATGAATGAGTTCTAGGACTCCTTCTGCCTTGTTGTCCCTCTTTAGAAATGGGTTTTTGATGTTCTTCCCTTGTGAACATCCGTTGCATACGCCTTCATGGTCACCTTTGAGTTCTGGTAAACTTGTGACCGCTTTGCATATGTATGGTAGCGCCTTGTAGTTGATGTGAGCTAATCTTCTAGAGTTCACATGGATTCTTCAATAGCGTGGGTCATGGCAGCTTCT
>ML786981.1:476218-490678 GCA_009831015.1 Picea engelmannii
CTTACATTTATTATATCTAACTACCATAGTCGGCCTTATTTAATAATATAGTGGACCTAGTCCACCTTACATTGAATGACCTCCACTATTATCACTATGGGCCCTCTGGGCCCCCCCACTACCTCTCTAGCTACCTTACATCATGTTTTTGTTCACAGTGCCAAAACAAAACTAGTCCTAAACCAAACTATAATTGTGGCCTCTATGGACCTGAAAACATAACAGCAGAAAAAAAACTAGACAGTAGGTGAACCCGGGCGACCGTCAATGTTGAGAGAGTGTGGTCGTGCATGAGCGAAAATGAACGGTTGGCAGCAGGTCGGGAACCATTGCTTGGGAGGCTCGCTTGAGAGGGAATCAACATCCATGCGACGGCTAAAGATATCTTGGTGGTGAAAATGGTCAACCATGTCCCGTCGCGTTTCGAAGATGAGATGCAAATGATCTTCTGAGAACCTATGGGTGTTGGGCGACTCTAGTTCAGATGCTGCAACATTTTGAGGCTTGTTAACAATCGGTGTTGTCGTCGTAGTTCTTTCCTCGATCCATTCTAGAGGAATCTCTTCCTCAACCAAACAGCCTCCCATTTATGTCATAGGGTCAACACTTTGAGTCAGTTGTCGTGAATTGCGTAGGGGTTCCTGAGAGTCTAAAGCAGTGCGCAAGAGAGAGTCCAGAGGGGCTTGGGGGCAACCAGAGGAAGTTTTTTCTCGATGTAAGTAACGACATTGTCTTCGTCAACCCAATTCAAATCAGGGAGGACCAACATCGATTTTGGAGGGGATGGGGGGCAGAGAAAGGGCCAAAGAGGGGCTATGTCGACGGTGTCGGGCCGCAAAATTGTATTAGGTCGGCCTGCGCTTCGGCTTGCCCCGTTCACGTGACATTGGAGAGATGAGGATGAGAACAATAGCCCAACACCGGAAGGGAGAAAAACCAGGAGAGGAATGGGAAACAGAATGCCAATCCAGAATGAAAGAGCCATAAAAGCAACTGAAGTGATAGGGAAAGTTCCTTAAATACCGAAGTGATGGCATTGAGCTTCTGCGTACCTGCTCTGTGAAGCCTCGGCCTTTGTTGTATGTGCGCCATTAAAACCTCCTTTGTGTGTAGGCACACTACCCCCCTTCTTGAATGAATGCTAAACATATTGAGTTGATGAGGAGGAAGGGTGGCGATCGTGGGAATTAACTATTTCAGGCACATGTATGTCGAGTGTGTCGTGAGTGCCAAGTGTCACCCCATCCGAGAGAGAGAAATATTTGAGAGACAGCTCCCTGCATTGAAACAACAGCTATGGAGCATAGTGATGTTGTGCGTCGATTAGGATGTCCCCTGCTTGAGAAGAGACTCCTTCATTAGCCAGTTTATCAGCAACTTTGTTTTCTTCTCATCGCACATGAGAGGAGATAAGAGTGAGAGAGGGACGCAAAAGAGCTCACAAGGTGTTAAGAGGGCCAAGAAGGCACCAAATTAGGGTGCCTTTCTCAAGATCGATGCCATTAATGAATTTGGTGACAAGCGAGATGATTACTTTAAAGTCCCCTTCAATGATTAAGTGAGTCATATTTAGATCAGAGGATAATTGTATCCTTCTTATGAGACCCCAAAGCTATGTCGAGTTGTTGGAGTCATGACCCAGATGTCCAACTAAGATGTACTTGATTTGTCATGTGTTATCCCAAAGAACTGCACCAAATCCTGCAGGGCCAAGATTTCCCTTCGAAGCACCATCAAAATTCAGCTTGAAGAAACCAGGAAGGCGACATTTCCAAGTGGAGGGGCTATGGGAAATGGAGCTATGAAGGGGGTTCGGACTGAGTGGAGTATTGTGTAAGTTCATATTCCATGAAGAAAGAATGAGAGATTCTCGGGGTTCACTGGGGAAGTCTTCCTGCGTCCAAAGTTGGGCACGAACAGTTTCATGTATGTTCTCAAAGATATTTGACTAGATGTTGGAAGGGGTGGAAGCTTGGGAACAAAAGATATGCTTGTTCCTTTCTTTCCAAAGATGCTAGACAATGAAGCATGGGAAAATTTTCCAAATCAGTTCCCCAGTTCTTGATGGTGTTTATAATGTTGTCCCTTGCTCTGTTGATTTTCCTCATAATCTGAGAGGCATGATCCCAAATCTCCCCACTGCTGGAACATTGGTTGAATATGTGCTCCATTGATTCTTCCCGTTGCTGGCAGAGGTGACAAATCGATGGTCTAGTGAAGCCTCGTTTCATGAGGTTGCTCCAAGTGAGGATTCGATTATGTACCATGAGCCAAAGGAAAGTGGAAAATTTTGGCCATAACTTAGATCGCTATATGATGTGACAGATATGATATTTTTGTTGGTTAAGAAAGTTCTTATGAAGGAAGTAGGCCTCTTTGATTGTGAACGTACCTGAAGGGGTATGACCCCAACGTAGAATATCTAGTCCCTCCCTGATATGAATTTTCCTTTGTGTTGCCATTGAGGTCATGAGGGAGTGATTTCTAGCTCCACCAGGGGGGATGATGTGAGACCTTTAACCAACGGTCAACAACTTTGAGGTGCTCCAACTGTTTTATGTGGTTCTAAATTGGGTGCAAGCTATCAAGTGATTGCAACAAAGGTAATTGTTGCCATGATTTCGTCCAAAATAGAGCATTCTAACCATTACATATTTCCCAGAATGCATGATTATATATGAGAGATTGATTCCGCCAGGCTGCATTCCAAATATTAGAGCCTTGGATCTGTTCATTGATCCGAATAAGTTGTGCCTCCACGATATGTGAGGCATATTTTTTCTTCCAGATTTTAGCCCATAGTTTAGTTGGATATTTGAGCCAGTGCCACCAAATTTTCTCTCCCACAATGTTGTTCAACCGTCCAGGGTCCCGGAGGCCAAGTCCTCCCATGGAATTTGGCTTGCAAACTTTTTCCCAGCTGACAAGGGCCCATTTTTTCCCTGGATCATGACCATGCCAGAGGAAATTCCTCTATAGATTTCTTATTGTTTTAATAATAGTTTGTGGGGATGCCAGAGCTAAGAAGAGATAGGCAAGGATAGCTTGAAGGACTGATTTGATGAGAACTAGTTTGGCATCAAGATTGAGGGATCTAAAGGTACGGGTACTTAATAGATTGGAAAGTGAGGGGATTAGGTTATCCCAAGAGATGTTTTGTGTAGCCAAATCAAATAAGGGAATGCCCAGGTAGTTGGGTGGAAGGGAGCTCTTGGGTATGCCCAGAAGGTGGGAAATGTGATGTTGAACTACAGGGGGAGTGTTGAAAGAGAAGAGCTGGGATTTTTCCAAGTTAAAATTTGTTCCAAAGGCTTCACTAAATTCCATGAGGATGGATTTGAGATTGTTGGATTCCTGAGTGGTGGGAGTGTCCATTAGCATGGTATCATCCACAAATTGGCTATGAGAGGAAGCAGGTTGCATGCCATGTAAAGGGAGACCTTGGAGGGAACCTTCCATTATATAAGTTGTTATATAACATCCCAAACCTTCTGCCATGACGACAAAAATAAATGGGGAAAGAGGGTCCCCTTGACGGATGTCGCGGAAGGGAGAAAAAGGTTGGGAGGGAAATCCATTAACCAAGATAGAGAAGAAAGCAGAGGAGGTGAGTTTCATTATTAAATGGATCCAATCCCTACTAAACCCAAAAGATGAAAGAATAGAGTGAATATAATTCCAACTGAGGCGATCAAAAGCTTTGGAGAGATCAAGCTTGGTAAGCATACCTGGGGTGCGAGTGGATCACCTTGTGGACTAGGATAACACTATCCATGATTTGATTCCCTTCAATGTAACTTAACTACTCCTTGGAGATGATGAAAGGAAGGATGGGTGTTAAGTACCTGAATAGATCTAAAGATAAATCTCAAAATAAACCAATAATAAACACCAAACCATTCACCAAATAATGAACACAAGAAATAGTCAAAACCCTTGAGGTAAGGTAACACCATATATTAATCCTTAAGGATAACACTCCTCAAGCAATTCTTGATACATTCAAAATATTCTTCACTATGTTTCATTACATTGCTTACAGTTCTTTATATATCTCTCTCTATCTCCTAGGAACCTTCTAGAGAGCCTTCTCACATTTATTACATCTAACTACCATAATAGGCCTTTATTAATATAGTGGACCTGGTCCACCTTACATTGAATGACCACATTCTCATATATTAAATGACTTCCACTAATAATTCATAACCACATTCCCATTGGGTACCTCCCTAGGTACCCCATATTACCTCCCTAGGTATACTACATTCCATCCCCCTTCACATGTTTCGTTCTCAAAAAACGAGAAGAAACCATACAATATGACCGACTAAGCAATGTAGCCAATTGGTACCAAGTACAACCATCCATCCATCCCAATGGAAGTCAGACATGATGCCCAATTGTTGCCTTGCCACCTTGATCTTGCTATGCATCATGTCGGGGTTGCCATGGGATTTTTTCTATAGCCTAAGCTCTTACCGTAGTGTCGGTAGTCCTCCATGCACCTCTTGATCAGTTTCCTGTTTGGTGCCCTGTTGGTGCATAAAT
This sequence comes from Picea engelmannii, assembly GCA_009831015.1. NCBI lineage: Eukaryota > Viridiplantae > Streptophyta > Pinopsida > Pinales > Pinaceae > Picea > Picea engelmannii. Next base: position 480,770 of record ML786981.1, read on the forward strand.
GTGTTGATGCACATGCCCTTGCCTTGATGATTGTTGTTTCTCTATATGATGTGGATGGAAATATACAACAATTGTAGGAATCTGTTCTTTTTTCTTCAAATCTACAACGCATTTTGCCTTTGAGTCAATGACCTCCTTAGCTTCCTGATTATGTCCTTCATGTAGTTTTGATTCATCTCCTTCTGTAGACTTTTCCTCTTATTCAACTTTGGACTCAGAAATAACTTATTTGTTGGCCTCCGTGGGCCCATCTTTCTTACTAAGAGACACATCCTGCAATGTGATTTTCTTTTTCTTGCACCGCAACTTCAAAAACTTCTTTTGCACATTAACATTAATGGTACCCATTGATTCTATCCAAGGATATCCCAAAACAATATACATATCATACATAACTTTAGCATGAAAATCTGAATGCAACACATATTTTTACCATAGTGATCTTCAAATATTTAAAAATTTGAACATGTTTATCAATAACCTGTGTCTTGTGAATATTCTTTGCAGGAATTTGCAATCTATTAACCAACTAAACATTGATAAAATTTTGTTGGCAACTGGGGTTAATAGAAACAATGACATTTTCTTTATGAATACAACCATGAACCTGTAATATAGATTTGTCACATGAAAAGAAACCCTTGGTGCTCTATTTATTTTGTTTTTCAGCATGAGACCACCTATCTAAAAGAAATTTTTCCAATTCTTCATCTAGAAGTCTCATCGGCTGAAAATAGTCCAATGATGCCTTCCATGTTGCGACATCCTCACTGAAATGAAGAAATAATGAAAATTTTCACCGTTCTTTCCATTCTAACTTGTGGGACGTTAGAAATTCTTCAATACTAGGACCATTATCATTCCTAGTAAAATGCATCTTGCTTGGAATAAATTTGCAACAAAAACTAGGGTTTAAAAATAAATTACTGCAGAAAATCGCGGCTTTTTCCGGAAAAACCCTGAAAACCGTTGAATTTAAAATGCTCATAACTTTACTTCTCGAAATCTATTTCGACCGATTTTTTTTTAAAATTGGGTATTTTTCCGAGAGGAATTCAAATATTCAATTTTTTTGGCCAAATTCTACACACAAATTTTCAGATTTGAACATGAAGTGTGCCACCCTCTTTTTTCCTAGAAAAAATATGTAAAAGGAGAAAAATATTATCCCCTTCTTTGGTAAAGGAAAGTGATTTGATACCAATTTTTAAGTACTTGAATAGATCTAAAGATAAATCTCAAAATAAACCAATAATAAACACCAAACCATTCACCAAATACTGAACACGAGAAATAGTCAAAACCTTTTAGGTAGGGTAACACCATATATTAATCCTTAAGGAAGGATAACACTCCTCAAGTAATGTTTGATACATTCACAATATTATTCACTATGTTTCATTGCATTTCTTACACTTCTTTATATAGCTCTCTCTATCTCCTAGGAACCTTCTAGAGAGCCTTCTCACATTTATTACATATAACTACCATAGTGGGCCTTTATTAATATAGTGGACCTAGTCCACCTTACATTGAATGACCACATTCTCATATATTAAATGAATTCCACTAATAATACATAACCACATTCCCATTGGGTACCTCCCTAGGTACCCCATATTACCTCCCTAGGTATACTAAAATGGGTTTGAGTCGAAGAGCAATGACCTTGGTGATGAACTTGTAGATGACATTGCAAAGTGAAATGGGTTTGAATTGCTTCGGGTTGGTGACTCATTCTTCCTTTGCGATTAGAGTGAGAAAAGTGGCATTCAGGGCTGAAAGAAATTATATCGAAGTTCTATATTCCTCCACTAGTTGTCCTACCTTGTCTCTTATCATCGTCCAACAGAAGTTGAAGAAGTTTGTAGTGAAGCCATCTGGCCCTGGGACCTTTCCCAAGGGAATTTCCTTGACTGCGTGATCCACCTATTCTTGCATGATTGGTCTCATTAGTGCCTGATTTTGCTCAGATGTAATGAGGGTTGGAATGTGTTGGGTTACTCGATTGATGTCTAGTGTTTGATCAATTGGCAGTTCAGATAGAAGCTCTTTGTAGTAATTTACCAACTTTGTTTATAAGCCTCCATGGTCAATAATTGTGTTTCCCTGTGCATCTTCCAACTTTGTGATGCGATTAATGTATCATCTATGTACCATAGAGTGATGAAAGAATTTTGTGTTCCTTTCCCCGTCCTCGATCCATTGCACTTGGATTTTTTCTTCCAGAGGATTTCCTCCTGCTTTTGTCTTTCCTCAAGTTGATGTTTAAGCAGATCCTCTTTTGTTCTCAAAGCATCTGAGTGGCCCAGCAAAATTGATTCCTGTTGAATTTGTTTTAGGCGCTGCTTCAAATCCCTCTGCACCTGAAAGATATTTTCGAAGACATTCTTATTCCATTCTCGAAGCTGTTGCTTAAAGTTATTTAGTCTTTGTTGGAATCTGTACATTCTTGAACCATGTGAGATTTATGCATTAGCCCACCTGGATCGGGAGAGCTCACATAATTCAAGTGGGTTAACCAAACTTTTTCAAATTGAAAGGGTTTAAATCTGGGCATAGTTATCGTATCAATCCACAGTTGTACTGGCCAATGATCCGAACCCGATTTTAGGAGGATATTTTCTTCAATCGAGGGTCCCTATGACATCAAGGTTTCATAAATGAGAAAGCGATCAAATCTACATGCAATTTGTTGGGATCCAAAATGCTTATTGGACCAAGTGAATAAGTCATTCTTGGTTTCAATGTAAATCAACTTGAGATGATCAATGAGGTCCCAAAACTTACCATTGTTCTATTACAGCCACCTAGAGCCTCCTCTTTTTTCTTCTAGAGTGAGGATGATATTAAAATCTCCTCCAAGAATCCATCGCTTTTGTCCTATTAATTCCCCTAAATATGAGAGACTGCTCTGGAATAGATCTTTCTCTTGATTATTTTTTGGACCGTAGGAATTTTTTAGCACACCTCCTTTCTAGATCTAATGGCTCGATAGTATGCTAATAGTGTGTCGGTGGTAGAGAATGGTTGATCAACAATAACTGAGGCAGGGTTCTAGAGAATTTACAGACCCCCTGCTACACCTTTTGAGTCATTATAAATGAAATTGCAATGCCTCCAACATCTCTTAAACACTTCTTTTATGGATTCTCCTGCACATTTTGTTTCTTGTAGAAAAATAATATCTGGATCCTCTGCCATTATGTTGTTATGAAGAATATTTTGTTTGAATCTTCCATTTATACCTCTTATATTCCATGTGATGATATTCATCATGAGGAGTTGGGTGGGGGAGAGAAGAATCCCTCGGTGAGATGTTGGATATGCCCTAAGTTAATCATAAAGTGACCTACCTATTTAATCAGTTGTTGCATCGATTTAAGTGCACGTCGTTTACCCTCTTTAGGGATCTGTCTAGGGTATGGATCCAAATCTGAACTTATGCCTAGTCTGAAGATGGCTCCTGCTATGGAATATATGAATACCTTGTGTACTTTTCAGAGCTGCTCAACTGGTATAGATTCTAGTTCTTTCTTGTTGAAGGAATACTCCAGCTTTTCTAGATCTATGTCAGCTAGTTCTCGTTCATCCATATGAATTATAGTGTCTCCCCCTTCATCTAATTCTTTTCTGGGATCCAACTGGGCTAGAGAGTTGTGTGAAATGATTTGTTCTAGGACTAGATCTAGGGATTGTTTGGCCTTACCTTTATCTCTATGAGAATCTTATGGTTTATGGGGATTTTCCACTTCCTCTACATCTGACAGATTGCTTAGGGCATAAAAAGAGTTGTTGGTGGGGATCTTCTTGCCTCTGCACTGATTGGATTTTTTCGGAGGTTGTTTCCTATGACCAATTACTTGTTTAAATCCATCTTTTGATTTTTCCTCTGTTGTTGGTTGTGATGGGGCGTTGAGTGGGAATTCCCAGAAGAGATGTCCATGATCATGATATTTCCAGCAGTAGAAGGGAATGTGTCTGTAGTCTATAGTTTGGATCCAGTATTCATCATGATATTCTATGGTGACCGATCCTGGCAAAGCCTTGGAAATGTTCATATACACACAGATTCAGACATGTGATGTATATTGTTATCACATAAAGTTTTCAGGGGTCATAGGATGACCAAGTCCTTTGTTGCACAAGAAACGTCCAAGCACAGGACTCAAAGGCAGTCTATTTTGGGTTGAAAAACAAGCAGCAGTGGGTTCAGTTTTCAACAACAAAGATCCTAGGAGTATTTTAGGTTGGCAGCTCTCGTGCTTTTCGAATGTCAAAATTGCACTAGGTTTAATGACCAGGTAGAAGCCCCGTAGTTGCATATCAAGCAACGCATGTCCCTCCAAATCGGACGGTCATAATTTACTTCGGGACTTCGAGCTTCAGGAGTTTCAGAACTTCCCCTCTTGAGTTCCTCTAGAGTTTCTTCTCCCGAAGCCCACAGATCTCTATTGCGTGTCCGTCCAAATCTAACGGTGGTAGTTTACTTCGGGACTTCGAACTTCGGGAGCTTCAACTTCTCCACTCCTGATTTCCTCTGAAGTACTTTTTCCTGAAGTTACAGATCAAGTGCCACACGCACTTCCAGATCGAACAGTCATTATTTACTTTAGGATTTCAAGCTTCGAGAGTTTCGGGGCGTCCCCTCTCATTTTCCTCTGAAGTACTTTTCCCCAAAGTTATAGATAAAGTGCCACGTGTCCTTATCCATTAGACGGTCATGATTTACTTTGGGAGTTCAGGCTTTGGGAGTTTCGGCTTCTCCACTCCCGATTTCTATCAAAGTACTTTTGCCTGAATTTACAAATCAAGTGCCACGCATCCTTCTCCATCGGACGGTCATGATTTACTTCAGTAGTTTCGGGGCTTCCCCTTTCATTTCCTTTGAAGTACTTTCCGCCTGGAGTTTCATATATTTTACCATCTATCCCTATGAATGATGGCCACGTGGCATTCATTTCAGGTTTCCACGTCACTCTAGGCCCATATTTCTCTAGGATTTATACAAGATCTACATGCATCCCCCCCCCACAAGCCCCAAAGCATCAAAGACACTTGGCGCCTATCAGTTCAGACATATGGCACTCATCTGTCAGGGACGCGTGGCATCCATCTAGCCCTGATGCATGTCACCCTCCCTTTCGTGACACATCAGAACAGTGACGTTAGGCCACCATGTCAGCTTCGGTAAATTGTCCTCCAAGAATTATTCTTGTGCAACATCAAAAGCTCTCTAGCACTAAAATTAGTGTCGTCTCCATGCATGGTTTTAATGGATCCTAGAATTGGTGGCATATAAAATTTAGCGGTGGCGCTAAATTTAGTAGGTGCACCCAGATTGCAGATCATGACCAGATCAATGGCCACATTTCATTGCGGGGATGCAACATGCTCGAATGATAAAATTCTTCAACGGTCTTGCAATTGAAACCATGGTATAGAGGAAGAGCTACATGGTGGAAGGTGGTGAATAGCAGGCTCAAAAGTGATGTGAATCCAAACCGCCTTTGACGGCCCTACAATCACGTGCTTATATAATGAAAAATCTATTAATGTTTATGCCATTATTATAGTTCTTTGAATTTCAATAGATAAGAGCATCATAAGAACAAGATCACTGAGAAATACACATTCACAAGAGACACAGTATTTATCCTAGGAAACCCTCTAGGGGAAGAAAACCCAGCAAAAACTTCCTTATCATAAATAGCTTATACAATGTTCAATAGCTAACTCAAACCAATATAGATAGTCCTCCCCAAGAGATGTGCCACTCTTCTTCTCCTCTCTCTGGTAATTGCAGCTTGCCACATAAGAGAAATGAGCAAGTGAGTTGTATGTTAGAAGTGAGGCGCTAGCCTCTTATTTATACAAGACTGGCACATGTGAGAGGGTTTAATTGGCCGGGCCAACCTCTCACTCTGGGTGGGTAAACCCACCTTTAATTAATTCTGGGTCTTCAATAATAACTGTTGGGGCCGAATTATTATTCTGCACTTTATAATTGTCCGATGACCAATCCGCAAAAGGGGATTTGGCCCTTATACAATTACCGACATGATTAATCCACAATGGGGATTAATCCTAATAATAAAATAACAATAATAATAAGAATGCTCTTCGCAGTTACATTATTTCAACACTCCCCCTTAACAAGAAGGGTATTCTTCATCAGCATCAGGCGAGAGAAGTCTGCATCATCAGTGGCATCTGGAGGATAGTATCGTCAATATCATCTTGAAACATCGGCTAGCATATTTACGAGTCATCGAAAGTTTTCTTCATAGGCAGCATCATCATTCTCGAAAGAATGCTATCATCATCTGCATCAAATATGTATCAGTAAAAATGATACCTCATCACAGCACTAGGTTGGCACATCACAGTACTACACTGGCTCAATGTCACAGCGGTTAAGTTGGTAGCCTAGTGTCAGTCACATCTTGCTTTACATCTAACAACTAGGTCAGAAGCAAGGAACATCATCATCTCGCTTTACGTATAACAACTAGGTGAGAAGCTAGGATCACACAGCGTCATGCTTTACATCTAATAGCGAGGTCAGAAGCATGACTCATCTTGCTTTACATCTAACAATGAGGTCAAAAGCAAGGAATAAATATACTCCCCCTTTCAGAGAGGGTCCTTTCAGACTATACCAAGCTTATCTCGAAAGTGTTCAAACTTTACACGAGATAGAAGCTTAGTCAACATGTCAGCAACCTGTTCATCTGTGCTAATGTACTGGAGCTTCAAGGCTCCTCTCTGTACCATGTCGCGCATGAAATGATAGTGGATCTCTATGTGCTTCGACCTGTTGTGGAACACAGGATTCTCTGTCATTTTAATGCATCTTTGATTGTCACATAGAATTGTGGTTGCTCTCATCTCCAAATCAAATAGGCTCATCAGCAACTTTTGAAGCCATATAGCTTCCCAGCTAGCAGAACATGTGGTAATGTACTCTTCTTCCGCTGTGCTGAGAGAAATACTGGATTGCTTCCTACTCTGCCACAAGATCATGGTTGATCCCAAACTGAAACAGCATCCAGAAGTGCTCTTTCTGTCAGCAACACTTCCTGCCCAATTTGCATAAGTATATCCACTCAATGTGAAGTCATAGTCTCCATCATAGCTGAGACCATAATCCATTGTACCTTTAAGGTACCTCATCACATGTTTTGCAGCCACTAGGTGAACATGTCTGGGCTCTACCAGAAACTGACTCAAGGTGTTCACTGCAAAACAAATGTCTTCTCTTGTGTTTGTAAGGTACATCAGCGATCTAATAATCTGTCTGTATAGTGTGGCATCTATCAAATCTGACAAAGTATCGACCAGTAGCTTCAGCTTCGCTTCCATGGGAGTATTCATGGACTTGCATTCTAGCATGTCAAATCTATTTAAGATTTCGACCATGTACTTCCCTTGGTTAAGGAAGATTCTTTCTGGACTCTGCCACACCTCAAGACCTAAGAAGTAATGCATTAGGCCAAGGTATTTCATTTCAAATTCTGTGGCAAGTCTCTGTTTACATTCAGCGATGAGATTTTCTTCTCCAGTTAAGAATAAGTCATCCACAAACAGTAGTAATATTACTGGTTCATTATCCATGATCTTGAAGTAGAGATTTGAGTCTACTTTACTCTTGGTAAAGCCTAAGCTCATCAAGAAACTATCTATACGGCCATACCAAGCTCTGGGAGCTTGCTTCAATCCGTATAAGGCTTTCTTCAATCGGTAGACATGAGACTTCATGTCTTCAACCTCAAATCCTTGGGGTTGCTCTATATACACTTCCTCTTCAATAACACCATTCAGGAAAGATGTCTTCACGTCCATCTGGTGCAGCTTCCATTTCATCTTGGCAGCAAGAGCTATAATGGTTCTGATCAAAATGTATCTGGCCACAGGAGTGAATGTCTCTTCATAGTCGATACCTTCCTTCTGGGAAAATCCACGAGCGGCAAATCTTTCTTTATATTTCTCAATACTTCCATCAGCAACATGTTTTATTTTGAAGAGCCATTTTGATGATACCACATCCTTACTTTTTGGTCTGGGAACTATTTCCCATACATCATTCTTTATTATGGATTGGTATTCCTCTGTCATGGCATCTGCCCATTCCTTCTTTTGGATGGCCTCTTCAAAGCATGTAGGTTCTTCATCAAGTAGATTGCACATCAAAGCTGTGTAACTGGAGAATGGCTTTGGTATTTTCACTTTTCTAGTGGTTCCTTCTGGAACACCATACTTCTCTCCATCTTGAATAAGATCTCTTGCCCAAGCAGGATTTCTTTTATGGGAGAAGGTCATTTGAGGAGGTTCTTGAACTTCTGTTATATCATGGTATTCAGGAGTCTCCTCATCAGGGGAAGTTACGACTTCCCTTACAGGTTTTGAAACTCTGGGAACTTCCCTCACGGATTCTGCAATCCTGGGATTTACAGGTTCCTCTTCATATACTTCTTCAAGCTGGCATCTTCTCGATTTATTAAGTGCTTCTTATTCATCAAAGGTCACGTCCCTGTTGATCTCAATATGGCGGTGACCAGGTATGTATATTCTGAAGGCCTTGGATACCTCACAGTATCCCACAAATATTCCCTTCTTTCCGGAGGGTTCCAGCTTGTTTATTTTCTCTTTCGGTATATGAATAAATACTAGACAGCCAAATATTTTGAGATGACTTACCTTTGGCTTCTTTCCGGTGAACATTTCTTCTGGGGTCTTGAACCCAAGTGCACTATGGGATAATCTGTTCTACACATAAACAGCTGCCATTGTTGCTTCTTCCCATAAGCACATAGGAAGATCTTGATCATGAATCATGGTCTTTACAACTTCCATAATTGTTATGTTCTTCCTTTCAGCTACACTGTTTTTTTGAGGATTATAAGGAGTAGTTAGTTCCCTCTTGATCCCAACATCTTTGCAGAATTTTACGAACTCCTTCGAGGTATATTCTCCTCCATTATCTGACCTGAGTATCTTAATATTTCTTTCAGAAAGATTCTCTATCAAGGCTTTAAATTCCTTGAATTTACTGAATACTTCATCTTTAGATTTTAAGAAATATATCCAGGTCTTACGAGAATAATCATCAATAAATGATTCATAGTATACATACCCGCTAATGGAGGATGATGGCATTGGGCCACACACATCTGAATGGATGAGTTCCAATGCTCCTTCTGCTTTGTTGTCCCTCTTTGGAAAAGGGTTCTTGATGTTCTTTCCTTGTGCACATCCATTGCATATGCCTTCCTGATCGACCTTGAGTTCTAGTAAACCTGTGACAGCTTTGCATATGTATGGTAGTGCCTTGTAGTTGATGTGGGCGAATCTTATATGCCAAAGTTCGCATGAGTTTTTGATGGCATGGATCATAGCAGTTTCTGGGTGACCCATCAGCTTATATAAACCATTTTCTTCACTTCTGATAACGATTGCTTCATTTAAGGTTTCTCCCTTAGCCCACATAAGAACTTCTCCATCTATGAAGGCAACTCTATAGCCTTTCTTGTCTAAAGCTTATATGGAGAGTAAGTTCTTCTTTAGGCCCAGTACATAGAGTATGTCCTTCATTGTTATTGAGTTTTCTGAATCTAGCTTGTAGTTTGATTCTCCTATTCCCTTGATGGGATATTGATAATCATCTCCAAGAGTTACTTTCTGAGAAAACTTGTTTTCTGAAATACAAGAGAGAGTATTTTTCTTACCCGTCATATACTTTGATGCATCGCTATCAATGAGCCATGTGTCCTCTCCAGGTGATACAGATCCTGAGAGAGTTGAGATCAAGACATGGTCCTTAATCATCTTCATAGGTGGTTCTTCATCTTCAACAATGTGACCATGTTTCCTTTTGTGCTTCCTCTTGTACTCTTCTCTTCTGACTGG
>ML786981.1:508814-524760 GCA_009831015.1 Picea engelmannii
GAGTTCTTACACTGGCACAATGAGAAACAAACATATTTTCTCTACTTCGATGGAGCATCAAAGGGAAACCCTAGAGTGGTAGGAGCTGGAGGGGTCATCATTTTCCCACGAGGAAATTAAACACTCACCTTCCACTGGATCCTTGGAATTGCATCCAATAATGAAGATGAAGCTTACTCTCTGTATCAAGGCCTTCTCCTCACCAAAAATATGAGCATCCACTCCCTTTCTTTCATAGGAGATTCTAAGATAATTATAAACCATTCCCACAAAGGCTCCCACCCCCGAATATCTACTTAAATTCCATATTCCAATGAATCTCGGCAATTACCAAACACTTTTGCAATATTTCCTTTTTTCATGTTCTTAGACGCAATAATCAAATGCTCAATACCCAAGTAAGTTTGGCAATCACTCTGGAGCTGGGTTCATTGGTTGTCAATGGACTCACACAATACAATCCCATTCCATGATCCAGTCACCGACCCGAAAAGCACTTGACATTTGGCGGCCAGCTCACCTATCCGCTCAGCTTGACACTTGGACTACGAATCTATCCAACAGCGTGAACCCTTCACGTCACATCACCTCTCCCCTGACTTCACCCCTTTGGCTCATGCATCTGGGCCCGCATGCTACTATACCTCACCTCTCGCCACCTTGACACTCCCTCCTTCACCTCAACGCGTGCCACTCTTCACACACCATCCATCTCCCCTAGCTTGGGAAGTTACTTCGGCACTCTTCCGACTGCTCAAGATCGTGGTAACAAGACCTGAAGGGGGACAATTTCTCTCAACATGACTCCATGGGAGTACTATCCATTGATTTTCGGTAATGTGAACAGTACGAGGATCAACAAAGAGCATGGTAGCATCTCGTGTGTTCATTCAAAAACGGGAAATTGGAATCGTCCTTTGAATCTTGCACAGATGATGGAGCATATCAGAGGACACATGACACATTTCTTGGGCCTACTTCATAATCCACATAAGAGAGACAACTCTACCCCTCCTCTGATCGCAGATACAGGCTCTTACATAATTCAAACATGCACTGAAAGCAATCCCAGCAAAATGAGAAGGAGCACAGGTAGCCAGCGTGCCATCTTAGTGGAAGAGAATGAGCAATTGGTTAATATGGTGCAAAACCTACAAATTCAGCTCAGAGCCCTCTCAACTCAAGTCTTAACCATAACGGAAATCGCCATCCAACACTTGGGAGAGCATCAGCGGACAAAGGAAGAATATGAGGCGCTAAGGCAACAGATAGAAATTCTTAAGTTTGGGGCTGGACCTGTTTCACCTTTGTCCTCCCTAGCATATTTTGCAGCCATCTCCGATGAAGCCTCTTCTCCAGGATCTTGACCGCGACTGGACCTAAATATGAGGCTTTCAATAGAAGGAGAACCCCCAGCACTGGACGAGAACAATCTTTAAGTGTATGCTTTGTTTAATAGTTTCTTTGTTAGGCTCTTAATGTATGATATTTACTGTAAAATATCTGGTCAGCTTTAGCATAGTAGAAAGTCTTTCCTCTGCTCACCACACTCCTACTAGGAACTTACAGGGAGGTAAATTTTGTAATTACAAGTTCTGCAACTCAAATTTTGTACTTATCTTGCGGTTATTCCCAACTCTTTTAATATAAATTTTCTCTGGTTTTTGTTATATATATATAATGCATATGTGCACGTCATATTAAGATATTTAACCTGGGATATTTGATATATATATCCCAATGACAGTGTGTACGGATACCTGAATTCTAGCATATGACTCCTCACACACAATTCCAAAGACTCGAAGTTGTGATCCTAGATCAATGCATTTAGTTTATATAAATACCACAATATACAATTAAAGTCAATATAAAATTGGCGTATATTGAAATCAATGCATCTCATTAATCTAATTATACTGAAATCAATGCATCTACTTCTACCTATATTAACCTACATGATATTTCATGGGAATATTAACATTTTCCTCTTCCTCATCATTGGCTATAGTTAACTTTTGGGCATATTTTTTATTAGTTTGTTGTCCTAAATACTCAAAGTGATTTTCATTAGGGTGTGAAATTTTGCCTCATTTGACTGAAAATAAGAAATCTTATGTTCCTCTTGTTCATTGTTTGCATAGGCTTTCAATCTTCCTTCAAATGTTCACCCAATATTGATTGTTCATTTCTATCATTTTTTTTAATATATATATATATATATATATATATATATATATATATATATATATATATATATATATATATATAATAAAAAAGAATATTTATTAATATTTGTTATTATGTATTTTTTAAAAACATTTCATAAGAGATATTTGAGAAGAATTCAAACCAAATACTTATAAATAAGAAATTCGACCAATATACAATAGCATTATTAACAATCAAGCAAACTAATTCCTTAAACTTAAATTATTTATATTTTCTATACCTGATATGTTATGTACCTAATATCTAATAGTTTAAATTGACCTTTCATCTCAATTTTAAAAAGAACTAATATGTTATTTAAAATTTCTACCTTTTTTTTTCCATGAAAAATTTCTTTATATTCAATAAAAATATAAAAGTGTACATAACAAGTCTTTTACATCAAAAAAAATAACCATTAGCTTCCATGTAAAAAACTCAAAATAAACAGTATCTTACTGCCTGATATCAACTCCCTCAATCTATTTAGCTATGCCAAAGTGGCCCTCATATTACAAAAAAGCAATAGACACTGAGTTATAATACTACACCGCCAGTAAACTATGGGGCGAAAGCGCTCTAGGCTTAAAATAGACTTAAGTGCATAGTAGGGCCCTCATGTCCCTCTTCACATAAGTAGTAAGCTATGAATCCTAGATGCTTCATAAGCGCTTGATTTGAAAGGTGATCTGCCTCTTGATTGTCTCCCCTGTAAACATGGCCAAAAGAGATGTCCGTGAACTAATTAATGAGATCTGTAATTCTTTCTTTCCAGCTCTCCAAGGTGACCACCTATAGCGATCCTTTTCCTTTTAGCCAATCAATGACTATTCTAGAATCTCCAAGGACGTTGATCTCATAAATAAAAAGTCGACAGGCTAAAGTTAATAATGCCCATACCCCCATAAGTTCAGCTCTAGTGCTTGTTCCAGCTCCAGAGTTTATCATCCACTTGTAAAAGGTATGTTCCCTAATATTTATCACTCCACCCACTCCACTGTGTTCATCGCTCTGTTGTGAAGCCCCATCAAACCATCCAGTGATATTTTGTCCAGTCAACACATCTTTTGGAGCTCTCGGAGTAGGAGTATGAATATGTTTCTTATTGGCTTCCAATGCAGCCAGAGCTAAGTGAATCACCTTTTGATATGAAGGGAGATGGAATTCAAAAATAACTAAGTTCCTTTCTAACCAAATGTACCATCAGATGTAAACTGGTAATGTTGGGGTCGAGCAGTTCTGAGCATACTAGCAATTCATACAGTCTAGAAAGGAGGACCCATGCCACCCGATAGAGGAAGGGTGTGTCAATTTTAATACTTCCCAAACCCGAGAGGTGATGGAACAGTGTACAAAAAGGTGATTTATCGACTCACCAGAAAGCCTACAAAGATGGAAAATGCCAGGTCCCACATGTCCTCTATGTTGAATATTATCCCAGTTAAGGACTCTGGATTCCGCAACTAACCAGAAAAAAAAAAAAGTTTGAGTTTTAGAGGGAAAACCCAATTCCACATCTGCTTCCACCACCCACCAGTTCTGGCCAACCACTGCATTGTCATAATGGCATTATACACGTTATTTGCTTATATATGCCCAGAGGAATCTCCACCCGTCCAGATCAACACATATGTCTTATTCCGCAGCTGCACCCTCGACTCAGTCAATGCCCTCATGTACCCCTCCCATTCAGTTTCCAAAACACCTAACAGGTTTAGATCTTCATTGTCATACCACGTGCAGAAAATAGTGCCAGGGCGCAATACTCTGATGGCTTGGGATCGATATAAGTAGAAGATCAGCTGATAAGAAAGATTTAATGCCGAATCCCAGAATCCGGTCTTTTCCAATAATAATGGAGTGTCCCGATCCCGGATTCCAAGTGATCCAATGAAGTAGGAGAGGAATAGATTTTTGAAGAGTTCTCTAGGTATGTGATCCCTATGGAACCATACACTGTGTCGATCTCATCCATCTAGGGTAAGTACTTATCCTTGATGACTCGATGCCATATGCCTCCAACCATCAAAGCTCTCCAAAGGGTGTTGGTTGTCAAGGCCCAATAAAACCTAAAGAGGTTTCTCAGACCCCAGCCCCCAAACTTTTTTGGGCGTGCTAAAAACTCCCATTTACACAGATAAAATTTCTACCCATCAAGTAATCAAAACTGACATTTTATTTAATATCAATTTTAGTTCATTTCATATGTTATTTGTATAAAAAAATGAATTTGTTTTAGAACTTCATTTTAATTTTATCTTTCCTCGGTTATTGAGTTATACATTTTCTTGTATTCGTTGGAATTCATTGGAGTCCATCTGTGTGATGGAACAAGTTGGAGTCCATCGATCCCAATCAAACTTATATATGCCAGACTATTGTATAGTGGAATGGAAAAAACCTAGGGAGCATGTTTTATCTATTGGCAAGGCTTTCGTCACTGTGTTAATCGTTAATGATAGTTCCAATAACTATTCTTAAACTTTATAAGAATTATTAAGTTTTATTAGTATATTTTATACCTAAAATCCAATAGTTTAAATTGACCCTTCATCTCGATTTAAAAAATAACTAATCTATAATTTATAATTTCTACCAAATAATCAAAACTAACATTTTGTTTAATATCGATTTTAGTTTGTTTCCTATGCTATTTGTATAATAATTATATATGTTTTAGAACTCCATTTTAATTTTCTCTTTCCTTAGTTATTGTGTTATACATTTTCTTGTATTCGGTGGAACGCATTAGAGTCTATATGTGTGATGGAATAGGTTGGACTCCATTGATCCTGATTGAACTTATATGGGCCAAACTATTATACAGTGGAGTAGAAAATTTAAGTTTTTGCGGTTCAAAACCTCATGCTTTGGCATGCTCTACAAGATATTAACAATTTAATATTATGTTCCTATATTTATGAACATAATCTAGAAGTCTTCCAAGGAATGATTTATGAATCCACATATAGTATATTATTTAAGATCAACCCTATTTTTTAATGGGAATTCTAGATTGATGAGGTATTCTTTGTAGAAAACATAGAATTATTTATTTCCGTGTCATCTTTGACCTCATCCTCCTAGATTTTTGTATCATCCATGGTAGCCTCCCCAATATCCACCTTAACGTTGATACCCTTCATCACCTCCTCTACCTAGTTGACCTTGGTTTTATTATGTCAGTTGCATATGATAAACCATTTGGTAATTACATTTGTTCTGACCATTGTATTGGCACTCAATTGTGTTATGTCTTGATTCTTTCATATGGAACACCATTTGGGTTTGGAGGTTTTCAAATTGTGCAAGATTTTTTGGTCTAGTTTGTTATCATTTGATAGATTTCACAATAATATTCAATATGGACTAACATGAAATTTGAACCTGAACTTTTGGTATTTTCTTCATAGTGCTTGCAATAATATTTTATGTGGTCTATATTCATACAAAAAGTGCACCACAACTTGCTTCTCCTTAATTTGAGGTATCACAATGAATTCTGCATCATCTCCAATTTCTTTTCGATCTTCTTGTTCAATGAGGGTACAGTCCAATTATCGTTGGATTCGATCTGTTGTGTTTTTTTAAGGGAATATTCACAAGATTGTATTTGTGCATTCTTAGTGGTTCCCTAATTCTTTATAGTCATATAATAAACCATCACATGAGTAATTCTTTGTCGATGGCATATGGGATATGGATAAGGATATCCTTAAACCATTTGTCATATTCTCGTACTGACTCACCAAACAATTGTTTGATTTATTTTAGTTTTTGTGTTTCCAAATCCTTATTGTCTTGTGTTTTGAAAAACAACAAAAAAATGTTCTTAATTTCCACTTTGATTCTTGTTTCAGGTTGTTGGTCAAATTCATAAACCAATTTAGGGCTCTTTTTCTTAATTCCCCTACAAATTGCACCATTTATTTTGTCTCATGTATTATGTCCATGGCATCCCAAAAATTTTCATAGATGAAACAATGCCTTCTTAGACCTTCATCTCCTTCATAGAGAGGAAGGTGATGGTGTGCCATTTTAATGGTTGTTAAGGGTTTCGATTGCACAAGTGGAGGCATCTATGGTCTTGGCTACTTCAAATTTTCAACTAGGTTCTTCGTCTCACTATTGTTATTTTCTTCTATTGATGTCTCTTTGACTTCTTATCCAACCACCTCTGTCTGGCATGCTTGGTATTTATACTCTAACAAAATGGTTCTCTTAGCTCGCATATCTTCCTCACAATCCTCAATTGATAGCATTTCATCTTCATTAATGATTAAATTTGGAAAGAGGGGTGCTCCCATGAGATCCTTAATTTGAATAAGTAATTCATTGTCGCCCTCTTCAAGTGTGCCATTCATCCAATTTCCTTCTCTTTATGGTATCTGGATCCATATTATATCGATGACTCTTCCTTTTTCATCTAGTTTACTCCATACTAATGAAAGATTGGGTTCTATATGCAAGAATGCTAGAGGATTTCTCTAATATGGAGACTTGATTGGTCTAACTCTAGTGTCATAAGTATCACTAGACCCAACTCATTGAATTCCATACTTTCAATGTTTTTGGATAGTCATGAGGCTCCAAATCCTACCTCCACCAACTATATATCCTCTTTCAACTCGAGAACCATCAATGTTTCTTCCATTTCCTCATTCAATCAATCACCATTTGACTTGGATAAGTTAGCGCTCCAATGACTCATCGTTCATGAGACTATCTTTATTTTCTAGTTCAATGAGGGTCTATGGCCTCACGTGTTTCAAACCTTCTTTTATATCTCTTGTTCCATTCAATTCTCTATAGATTGACCATGGGATTATAATGATACATTCTTAGTATAGTTATTTTCTTTATTTCTTCCTCCAATGTATATTCTCTTTGTATTTCAATAGATTTTTTCTCCCTCCCTTTGCTTGGAATGCTTGCAATAACTTCTAATCATATTTTCCAATGCAATTAGACTAGGGTTTTGTTTCTTCTTAAGGAATCTTACAAGTGGCTATTGTTGAAATTCCTAGACAACAAATCTAGATATAATATTTCTGAAAACTGGTAATTATTTCGAATGATATTCAACTTTTGTTTTACTTTTCAACATATTGTTAAGAAATTGAACTACATAAATTCAACCGTATAAATTCAATATAAGAGTAAAATATTAGAACAGTAGAGATCACAGAAATACACAAGATTTACCCTAGGAAAACCCACGAGGGGGAAAAACCCAACAACCCTTTCAATAGATAAATTCTTTGTACAACAAGAGAAAAACTTAGAACCTGGTCTCAACCTTCAAGTCAAGCCCTAAAAGTTTCATCCCCTGCAAAATTTGCAGCAGTTGCACAAAAGATGCGCACTGGAGACAGAGAGAGTCTTCACACATACGAACTGGAGAAAGAGAGAGATAGATGAAACATAAATGCCAAGAAGACTTCACTTGAGATGCCCAGTTACTTTCAGAACCAACAAACCTATAATCATTGTAGTTGTTGAGGAAGGAGAGTTGTAGTGTGTATAAATGAAGAGCCTGTGCATGTATTTATACTAATTTGTCACTCAATTTGGGGCCGACTTCTCAATGTTGGGACTGACTTTTACAAATGGAGACAATAATCTATTTTTACAAATTCAAAATTTCTCTCTTGTAATTTCTAAAGAGGAATTTACTCAAAAACAATTTTTTCATGTCTCGAGCATTTAATTATTCTTTAAAACTATTATGAGACCAAAATATACATTATGAAGACCAACCATAGTTACAAAATTCAACAATCCCTCTTAACTAGGGAGGTATTCATAGTGACCATCTAAGTATTCTCAATGTTGACAAATTTATCTATTAAAGGGTTATATCAAATCATCATCAAAATCATCATCTACCATAATACATGACACATCATCCAGCATCAACTCTCTAGGCCACACTTCATCTGAAGTAATTGGGCATGATGTTAGAATAAGTCAGATGATAAAAATTGCTCACTCAACTGAGTGTCCCGTAGTTTTCACATACTCAAATGAGTGTCCCATGACTACAAGGACCATTCTTCTTGATCGATTCACCATCTGTGCCACAGGAATAATGTTATTCCTCCCAGATGTTGAAATCCACGCCATGGGCTAGAGGGACCATTCTTCTAATCGGGTCACTAGCCATAGAAGAATGTTAGTCCCTGGCCATTTTCTCTAATCGGTTCACCATATGTACCATAGAGAAAATTTCATTCATGTATCAACCTCCCAAATCAGGTCACCATATTTTCCTTAGGGGGTGGACCATTCATCTTGATCGGGTCACCAATTGTGCCACAGGAAAATGTCAATCCTGGATGATTTTCCAGAGAAAATGTCAATCCATGATACATCAACAATCTGTACAACCTAGACCATTATCCACATGGAGAATGGTATTCCAACACCACACTGACTATCTATGATGCAAGAATATTAGCACTCTCTCTCAACAAAGGGAGTAATCTCTACAAGCCACAGCTTGTCCCAGAAGTATACAAACTTCCCTTTGGAAAAGGGCTTCATCAGAATATTTGTTGTCTTCTTGTCGGTGGATATGTACTGGCGCTTCACTTCTCCCTTATGAACTTTATCACGGATGTAGTAGTACTTGATTTCAATTTTCTTCGACTCATCATGGAACAGGGGTTCTCTGAAAGCCTCACACATATTTGATTATCACAGTATATCACAGTCAAATCTAGCACTTGATCAAATAGTCCAGAAACCAAATTACGGAGCCATATTGCTTTTGTACATGCATCACAAGCTGCAATATACTCTGCCTCTACAGTGCTGAGTGCGAAAGACTTATGCTTCCTGCTAGTCCAAGAGATCATAGTAGATCCCAAACTGAATCATACTCATGAAGTGATATTTATCTCATCTGCACTCCCTACCCAATCAAAATATATATATCCTTGCAGTTTTACGTCATTGTTTGAGACATATCTCAAACCATAATTTAGCATGCCATGCAAATATCTCAAAATGTTCTTTGCGGATATCTAATGTTCATGTCTTAGTTCCACATGGAGCTGACTCAACGTGTTCACAACAAATAAAATGTTCGACTTGGTATTAACCAAATACATCAATGAGCCAATCAATTGTTGGTACATGGACGGGTCTACCATATTAGAATCGGAGTCTCTCAACTTCTTTAGGTTTTTCACCATGGGCGTTGCCATGGATTTTTAATCCATCATCCCAAACTTCTAAAGGATATTCACAACATACTTCCCTTGACCTAGGAATACTTCACTAGGCTTCTACCATACTTCGATTCCTAAATAATAGTGCATGAGACCAAGATCGTTCATGTCAAATTCAGAGGCTAGCTCCCTCTTACATTGAATAATGAGAGGCTCTGCACCTGTCAGAAATAAATCATTAACATATAGTAGTAGAATCACAGGTGCATCATTCAAAACCTTGTAATAAAGGTTTGGATCAACATAGCTCTTAGAGAATCCAAGTCTCATCAAATAACCGTCAATTTGTGCATACCAAGCTCTTGGAGCTTGCTTGAGTCCATACAAGGCTTTCTTTAATCTGCAAACATGGGACTCTCTCTGGTGCACCTAAAAACCTTGAGGTTTCTCTATGTACACTTCTTCTTCAACCACTCCATTGAGAAAAGAGGTCTTCACATCCATCTGATGTAGAGTCCATCCCACGGGCGTTGCAAGAGAGATAATGGATCTAATAGAAGTGTATCTAGCAACAGGAGAAAACGTTTCATCATAGTCTTCTCCCTCTTTCTGGGAGAACCCTCTAGCCACGAACCTTGCCTTGTATTTATCAATACTTCCATCCACTACATGTTTGATATTGTAGATCCACTTTGAAGTCACTACAAATTTCCCTTCAGGTCTAGAAAAAACTTCCCATGCATCTTTCTTCATGATGGATTGATGTTCTTCCATCATAGAATCCTTCCATTCTTTATGCTTGACTGCTTCTTCATAGGTGGAAGGTTCTTATTCACAAGATTTGACATAAGTGTCACATAACTAGAGAATGTTTTAGGTCTCTTACTATTTTTGAAGGTGCCAACTAGAGTTAAACGTCCTTCAGCTTCCTGCAAGGTGGATTTAAGCCATGTTGGATTTTTTCTAACTTTAGGAACTGGCTTCATAGGCTCAAGAGGAATTTTTGGTTCTTCATCAGGATGATCTAGAGAACATGTACTTTCTTGCTTGGGATCTTCATGTTCCTCTTCATTGTTGGAATCTATGGAATCTTCTATAGATTTCCTATAGGCAATATTTTCATCAAAATTCATGTCCCGGATAACTTCAACCTTATGTTGTCCTAGAATATAGATTATGTAGGATTTTGATGATTCATTGTAACCAACGAATATCCCATTCTTTCATGAAGGCTCTAACTTCTTTCTTTTGTCCTTGGAAACATGAATATAAACAGGACAACCAAATATCCTCAGGTGTTCAACACTTGGCTTGTTTTCAGAGAAAGTTTCTTCTATAGTCATGATGCAGGAGCATCGTCAGCGTCGTCTGTGAGCACACGTGGTAGGAAAGCTCGGCTCTCGAGAATCATTTCGTAATCTCAAACGCTGGGAGTTACTACGAGTCTTTTGGGGAGCTGATGAAGAATGGCAGAAGATCAAACGTTTGGAGGTGGAATGATCAGGGAGTTTCACTCTGAGTCTTGAATGTAACTGAACTTAGGTAGCAGTTAGAGTATTTTTCGTTTTCTAGGTAGATGAGTAGTCGGGGGGAACCCTAAGGACCCTCTGAGATAAATAGAGGTTTTTTATGCCCAAATGGGGCTGATGCGAGTTAGTGTGATTTTTTTAGTTTTATTTGTTGTTTGAGAATAGTTGTAGCCATTTTTATTTTCTGGATGAATATACCAGAGGAAAATTGATCTAAATGCGTGACGTTGTTGTTATTTGTGAATCTTTGTTAATGTGTTTTCATAGATGAATGATTTTCATTTCGAGTATCTGAAACTGTGATATGTTGGTATAAGTTTCAATTGTTTATCTTCCGATAAGTAGTGCAAGGTGTGCACAC
Organism: Picea engelmannii; assembly: GCA_009831015.1. Lineage (NCBI taxonomy): Eukaryota > Viridiplantae > Streptophyta > Pinopsida > Pinales > Pinaceae > Picea > Picea engelmannii. The sequence goes on from ML786981.1 coordinate 520,091, forward strand.
AAAAATGAAAGGAGTGCGTTAACGAGATTTGTGTCGATCCTAAAGCTCAGAAGAGATAATGCGAACGTTTCCCTTTGCAAGGAGTGCAAAGAGATTGGTGCAAGGTGTGCATAGTCGTCCACGAGAATTTGAACTTGCATAGAGATCTGGTGCAAGAAGTGCACGGATCTTATATTCAACTAAGTGTCAAAAAGACTTTGAAACAAGTCGAAGGACCAGAAAGAAAGAACGTTGGGAGGGAGAGAAGAATTTCTCTTCGATAATCCTTCAGATCTGAGTTATTGAAATCCCTCAGACGCAAGGAGTGCGCATGAAGTCAAAGTCTTCATAAGACCAAGATCAGGAGGAGTAACGTTTTCCATAAGTGTTAAGGAGGCCCAAGAATCAAACCTATTGAATGAATAATGGTTCGAAACCTTGAAAACTTAGAGAGTATTCTAAGTCTGAAGAAAGCGCAAGCACAAAGGGGGATAAATCTCAGTCGTTTGATCTGGACACTAGAGAATTATAACCGTCCATCGGGAGGGATGTGTGGTGAACGCTCAGCATTTCACTGACTTGCAGAGCAAGAAGCTCAAAGAACATAACTGTTCGAACTCGCGATGTGCAAAATCATGATTTGATCATGGTCATCCATCAAGGAGGACACTTGGCGAGAGCTCATCATTTCGCTGACTCGCAGGGTGGAAAGGTCAAAGAGAACAGCCGAGAGGATTCACGAAGGGATTACAGACATTGGTTGTTCTGAAATCATCGGGACCATCCATCATCAGGAGGACATATGGTAAGCGATCATCATTTCGCTGACTCGTCGAGTGAAGAAGTCTAAGAGAAGAGTTAGGAGAGTTTGTGAAGTGAAAACTCGCAAAAATATCACGGTCATTGGCTATCCTGACATCATCAGATCCATCCATTTTGGAGGGAGGCGTGGTGAGAGACCAACATTTCACTGACTTGTAGGAGGGCAAGGTCAAAGGTGGAAGCAATGAGAAATCACGATACATGAAATTATGACGTGCTTTAGAGTTATGCCCTGGGTCATAGTGAATGGTCACATGGATGAAGCACAAAGTAGGAGCTAAGGGATGTTATCCCTTTTCAGAGATCGGGATTTAGGGAGTCAAAGTTGGTTCATAAGTAGAAGTCTCGAAGTCACGAAACGCAACGCACATTTTTGGGCTCAGTCGGTGGTCATAGGTGGTGGTCACGTGGAGTAGGATAGGAGAGGAGCTAGCCAGTGCTAAGCTCTTGTCAAGAATTGGGTATCGGGAGAATCAAGGTGGCTCATTCGCAAAGTCCGAATACATGAGATTGCAACACACCTTTTTCATAAGCGTGCGGTCACATCCGTGGTCACATGGAGTAGATGCTCGAGCTTGGTGCTTAGTCACATAGGCGGAGTTTCATAAAAAGGACCTGTGGATTGATTTAATAGAGGTTCCAGCAGGGACCAGAGAGTTGTTCCATCTCAAGGAGGGAGAACGATCCAGAGACTGATAGGTCATAGAACCCCGAAGGGGAGGGGGTCTGCATCAAGTGGTATCAAAGTTGATTTTTGTCTATAGATTTCAGGCGAAGGAGATAAAGGAAATGAAATAAATCGAAGCTACGCTCTATGTGTGACAGACATTCGACACAATTCCATCAAGGAGATGAGTGGAGAAACCTTTAGCCAATTGGGTTGTAGAAAGGGAGATGTGAGAAGTTCGTGCAAGATTAGAGGCGATGGAGGCAACGCAAAGAAGATCACCTCATGTTGGAGACATCGGTGATGCAGAGAGTGGATAAGTAGAAGTTGAAGAAGCTTCAAGAGATCATTTTTCCAAAGAGCGCTTACTAAGAGAAGTTGTTATATTGGGAGCTAGAGCCAAGATAGGGGTCCTAATGCATGAAGGAAATTTATATGTTGAAGAGATGTTGGATTGGGTAAGAGCCATGGACAAATATTTCAACTATGAAGATGTCGATGAGGAGAAGAGGGTGAAACATGTTGTCACCAAACTCAAGGGACATTCAACACTATAGTGGGATGAACTGCAAGCTGAGAGGAGAAGCAAGGAAAAACAAGAGATAAATAATTGGGACAGAATGGTAGCCAAGTTGAAAGCAAAATTTATGCCCAAATATTATCAAATCAATCTGTTCAGGAAGTTGGAGAACCTCAAATAGAAAGGTATGACATTTAAAGAATACACAGAGGAGTTCTACAAGTTGAACATCAGAACTGGACAAAGAGAGAAAGATGAAAAAAAAGTTGCCAGGTATATAAATGGCCTGAGGTATGAAATCCAAGATGAAATCAGCATGATGTCAATAAGGACTTTGGAGGATGCTTATCAGTTCACACTGAAGGTAGAGGAGAAGTTGGCCAGGAAACAAAGCCAACAAGGAAGAGGTAGAAGCTCGGTCCCAAGAAAAAGCAAGGGATTTACCCGTGACAGAAAACATCAATATAAGGATGAGACTGAGAAACCGCATAGTCACTCGGAAAGAGGAGGAAGTTCCCGAGGAAGACAAGATGGTGGAAGAATTTCTTCTAGAGGAAGAGGAAGAGGAGGAGAAGTGAGATGATACACCTGTGGAAAGGCAAGACATAAGTATTGGGAATATCTCAAGAGAAAGAAAGAAGGAGAAGGTGAAGCTCACATTTTGGAAGAATAGAGAAGAAATGTTGAAGCAAAAGGAGTAGAGGATGGAACATCCCTAATGTTGAGAAAATTTCTCTTAAAACCAGAGGCAGAAGTTGAGAAGCCAGTGCAAAGAAACAGCCTATTCAGGACAGCTTGCAAAACTAAATACAGAGTATGCAAGGTGATAATTGACAGTGGGAGCACTGACAACTTAGTATCCGTAGAGATGGTGGAGAAATTGGAGTTGGAGGCAACTGCACATTCGAAGCCATACAAAGTCTCATGGTTTCATAAAGGACACCAGGTAATGGTTACTAAACAATTCTTGGTTGAATTTAAAATAGGAGGATATAGAGATGAAATTCTATGTGATGTAATTCCCATGGATGTATACCATATTTTGTTGGGAATACCATGGCAGTTTGACAGAAATGTCATTCATGATGGGAGGAAAAATGAATACACCTTGGAGAAGAATGGTAGGACACACATGTTGCTTCTAATAGATGAGAAGAAAGCGAAAGAGGAAGCCATCATAAGCATACTTCTCATGAGTGGGAAGGAACTCCTAAGAGAAGTTAAGAAAGGACAGGCGATGCAGTTTGTTATGGTGAGGAAACCCAGAGTTGTCCTTACGAGTAATACAATGGATGATTTACCTAAATAAATTTAGTAATTGTTGGATAATTTTGTTGACATAGTGGTGGATGAGCTGGCTAACTCATTACCACCCATCAGAAGTATTAGCCATCATATTGACTTGATACCAGGAGCAAGTCTTCCAAACAAAGAAGCATACAAATTGACACCTCGAGAGAATGAGGAGGTAAAGAACCAGGTCTAGGAATTGTTAGACAAGGGTTTAGTTAGAGAGAGCTTGAGTCCATGCGTAGTACCAACTGTGATGAGTCTGAATAAAGATGGAGGATGGAGAATGTGTACAAACTCGGGATCCATCAAAAAGATCACCATCAGGGATCGATTTCCTTTACCAAGAATGGATTATTTAATGGATTGTTTAACTGGAGAAAATTTATTTTCTAAGATAGATTTGAAAAGTGGATATCATCGAATAAGAATGAGAGAGGGTGATGAATGGAAAACAGCCTTTAAGACAAATGAAGGTTTGTATGAGTGACTTGTTATTCCATTTGGCTTGACAAATGCCCCAAGTACTTTTATGAGGCTAATGAATGAAACACTGAAAGATTTCATTGGCAAGTTTGTGGTTGTGTATCTGGATGATATATTGATCTTTAGCAGGACTAAAGAGAAGAATTTGAGACATCTGACATTAGTGATGAGGAGGCTACAGCAGGAGAAGCTGCTGATAAATCTGAAAAAGTCCTCTTTTATGAATACATAACTCATTTACTTAGTTTTTGTGATCTCGTCGAATGAATTGAAGATGGATCTAGACAAGGTGAGAGCGATCAAAGAATGGTATTCACCAAAGAGCATGTTTGAGGTAAGGAGATTTCATGGATTGGAAAGTTTCTATAGGAAGTTCATTAGAGACTTCAGTGGAATTTGTGTGTCAATGATGGATACAGTGAGGAAAAATCACAAGTCTTTTAAATGGACAGAGGAGGCCGAGAGGAGATTCAATATACTAAAGGAGAGGATAACATAATGACAAGTTATTGTCTTGCCAAATTTTGAAAAGACATTTCAGGTGAGATGCGATGCAAGTGGAGTTGCAATCGGAGCAGTTTTGAGCCAGGATAATAGACTGGTTGCCTATTTCAATGAGAAGTTGAATGATACTAAGAGAAAATACTCCACATATGATAAGGAATTTTATGCCATAATTCAATCCTTGAAGAAGTGGAGACATTACCTTGTCCCACAAGAATTTTTATTTTATAGCGATAACCAAGCTTTACAATTCATAACCAAACAGGAAAAATTGAATCAGAAGCATGCAAAGTGGATTGAGTTTATGCAGAATTTTAATTTTTTCATAAAACATATTTTTGGGAATGCTAACAAAGGTGTTGATGCATTGAGAAGGAGATGTTTGATTCTGCAGGAATTTCA
>ML786982.1:0-39705 GCA_009831015.1 Picea engelmannii
TGGGTAGGAATGGATTTAATAGTTGACGTCCTTGGCACTTCATCTTTGAATTTTCTATGATACCTTTACTATGAATTTTTAAAACTGCAAACATGGCTTCACATTTTTCAGTTTTTGTCTTGAGGTCTTCAATCGAGAAGGGGAGATAATCCTCACCGCCTCTCTGATCTGGAATATCATTAGCCTCCAAAACTACCAGGAGAAAAATATACACACAAAATTTTAATTACCCAAAATAACCCCAACACAACACAACACAACAAAACAAAATTCACCTCACTGTCACTCTCCCACAGTTTTTCCCATTGGATCTAGCGGCCGATCACTTCGAAAAATTTCAAATTCTTTATAGGAATACAGGAAGGTAGAGAAGCGTATCGACATGGCCGATAAGAGGAAACAACTTTCGAACACCCAAGACGAGAGGAAGAAATAATTTCTGAAACACTTTCTGAGCACCCATGTGAGGAAGAAACAATGTTCAAAACATGTTCAATGATTCGATTGAAGGAAGAGAAATCCCAACGGAGCCATAGAAGATTTGATAGTCTCATGGATATGCTTTCACATCATTCACCTTCGACCCTCAATAGTTGTAAGCCGCGCATACTAGCACAGCCGCAAAGTGGCTGGTGTTGCGGTTGGTGAACGTCGAAAGTTATCTGGACGGATAGCACTTTGGTGAATTGAAATGCACCAACAGCTGAAACGCACATAAAGCTAAGAAAATCCAAAAGTTAATCTTAAATGTGGAAATTTCAAAGGTTAATCAATTAAACTTGGCAATCATATGGTGGTACAGTGATTTCTTAATATGATTAGGTAAATGTTAAAAAGTAAACAAGTTAACTGATGCATTCAAAAATACAAGGAAGTTATGAAGAGTAAATCACATTCATTGATTTGGGAGGACGACTGAGAATATTCCAACATTTTCAATTGTTAGCCATCAGATTAGAATTTTAGATTAAAAGGTGATTAATTGTGCCCATCTCCAATAGATATACGCCTTTCGACGTAATTAAAAATATATAAAACTTATAAAATTAATTTCTTGCCATTTTTATTTTTTTAAAATATAAATAGAAAATATTTTATTTATAACTTGCCATTTGTCGTATTTTTTTTGCTGCATAGATAGTGTGTGGAGGTATACACCACATGCAATCTCTTCTGACGCAGTGGAGAATGGCAGAATTGGTGTTGAGTCTTGAAGCTAGAAGAGAACCATAGGCATGTGCATGTCAAAGGTTCAAATCAACGTAGTGAGCCCAACCCCTAGATACCAATTGAAAAGGTAAGAAATACGTAATGATTAATAGCCTATTATGTTACCAATGAACATAGTTTCAGTTTCAAAAGAGATCATAGTCCCAAAATGAATTAACATTCAATTCAAGAATAGGGAAAAGTAGCACTCCACTTGTAGTTTCGATAAAAACACTTCCATTAAGAACATTTTCACTCAACACCACATGTTATTTCACTCAACCACGTGGCAGTGACCTTTGGGAGTGACTTGTGTTGAAGCTCCAAAGCAAGCGGTTTCCTTCAAGAGTACCTTCGATTGCGAGCTCCTAGATGTTAAATATATCCGTAACCTCAACAATATGTGACTGTACATTGTGACAGTACACTGCGAGCTCTCTTGGCCAGCTGTACGATTGTTTCTTGATTTTCTTGATTTGCTGAAGCTTATTTAGCTTAGCTCTTTCCTTTAATGAATTGCGCTATGCTCATTCCTGTTTTCAATTTCGTCTTCTCTGTATTATCTTTGCTTCTCATTTTGTCATGGTATCAGAGCTTAGGACGTAAGCCTCTTCACAGTGCCTGGAGAGCAACCCGATTATAAGAAGAAGAGCACAAAACTTACATTGTCTCACAAACGTGAGCACAGGATGCAAGATTCTTCACAAAGCTTAGACAACAGTTCACAGTCCGAATTTCGCTCAAAAGATCGTTGGAGACATCAAGCACGAGGAAGCAGAGCTGTAGAAGGACGAAACACTTAAAGATTCATGAGCATTTAAAAGAATTCATGAAATTCTTTCTTAAGGATAAATTTTGCAGAAGAAACAAACGAGAAGCTACTTCAGCCGTAAGATTGGATGCGGGAACAGATCTGAGCCTTTAATCAAGCTCATAAACAACAAGCTCGTAGGTAAGGCAATTTTTTTTTCAGCTGTAAGATCTGAGCGAGAGCAAGATCAATTATTAGATGAAGAAAAGATCAAGTTTGGACCATCATATCTCATTGGAGAGAGATCGACGATGGGGAGGCATTGCGGGGATCAGGAAGAAAATTAAAGCATGAGCAAGTTGTGAGCCCGCAATCGCTCAAGATCATTGATCTTGTCAAATCAACAGATCAACGACGGATATCGATCCCGCTACGAACGAGCATATTGGCATTGCGAGGATCGGAAAGAAAATTAAAGCAGGAGCAAGTTGAGAGCCCGCAATCGCTCAAGATCGTTGATCTTGTTAGATCAACAGATCAACGACATATATTGATCCCACTACGGACAAGCATCTTCGCTTTGCGAAGATCGACAAGGAGATTAAAGAGTGAGCGAGTTGAGTCTCCGTAATCACTCGTGGTCATTGATCTTCAAGCAAGTGACACACAACAAGCGATCTTGTACTCTCGGAGGAAGCAAGCAGAAGCTGAGGAGTAAAGGACTCCTGAAGCATCGAAGCGCCGAAGTAGATCCAAACCGTTGATCGAAGTGGACACATGGCAGGATATCCTTCACTTTGGCGATAATCACTTCAAAAGAAAGAAGGATACGAGAAGCCAGAACTCCAGAAGGCTCGAAGCCCGAAGTTCCGAAGTAAATCTCGACCGTCCAAAACAAGAGGACACGTGGAGGCAGATCTTTGACTTCGACGATACGACACTTCAGAGGATTGCGCGAGAAAGCAGACGAAAACTTCTGAAGCCCGAACTCCCAAAGTAAATCTCCATCGTCCAAATCAACAGGCCACGTGGAGGCAGATCTCACACTTTGGAGATTCGACACTCCAGAGGATTGCATGTATTAGCAAACGAAAACTCCCAAATGCCGGAGTTCTGAAGAAGATCTTGGCCGTTCATTTGCTAAGGCCTAAGGACCGTTGATATTTGTAGCAACAGGTGAGAAAGGAATATCACCCGAACTCTTGAAGCAATTGAGGACCGTTGATCTTAGCAGCAACAAGTAAGAAAAGAACATCACCCGAAGTCCCGAACTAATTGAGGATCGTTGATCTCAAATCAACGAGGACCATCGATCTTTGAAATAAGATCGTTATTTGACCATTCAGCTATTCGGAGGAATTGAGACCTTCAACGTCGAAACGCCTGAAGCCCGAAGATCCGGAGCGCCTAGTTTTTAGCCCTTAGTCACATGAGAAGCTAAACTTCAATTTTTTTTTTTGGTTCTCGAGTAAACCCAGAAAGCCCAATTCCGCCATTAGAGGGGATACAGTTGCCAAAGAAGTGGTATACCCTATGTTTTCCCACCCAAAGTCACACAACGGATTCCATGGACTTGGTTTTTCACACAGAAAACAGGTAAGCACGCAAAACTCTAACAAATTTTTTTGTTAATTTTTTACAAGATGGCCACCTCTAGCAATTTAGGAACAACACAAGGACCGATTATTCTTGGAAAGAACTATGAGTTTTGGTCTCTTAGAATGAGATCCTTCTTACAACAACAAGAGTGCTGGTATCTAGTGGATCGTAGATATGTGGAACCAGATCAAACAAACCTTGCTGCCATGACCAATCAACAGAGAACTGCTCAGGCAACACAGAGGAACAAAGAGAATAAAGCCAAATTCTGGATTCAAAATTCAGTGGATGACTCGATTTTCTCAAAAATCACAGGCGCTGTTACTTCAAAACAGGCCCGGGACATCCTTAAATTAGCTTACCAAGGCAATGACAGGGTCAAAACAGTCAAACTGCAGACCGTGAGGACACACTTTGAGACTTTAAAAATGACAGAGTATGAAAACATTGATCAATTTATGACCATAGTCATGGGAATTGTAAACCAGATCATATTGACTGGTGAATCCATCCCTGATCAAAGAATTGTTGAGAAAGTCCTCAGAAGTCTACCAAAGAAATTTGAAATGGTTGTTACAGCCATCCTTGAATCCAAGGATCTGTCAAATTTTTCAACAAATGAATTAATGGGCTCTCTATTGACACATGAGACCAGACTCCATCTAGAAGAGGAGTCAATAGCCAATGCCTTCAAGACTCAATTCTCCTTCAGCAGAGGCAGAGGCAGAGGTAGAGGTCACCAAGGAAGAGGGAGAAGTCCAAGTAACCATCACTCAAGTGAAGTTCACATACAATAGAACCAGAATTAGAATTTCCAAGGTCACAGACAACAGAGCCATAATCAGAATTTCCATCCTCAAAGAGGCAGAGGGAGAAGATCAAATGACAAATCAAGCATACAATGCTATTACTGCAAAAAGTATAGGCACTATGAATCTGAATGTTGGAAGAAGCAAACAGATCAACTCTCAGGCAGAGCACATGTCTCAAATCATGAAGGAGAAACCTCAAAAGGTATGTTTCTCTCATGACACAAGACTAAAGAACAACATAAATATCTCTTGTTGCTGGACAATGGATGCAACAATCACATGACAGGTAACAAAGATTTACTCTCATGCATTGATTCTTCAATTTCATCTGATATTAACTTGGAAATGATTGCTTAGTCAAAGTTCAAGGAAACGGTACTGTACCTGTTCTTACTAAACAAAATGTAAAGAAAGACATAAACAATGTCTATCATGTTCCATATCTGAAGCATAATCTGTTAAGTGTAGGACAACTAATTGAACATGGCTATAAGGTACTTTTTGAAGGAGCATCCTGTACGATATATGATAAAACCCCCAACAGAAAATTGATTTCTGAAATCCACATGACTAGGAATAGAATGTTTTCCCTGACCCTCAGAATTGCAAATATGATCCAAGCATATGCACAAAGTGCATCCACCCCCAATGAAACTATGGTTTGACATGCAAGATTTGGACATCTACCCTTTTAGAGTCTAAGTCTTCTACAAAAGCACTCCATGGTCAAAGGTCACCCGTCTTCAAAGAGCAAAATAATCCATGTGAGTCTCGCATTCTTGGAAAACATAAAAGAACTAGTTTTCCATAGTCCTCCGCTCAATCCAAACAACACTTAGAGCTGGTTCACACTGACCTCTGTGGACCAATGCCAACAACATCAATTGGTGGTAGCGTTTATTTTTTGACATTTATTGATGACTTTAGCAAGAAAATTTGGATCTATTTTCTCAGACACAAGTCTGAAACCTTTGCAAAGTTCAAAGAATTCAAAGTCGAAGCTGAAAAATAGAGTGGCAAATATGTAAAAGTTCTCAGGTCAGATGGAGGAGGAGAATACAACTCCAAAGAATTTACAAATTTTTGCAAATCACAAGGCATCATCATGCAGACTACAACCAAATATACTCCACAACAAAATGGAGTGGCTGAAAGGAAAAATCAAACAATAATGAACATGGAAAGAAGCCTTCTCAAAGAGAAATGTCTATCAAATCTATTTTGGGCTAAAGCAGTAGCATGCTCAGTTTATCCCCTGAATAGATCTCCAACCACCAGTCTCAAGATGAAGGTCCCTCAAGAAGCATGGAGTGGGACAAAGCTCCATGTTGCTCATCTCATGATTTTTGGATGCATATCATTCGCTCACATACCTTCCGAATTGAGGAAGAAACTTGATGATAGAAGTGAGAAATGCATTTTTGTTGGCTACAATGAGACATCCAAAGCCTACAGACTCTACAATCTGATTTCAAAGAAACTAATTCTCAGCAGAGATGTCAAATTTCTTGAAAATCAGTTATTGAGTGAGTCTGAAAATCGGCCTATGGACAATCAAAATCCATTGTTGCCACTTCTTGAAAACACAGAAAATTTAGGACAACAAACACATCAACCTTCCCTTCCAAGATTGCAGGTACAAGGATAGTCTAAAAGTCCTCAGGACAATTCTACTCCAAACATAAATTCATCCTCTGAACTTCAAAATCAGAGAACTCAAAGCTTGAGAGAAATCCACCAACAGTTGGATGATATTAATCGACACAATCTTTTTGCATTAATGTCATGTCAACCTACATCTTTTAAGGAGGCAACTAAAGAGCCACATTGGGTTCAAGCCATGAACCAAGAGATTGACTCCATTGAGAAGAACAATACATGGGATCTTTTTGATCTACCCAGACACAAGAAAAGTATTGGTGTCAAGTGGGTTTACAAAACTAAACTCAATGAAAAGGGGCAGATTGAAAAACACAAGGCAAGATTTGTTGCCAAAGGATTCTCACAACAACTAGGTATTGATTATGGTGAAACTTTTGCTCGAGTAGCAAGGTTGGACACTGTAAGAAATCTCTTAGCCATAGCATCTCAACACAAATGGCAAGTATAGCAGATGGATATCAAGTCAGCTTTCCTGAATGGTATCTTAGAAGAAGAGGTTTATGTGGATCAACCACCTGGATTTGAAGTCAAAGAGCAACCAACCAAAGTGTATCGGTTGAAGAAAGCATTGTATGGCTTAAAGAAAGCTCCAAGAGCTTGGTACAACAAAATTGATACTTACCTAATCAAGAGTGGTTTCAGTAGAACCACAATGAGCCAACTCTTTACACCAAAACTGATCAACATGGTAAAATTCTGATTGTATGTTTATATGTTGATGACATGATATATACTGGAAATCTTGAGTTAACCAGTTTTAAACATGCCATGCAATCTGAGTTTGAGATGACATATCTTGGCATAATGAAATATTTTTTGGGGATTGAGGTTGACCAATCAACCAAAGGCATTTTTGTTTGTCAGCAAAAGTATGCAGCAAACATCATCAAAAGATTCCGTATGGAAGACTGCAATCCAGCATAAACTCCTATACCCCTAGGCACAAAATTGGGTAAGAAAGTTGAAGGCCCTACAGTGGATTCTACCCTGTACAAAAGTTTAGTAGGAAGTTTGTTGTATCTTACAACAACTAGGCCTGATATTATGTATGCAACCAACTTTGTTTCCAGGTTTATGGAATCCCCCAAAGATTCTCACTAGAAGATGACAAAAAGGATTCTGATATATGTTGCAAGCACTCTCAATTTTGGCTTATGGTACACTCAGTCTGATGATAATAATCTCTCTGGTTACACAGACAACAATTTTGCAAAAAGCCTAGATGACACGAAAAGCACCTTAGTACATGCTTTTCACCTGGGCACGAATATGATTTCATGGGCATCAAAGAAGCAGCCCATTGTATCAATATCTTCTGCAGAGGCAGAGTATGTCCCTGCTACCAAAGCTTCATGTCAAGCTGTGTGGCTGAGAAGAATATTGAATGATATGTCACATACATAAAAGGAGCCAACTTCTATCTTCCGTGACAACACCTCAGCAATTGCTCTATCCAAAAACCATGTGTTTCACAAGAAAATCAAGCATATTGACACTCGTTTTCACTTCATACGTGAGCTAGTCAATAGTGGTGACATAGAATTTCAATTTTGTGGCTCTCGAGATCAGCTCACAGATATTTTTACAAAGCCATTAGGAAAATCCGTTTTTGATTCTCAAAGACAACACTTGGGAATTATCAGTGCTGATGTTTGTAACTGTTGAGTTTAAGAGGGAGTATTAAATATATCTGTAACCTCATCAGTATGTGACTGTACACTGCCAGCTGTCCTAGCCAGCTGTATGATTGTTTCTTGATTTTATTGATTTGTTGAAGCTTATTTAGCTCAGCTCTTTCCTTTAATGAATTGCGCTCTGCTCATTCCCGTTTTCAATTTCGTCTTCTTTGTATTATCTTTGCTTCTCATTTTGTCACCGGAGTCTCTTCTTTGCACGCCTTAAGCCACAACTGGGGCTGAAGGTTCAAAGCAAGCAACCACCTTCAAGAATCCCTTTAGTGGGGGGCTCCTAGAGTTTGTCCAATCATGTTTCATAGAACCCGAGGGATCTGCCTTGCATTCGAAGAGCAATGACACTCTTGTCTGGCTTGCAACCTATGCTCCCATCATCATGCATCCATTTACCATGGCCATAGCTAGTACAATACCCNCCCCCCCCCCCCCCCAAGAGTTTAGAATGAGGATCTGTTGGAGAAACAAAAACTCGATGTTGAGCTTTTGTTCCTGTCTTCTCTTCACGTTAGAAATTTATTAAGTGGTAAGGCAACCAAGAATTTAACGGTCGAGTGGTAAGGACATCTCCTTGTGTCGAACTCATTATTTCTATTGCAGACAGAAGAAATATTGATTCCATTCAAGATTCAAGATAAACACAAATAGTCACTGAACACAAATCTTAGCAAAACAATGCTTTAATGGTTTTTGGTTAGCTATTAACTTTATAGGTGGAAGGTTGCCTTCCAATTTCTGTAGAAGCTTCTCTTATAATCAACTACAAGACTGTCATATGGTTCTATTGGATACAATGGAAAAAATAGCTAATGATATACATTTGCATATTTCAAATTCCATGGCAATAACGATATATAAAAACAATTCAATAAAGTTTGAACGTTGAAAGTGACTAGCTCCCAAATCAACAAATAGAGCCAGTTGCTTCTCATAATAAAAAGAAGAACAAAGAAAACAAACTTAGAATAGAAGAATCTTCTACTTAATCTACACGTAACTAAACCATTATTATTATTAAAAATATAATAGTGGTTTAGTTACGTGTTGAATTATAATATTTTTCCAATTTAAAGTTTTTAAATTGATTTTCTAGTCACAAATACAATGAAAATAAACACATACACAAAAGATAATTTATTTAGCAAACCTATCTTAAAATCTTAAAAGTTGGCATAACTAATATGAAGTCAAGCTTAGTTGACCGGGAAGTGAAAACTATAGTCCGTGGCGGAAGCAAGGACTAATAATAAGATAAAATATTTTTCTCACAAATTGTCATTGTCGACTCTTTTGGACCAAGCTTGATGACATATCCATATTAATCTTTGGTACAATTCAACTATCCTCCGTGACCTATACGATTATCCTTAAATTGGTATACCATTATCTCGAGGTTACCCTATGATCACCTTGAAAGAACCTACCTTGGTTAAAATTTCTACTATTTTTTAAATGTAGATCTATTATCTCAAATACCATTGATGAGAAGTTTGAGAACTTCCGAAAGAGTAAGGTCCAATATAATTTTGTGTTTAGATTCGATAGAGCTCTTGTGAGAATTCTCAAATAGGTTTACTCTATAATCCAAAAAGTTATCAGAGGGGAATGAAGACTATTTTTCTAAGTAAAACAACATGTACATTTATGTGAATGGTGGTATATATGTACCATCTTATTTGTTGCCTATGTTGTATGGGACCTAGTTTTTTTGGGGGGCATAAGTGTGTAAACAATATAAGCCATACCATTAGAGAATCTAGCTTATTCCAACACCCTTTAGCTTTGGTGGGATCCCCATCACTAATAGGGGAAATTTCAATAAAACTATTGAGGAATGGGATAGATTTGTATTGACAATAGAGGAGTGTATGATCATATATGAATCATATTTAACATTTCAAAAATATTTGAAAATAACCAAAATTTATTCAAACTAGATTCCTAAATATTACTCTAAGATATGGAAATTTTGGGTAGTTTTTGAGGGTGTAATATTAATCTAGGGAAGCTCATCTCTTATTTTAATCAACTATTAGAAGTGAGGAATATAAATAAATGCACAACATAAAATAAAGAAAAACATGGTATATATAAAAGGAAACACAACATGGTGGCCTTCCTTAGGTTGAAGACTAACTTTGGTCAAATTAGTTCTAGAGGAAATCTCAGTTCATTGGTATTCATTGGCTTATATTTCATTGGGCATCTTGGACAAGATTAGAAAGAGGTGTCTGCAATGTGGAAGGGAATGAAGAATAACTGTTGTATCCCCTTGGTTAAATGGACAAGGCTAATTAAACCTAAATCCATGGGTGGATGGGGCATGAAGAATATACACCAATTTGGGAAGGCTTTGCCTGCAAAGAACCTTTGGAGGTTAATTACTCAACAAGATCTCTGCTAGGAATTCATTTCTGCAAAATACATTAAGCCTTTTTCCATTGAAGTTTGGATTCGAACTAAGATAAAAGTAACTGTATGAGCTTCTATAATTTGGAAGGCCCTAATCGTTGACTTTCCACTCATTGACCAATGGGTAGGTTGGAAAATAGGCGATAGCTAAAGGATAAGACTAGCTTGGCCAATGTGTAGCCACCATCACCTACAACCATTTTATGTTTTTCATGAAAACTATGAACGGGGTTTGTCTCAAAATTGGCGTGCTGAAGCATCATGATGATATTAATACGTTTACCAAAAATCAGCTCGACTCAGTTTGTCATTTGGGAGAAAAATGGAAATTATTCGCTACAGGAAAACAAAGTATTCAACAATATCAAAGTCAAATGATGAAACAAAGCAAATTCAACAGTCTAGTCCTTTGATTTTTGAAAGATCAGGGTTTGAAGAGTATTTTCTTCATCACCTGTACCAACAAAAGACAATATTGTTAACGAGCAAGAGAAAACGTCTCCTTCAACAAGACGAAATAGAAAAACAAGAATTAAAATCCTCTATACAGAAGCAAGAGGCTTTGGAATGTGAACATGTTTACACAAGAAGAAGGACTCGAAAGATGACACAAATAAGCTTAGTTGTCTCATCAACAAATGGAATTTGAACCTGTTCAGGAAACCCTAAATTTGCAGACTAAGGAAAATCTAGAGTCCAAACAGAGCAAGAGGAGGAAGGGAAAACAACCAGTAAGTATGCCTATCAGGCCCACAAATAAGATGAGATTAAATTCTAAGGCTCTGTGTAGGTCTTCTTTGAAGAATGAAAAAGTGATTATTATAGATAAAGAGACCCCTCAAAAACTCCCTACAGTCACAAAGAAGGAAAAATTGGAAATTCAAATATTAAAGGGAATGCCTATGAATAAAACCAGGGGAAAGAAAGGGAAAATGACAGTTTCCAAGGCTGAATATCCTCCATTGAAGGATGAAATGGAACAAAGTCTTACCCCCAGCCCTGTGTTGCCATAGCTGCCAGAACTATGTGTGGGAGAACCAATCTCTACATCATTTGAAGTTGCAAAGAAGAACAATGTTAGGTTGCCATCTCCAAAAATTCATAAGTTTCAAAGAAAGTCCAAGAATCCTAAGCTTTCTATTGATTTGAATAGTCCAACAACAAAGGACGATCAAGATCATGACAATAATCAAACATAGTATATCCTTCAGAAACAGAGATCCGGGAATTCAAATTTCAAGCTACAACATAAATTGAAGAATTTCAGGTAGGTGACTGTTTTCGCAGTCATCTTCTGACGTGTTTCCCAATCAAACAATGAAGAATTTGGAAGATCCATTCAAAACCCACTTGCATAATGGGCCAAATTAGGTGAAACACAAGCACTTTCTCAATAAAGTGAACCAATGGGGAGCTACAAGTGAATCTTTGAAGGATATTTTTCTAGAGTTTGTGAATTTTGTTTCCTAAAAAAATTGCCTAGTCATGGTTGAGTTGCCACCTCATCAGTTCGACCTGTCCTTGATCATGGGAACTAGTACATGAATTTTGAGTAAGTTATTGTGAGATACTATGAGTTGGATCATATTTTGTTAGGAGTTAAGGATATGGTCCTAAAATAGAGGATCTTTACCCTAGGATCCATGATTATGTTTGATTGCCCATTGAATGAAAGGATGTAATTCCTATCTAATAGCCAAGTGTATTGAATCATAATCAAAACAATAACTAGGTTTTAGGCTTTGAGATCCAAATGGAAACCAACTCTTTGTATAAAAAGGAAACTAGATGACAAAGTATAGGTTAGATTTTGTGAGACTGAAGGTACATATCGATATGGATTGTAATGCCTGGAATCTATCACATCTCGCACTCAATGGAAAAAACATTTTGATGGTTAGACTATCTTATTATTGTCTTATATTTCTTCGAATTTACTTGAAAGCATTTGAATATTTTGCAAAGCATTTGGTTTATCCTATTACATGTTGAATGTCAGTAAATATTTTTCTATCACCTGTCACAAGATTTGTGTTTAAGTTATTATTTCTAGTTTCTAAATGTTATTTGGGATTATAAAGTCTTCTTTGTAAGTGTCAAACAGATTGTGAAACTCCCAGCTTCTCTCTTCTTCTATTTTATCTACATTTTATCTAACTGATTAGAATGAATGTCATTGAATAATCCGAGTGTTTTAGAAACATGATCTTAAAGTGCAACCAAAATCTTATGTTGTCCAAATTATCCACTACATGATCCATAAACCAACCTATAAACCCTACTTAAAAAACCAACAACAAATCATTTGAAATAACCGAGGTGCCCTAGCTTTTTCCCTTAGCAGTCAGGTGCATACTTTAGGGATAACAGGAGGGAAGACCATTTCCATGGAAGTTGAAGTAGTCGACGCTCTGCTCGACTATAACCTTTTGTTAGGAAATAGTTGGACCCATACAATGACAATTGTCATCTCGTCAATTTTCTGAGTCTTGTGCTTCCTCGATGAAGGGAATATAGTAACGATTGACTAGATGTCGTTCAACCACTCTGACTCCATGGAAAATATGGATCCACAGTCTCGTTGATATAGAACTCTCAGATGACAATCGAGAGCATTGGTGGTTGAATGTATTCTTTGCTTATTGGAACTTTTAACTTCTCAACACCAATTTCTTATATTCACGCTACCTCGACCAACTATAAAAATTTGAACCCCACGATTCCCATTACATGGGTAGGTTAATTTAGAACTACATATTTTGAAGATCTGTGGGTCCTACCCTCACCATGTGAATCGATCAAAAGTATTGCACGTGGCGGGATGGCCATGCCACTATCTGTAGTAGAAATCACTTATTAAGCTATCCAACAAGCTACTACAGACTCTGATCCGATTTCTTCTGGGACAAAATAAGACAATCAATTTCCAGAGCCTATTTGGGCTCAAAATTCTTTGACTTCCATCTAATTCCTTGACACTGTCTTGCCTTTTGATGAAGCTATTATAAAGGAAATGATAGGGCCTAAACGACCATGGGAATATATGCATCATTGATCATATTTCCTCCCCGAGCTCATTCGAATCGAAAACGGAGAGTTACGATCAGCTGTGGGTAGAGGTGTCGATCAATTTGTGAACCCCTTAGAAAAGAATGACATTTATACTGGAGGGAACATGGCTAATATATCGAAATTTTTTTTGATTGATATCTGTAAGACCCCTGGTGTCGTTGAAAATGTTTTTATCAGTGTAGACTGTTCTCTTGAAGAGATTTGCACGTATGCCTATTTATTTAAAGAGTTACAAGATGTTTTTTCCTGGTCCTATGAAGAGATGCCAGGCATAGACCCCCACATTTTTGAACACGATATTCATACTTACAAAAATGATAAGCCCCTTCGAAATTTTTTATGACCGATAAATCCCTGGAAGGTGACAACTATAAAGGCTGAATTGGAAAAGCTTCTTAAAGAAAGTTTTCAATTAAATTTGAACAAATGCATCTTTTGTGTCATTTTGGGGTGTCTATTGGGATTTATCGTATCCAACAAAGGGATCATGGTTGATCTGTTAAAGGTTGAGGCAATAGTTTAGTTTCCTCCCCCACATAATATTCGTTAGTTGCAGAGTCTTCAAGGAAAGGCAATTTTCCTTCGAGGATTCATAGCAAACTATGCTGACATCACCAAGGGCTTCATGCACTTGTTGAAAAAAGGAGTTCCCTTCGTTTGGGATGAGCTTACATAATGCAATTTCGATGCTGTTAAGAATGTGCTTATGTCTACCCCTCTGCTTAGTCCTCCAGACTATAACATGATTTTTTTGTTGTATATTGCGGTAGCAGAATCCATTGTTGGTATAGTTTTGGTTCAAGAAGATGATAGCTTGCAAGAGCATGTCATCTACTATCTCAGTCATGGTCTGATTGGGCTTGAACTAAAACTATTTGCATGTCCAAAAATTCTTTGTTTTTTCGTCGAATTGATGTTGGAATTTCCTCGAGAGGATGAGAAAACCATAATTATGGATTCATTTTTGGATGAGAATATGTTCCTTATCACTTTCAGTGATTCTTAGTATGGAGACATCCTTGTATATCTCCAGACTTTGAATTTTTCTTCGCATCATTCCGGGATGATCAATGTCGTATTCACAATCAGACGAAGAATTACCTCATTATCAATGACACATTGTATCACCAAGGAGTTGATTCAATTCTTTGTCGTTGCTTGACCCATGAAGAAGTGGAGTCCGTGCTCAATGGTTGCCACAATGGAGCATGTGGTTATCATTTATATAGGCTGGCTACAACCCAAAAAATCTTGCGTGCTGGGTACTTTTGGTTGACGATATTTAAATATTGTGTTGAGGCGGTCAAAAGGTGTCATCCTTGCCCGATTTTTTCTCAAAAAATACGTGCACATCCTGCTCCATTGTTTCCCGTCGTCACCGCCGGTCCATTTACAAAGTGGGGAATTGATTTCGCCACATGCCAACTACCTTCAGCTAGGGGGCATCGTCATATTATTTTGGCCTTAGAAGATTTATCCAACTCTTGCCCTAGAATTCCTTCAATGATTCTTATACATAGATCCACTGTGTATCTCTTTCGTTGCTATGATATTTGTTTGACATGGATCCACTGTGTATCTCTTTTGTGGCCATGATCACTGCTTTCTATATATAAATTCTTCATGGATCCCCAATGTACTTGATTGATGACCATGCTTATTATCACACCTGAGCATGGGTATGCCCACCTCAAGAATGGAGCTTTGTAACTTGTTTTTGTGTTGGTTGGTTGTCCTTATATTGGATTCTGGTGACCTCCACCTTGACTAACTTCTCTTTGAAGAATTATAATGTATTTTGACCATTAGTTGTTCTTTTGACCTCACACATTAGGGGGAATCTATTATACCATCAATTAACACCATTAAAGCATTGATGTTCTTATTGGAATAATCCCCTCCTTCTTAGAGACAACTCTTCCCCATACCTCCTTGAATCCTTCTAAAAAACAATTTTTTAGAGGGTGTATGTGCCCTAGCAGTTATGCTGCACGCATACATGCGGGCTACTGAAGGGACAGTCGCGTACATGCTAATAAATGCTAAAAAAATATAATTATGCCCAATTAAATGTTAGGTTGCGGGTTTGGTTAGTTTCCTAACTCCTTTTACCCGTACCCAACCGTCTCTAACCAACTAGAGATCACATAAAATGAGCATTTGCATCAAGGAGAAAGGTAATGATACCTTGCACATTTGAGGAAACACCTATCTGGCTATTCTCGCTGAGTCTATGAGCCCATTCATATCCCTCTTGTCATATCCCTCTTGCTGCTATTTTTTTGTCCTGGAAACCCTTATTTCTAGTTTCTTTTTGATCACCAACCTATCTGGCCAAGAGTCTCACATATATTCTCTCCAGGCCTGTGGTGAATCTAGAGTCAAAACCAACTCTATAGCAGGAGCTTGGGTGGAGGAATTCGGATTTCTCTCGACAAGTCAGTGTTGCATCAGATAGGTAAAATATGAAACTACTTATTTGATGTTCATCAGTGATATAGAAACTCATTCCTTCAAAGTGTTTTGTATTAATATTGTTTAAATTTTCAATTCTTTTCTATATGCTTCATAGAATACTAATTGTTTTGATCATTCAACAATTTTAGTAGGAGTAACATGTGGTTATCAATATAACTACCTTCTCTGCATAGGTTTTCATGTTTAAGGTTCTTGCAGGTTGCATGGGAGCTATTGGAAAAGAACGAGGGGATTCCAACAATCGGGAGTGACAACAACTGTAGGACTCCTGGTGAGTTAAATCTTCTCCTCATCCTAATAGTTAGTTATTCCCTTTGAATTCAATTATAAAATATTAATTAAGTGTTTTTTATGGAATTTGTTTTCTGTATGATCATTAGTATGTTGTAGTAAGCCCACTATTGTAGGGGGCTTTTCCTTGAAAGTAATAGTCAAATTAGAATAGTTTACATTTGTCATGGCACCCAAATGCCACCTATAGAATTTATGCAACATGCAAGTAGCATAGATGTTTCAAATCCTAAAAGAAGAACACTAGTCAATTTGATTCCAATTTGAATTGTCACAACTTCAACATGGGGTTAACATCAAGAGCATTTGCATTCCTCAAAATTTCATTACTTGATTGGGAATTATTCCAATTCTAATAATAGAGAAGGATCTTATTTATCTCATTGGTTGTTGGAATAAGGAAATTAACTAGTCCATGAAGATGTTAAATGGTACAATTATACACATATACAAAAGGAATATTGCATAAGAGTTCAACACCTTTTGCACACTTTTTGAAAACAACCTTTATGTTTGATGGGGTTTTCCTGTTTTGTATTTGATAGGATTATGTGTTGTTTTTAAATAGCTAATGCATTTTGCACTATTTCTAGTTGTGAAACTTTCACATTTCATGAAGCATGTTTAATTGGGCTTACAAATATATTCATACAAAATCTCCTTCCCATAAATAAAGCTTATTTTATAGTAAATAACTGTGAAGGATGCATCGTTGCATGTTGATTTTTCTTGGAAACAAAGGAGTGGATAAAGAGAATTATTTTGACTTGCAATACATGTTTTTGTAACAAATAATAGGCAAATTATTCAATGATTCTATGCTTCTAACTATTTTAAAGAAACTTATTAAG
Source organism: Picea engelmannii (assembly GCA_009831015.1). Lineage (NCBI taxonomy): Eukaryota > Viridiplantae > Streptophyta > Pinopsida > Pinales > Pinaceae > Picea > Picea engelmannii. Next base: position 16,829 of record ML786982.1, read on the forward strand.
CTATTTTAACTATGGATCAACCAAACCCATCACTTCTATTCGTGTCACTATTGCATCCTTCTTGAGAAACACACACAATATTATGAGATTAGTTTCTTATCATATATATATCCAAGTTATGCAAGGCTAACTATTTTTTTCTTTGTTTCCTTCCGTTTTCTCTACATGAGCCGATTGTAATATTGTACAATATCCCTATCACGATTTTCCTTTCTGAGAAATGTACACAATGCTATGAGATTAGTTACTTATCATATCTATCCAAACTGTTATGCAACACTAATAATATGTTTTTGTTTGTTTCCTTCTTTTCACTCTACATGAGCCTATTACAATATTGTACAATATCAATATCTCATCAACCAATTTCATTCACATTAAAGCATTGAAAATTGTATTTTCCTTGCCTACAATAGACCTAATAAATTTAGAGCAAAGCATCTAGTTAACATGATATATCAACATCCATAGATTAACACACAAGTCTAGAGAGTTTAGATATTATATTAGCGAGATAACATCCCATAAATTCCTATAGCACCTATAATTCAAACAATAAGCAAGAGAAAAAAAAAAGGGCAATACAAACTTCAACTTCAGACTAATACAAAAGCAAATAGTGGAGAGTTCAGTCAAATTTTAACATCATTAAAAAAATAAAAGAGGTTAGACTAATACAAAAGCAAATAGTGGAGAGTTCAGGCAAATTTTAACATCATTAAAAAAATAAAAGAGGTTATTGAGGATGACATTCCTATAGCCAATGTATAATACAAGTTATGTACTAATAAGATATTAATAGTGCATAAATGGTAATTATGGCACACAAAATAGTTAGTGCCTCAAGGGCCCATCCTTACAGTGATTTCTGGATGCCAATATTCATAATAAGTTGAAACTCGATACATGATATAAATCATATGCACATTATATATATTATATAGACATTTTCTTTATTTCATGCTATTTGTAATATCCCATCCTTCATCTTCTTGTTTTCCGCAAGCCTCCACATTGTAACTAGAGGACAATTGAAAATAAAGTCACATTTGAAAATGTATGATTTAGAAATTTATTTCACTCTAACAGACCTCACAAAAAACAACTATAAAAGAGTCTCGCAGAAAACAATACCTAGAAAAATAATGCTCTAAGGGTGTTCAAGCTTGTTATCACGTCGTGATATAAAACTATGGGTGGAATGTTAAGCTCTTAAACAATAGGAAGACACTTATCACCACTAATAGTTGTGATATAATAGAGGGCCATGGAAAGAAATGACAAAGAGGTAGAACAGAGGGAGGAAGTGGACTTGTAGATGGACAATCTAAAAGATTTATTTTTGCAGGTATATTAGTAGATGGAAAGGAATAAAAAAAAATTATGATGATCCTTTACAAAAAATTGTATTGCTAAAAATAATCATCAATCTCTCCCATGGGACTTGCAAGTTTGGAATGAATTTTATCCCTACAATAGATATGGATAGTTTAATAACATTATCTATGTCAAAAGCTAGATCACTGCCAATGAAATGAAAATGAAAGCTATTAATGACATACACACTTTCTCTCTGAGAATATACTTTTTTTTCATAGGCTGGGATCACTTCATTCAATGTTTCCATAAAGTTTGAGTGTTGGGATTGGTGCTCCTCTTTGCTCAAATATTTCAGAACATTATAGGTATTTTCATTTTTTGGGGGGGCCTCTCTTTTAGGATGAAATGGGATTTCAAGCTTACATTTTGGTTAGTTATCGTTTGATTTTAGGCATGTTGGTAGGTGCTAAATAAGGGCATATGCTAGGGATAATTGAATGGTTGGCCTTCATTTGGATAAAAAATGATTTATTTGATGAGAATATTGTAATTAGGGCATTTGGGAATTGATAGATTAAATGCATATTTCATCTCATAAATGCATTGTGGATTTTATGATTTTACAAGTAAGTTATTTGGGCACTGGTGGGTTGTCATTTTTTAAATTTTCATACGCTTGGAAATGCAATTTGGTGGTAAGGATTTGGTGAAAAGGGCACCTTAGCATTGAGAATTTGGCCATCTTGAGCTTGAAATTTCATTTGAAAGGTGTGTATAGGTCATTTGGGCCTTGATAAGTTATCCATTGTTTGTTAAAAAATGTTCTTAACCAAAAAGATCAGATAGTAAGAGTACTTTGTCTAATTGCTAGCAACATATTTTGTTTCCAATAGGTTGGTCCATTGTGGTTTGAATATGGATGTTTGAATAGAGAGGCTTAATTTTTAGTCAGGTTCCATATCAATTCCCTTTACAAGATCAATATCCAATGTTGGAAGCTATTTTAAAGAGTACTTCTTAAGGAAATATCCACTTCTTGATGAAATGGATGCTCTTAGCACCTCCAACAATAAATTTGATGATATTACATGTATGTTTCTAATTCAAGCACACTTTATTATGATATAGAGTAATTTGTAGGTTATAATGATACCAAAGATAGCTTAGCATGAAGAAAACTAACAAATGCATGAAAATATGAAGATTATGAAAGGGGTAATTTTGTTGCTAATATATTTAATAGCTACTAGTGAAAATCTATGTGGTGCAATATTTGATGATACTTTACTATCAATCAAGGAGCCTAATCTGATTTAATTGTACCTATAATCAAAGGTGACTCCCATGGAAGGGATTCCAAAAGGACAAGTCTAATGTTAGGAAATGGTTTGCAAGAGCATCCTTACAATAGATTCTGCTCTAACATATCAAACTTCCCTTGAAATTACTAATAATTATAGAACTTGGAGAGAAAACTAGAACCAAAATATTTGAGAGTACTTTATCTTCTGTAAAATTTGAAAAATGTTTTCACTAATGGATTGGGAAGTATAAACTATAACTATGGACTAGTCTAGTGCTGCAACTGAAGGTGTTAAAATAATAGCAAGATTTGAAAGAATTAGAATATGAATATTATCTACTTCATAGAGAATGGATTTAATGCTTGAAGCTCAACTGCTAATAAGTACCAAGAATACCCACCTATTGGTTGATTCAAAGACATAGATAAATGCTACAAAACATTTTTCCAAGTGCTAACAACTTCAACATCATACAACTTAAGCTCAAGTTTAAAGTGTTTGGGTAAAATCAACCCAATTGGAATGATTGGGAAGGACAATGGAATAGATTGATAATTTATAATATCCATATCATAGTTATATCCAACTGTATAGAAAGATAAAGATGAGATGTTAATGCCCAATACTAGTTATCCATTTACCCATTTGAAAGTGGAGAGGGATGCCAAGATGGAACCAACAATCCATACATTGTACTTTCTCCCTAGAGGGGCAACCACTTTGATCTTAACAACCATGGTGAAAATGATAATGGTGATTTCCTTGGCAATATGGTCAACAAAGACTTCGAAGATGGTTGTGCCTATGCTCAACACTACATTTCCAAACAAATCCCTTACGTTGTCAACACCACATTTTCTAATAGATGTGTATATGGATTCATGAATGCTAGAAGATTCCATCTCCAACCAAATTTGGAGCAAGGGAAATGATTGTAGGAAAAATAATGCCCATAAAACCTCTTACAAGAATTCAAAGTAGAAATAGTGCGATAAACCCCTTCATTTGAGAATTTCAAGGAAAAATCACTCCATAAAACCCTAAATACAACAATTCTCGAAAAATTTGGGATACATTGTGACGTACAAGAATCCCAAGGTAAAATTATGCCATAAACCATTGATTCTGAGAATTTCATGGAAAAATTGTTCCATGGAACCTTAAATCCAACAATTCCAGGTGAATTTGGGAATACATTGTGAAGTGTCGAGGGCCAAAGCAAAAATGCTATATATTTTTTATTATGCAAGTTATATTTTTTTGGGAAAACATTATGAAAGGGCCTAAAATTTTCCTTAGATGTCGGTATTCTAATGTGCAAGAGGAACGTTGGAAAATTCAAGTTTGTTGGGGTTATAAAAAGGGAGTAATTTTCAATAGTTTACAAGAATGTTTGACATCACAATCAACATCATCATTGAAGATCAACCTTGGATTTCACACCGAAATGCAGTAGTGACCCTTTCCATGCCATGTTTAAAAAAAACTCAAAGTATGTTAGACTCTTGTTTTGTTATGAAACTGAATCAATAAATAGAATGACCATGTCGATTTGAATTTCCCCACACACCTATTGTACCCACAATAATGTGCTATGAATGGGATCTCATTCTTTCTAAATTATTCATAGATTAAACCAAAGAAATGATGGACAGACAAAATGGTTTTCTCACAGTCGTCATTGAAATAAAAAATGGTATTCCTTAACCACATCATGGGATTATTGAGTACGATCCTTGTTATCCCCGATTTCATGGGATAACTAGGAGATCATGTCTCAAGACCCACAGGTCCTAGACATGGAGTACCGAGAGTAGGATTGACCTGAGCATGGCCCTGGAGGGCCCATCCTTTTCTTCTTTCATCAGATTCGTCTTGTCAGCAACAACAACATCCATCACCATCGGCTTGGTCTTGTATAGGAGAAGGCTCTTGCTTCATGAGGTAATTGGTCCAGGTATCATGGTATGTGTCACTTTTGATCATTATAACCTTTAGATATATGCATCTGATTCCTTTTATTTCTGACAATTGCTTGGATCTTACATTAACCCACTTGACCATGCTTGGGGAGATTGACAGGGTGCCCTAGCAAGCCTGTACCCATAGGTTTTGGTTTGCCACTGGAGGGGATTTCTGAAGAGCCATCGTCCGCTCCCATCATACCACCACTTTTTCATATTATCTCCCGCTCATTTATCCCATTTCCCTTGTCCGGGCATTGGATTGACCTGTTTGTATGGTTGCACCTTATCTTGTAGGAAGAAGGGGATAAAGGCCCAGAAGGTAAAAGTAGCTGGTAAAAGATAAAGGCCTGGAAATAAAACCTCGAGATGCTTCGCCCAAGGATCCCCGAGAAGGCAATAAAAGGCCTCCCAGCAAGAAACAAGAGGGACCCGAGAAAAAATAACAAACAAGACCTAATCAAGAGGATAGGGGGTCTCATCACGAGCCAGCCTATTATGTTCATGGGTACCTAACAACATGACATTGCCACCATCTGGTTACCACGCCAGGGCAGTGACCTTTAGTTGCATGGACAAGGGAAAGGGGGTCTCATCACGAGCCAACCTTATCATCTCTACGAAAGTACTTGTGGGTAACACTGTCAGCTCTGGTCACCACGCCAAGGCAGTGTCCTCTGGTTAGCCCTTGAGTAAAAAGAAAAAGAAGAAGAAAAAGCAAATAAAGAAAAGAATAAAGGCAAGAAAGGTCTTGGAAAAAATTGCATCCATGACGGGTACAACTCGCCTTCTACAAAGGCACCCATAGGTAATATCATGCATCCCTAGCTCTCACTCTACCCCTATGTCTGGACATCCCTTAGCCACATCACCTCATCTACATGGCTTGGATGAAACCCCTTGGAAACTTTCTTTTCCTTATGGATGCTAGCCCAATAGGGTGTCTTGTCTTCTTTTATCAACCTTGTATTGTAGGTTTTTGTAATGTCTTTGAGCTATTGAATGATATGTCAGGGTTTTTATGCATATGTTTGATAATATTAATGATGAAATGTGATTAACATTGCTATGATCCCTGTGACTAATAAGCCCATGGAGGGCGTAGTTTTTGATGTGCAGGACCATGCCCAACGGATAGGTACCATTTGGACCGGTACACATGGGGAGATGATTAGTTTGGACCTCCATGGGGCTGAAGAGCCCATCAGATGGTTGTTGAGACCCCATCAGAGGGGCAGAGACAGGACGGTGTTTGATCGAGGTTTTGCACCGGAGAAGAAGAGGACGTTTCACTAGAGGCACTTTGGCAGAGCTCGACCTAGGGGGAATGACCCCTTTTCAGTGGAACGTTGGCCTTGGAAGGCTGAGAGTGTCCCCATCCTTACCATGACATCATACAACTTCATGGTCATTCTTGGAGGCAGACTGGGCAACAATGGCACGTGTGGCATGTTGGAGAAGCCCCTAGGGTGCTAACGTTTTGCTCCTAGATGTCTCATTTTCCCTAAAAGGGGCTAGCGCCTCCCTTGAAGAGGATTTTACCTTTATTACAGCTCAGCTAGGGTTTTAATTTGGCATTTTAATGTAAAAACAATATGATTTTGGTTTAAAGCCTTGTCGGCTAATTTTTATGACCTAAAATTAATTAAAGGTCATTGATACAGTATATATTGAGGTGTTTTATCCTCATTTTGACATAACACAACACTCACTCTCCTAGTGAGATCTGATTTTTGCGCCCTACTTGGGTATTTGTTCTCTTTAAGTGAGGCACACTTGTTGAAGGAAGGCATTTCTTGGCATTTTTGGCATTTCTCTTGAAGGAAGGTTTACAACTAGGGTTTGCAATGCTATTTCATCATGATATGTAAGTGTTTTTTCTGCAAAACTTCTTGACTGAATGGTTGTAGTCTTATATTCTTGCATTTATTATAAACTTTGCTGATTTTAAAACCCTAGGGGACAAACACACAAGTAGGTTGTTGTCTCATGTTCCCTAAAAGAGAAATTTTTAGCCATTGAAGAAGGAAGGAAGAGCCTAGCCATTGCTACACTCTTATTGCTTCTTCCCCTTGTGCTAACCGTACCTTGAAAAGTCAAGAAGGAGGAGACGTCCCAGGCCTAGGTTATCTACACCTAGGGCCGTCCTGCTTCTAGGTTTTGGTGATAGGGCCTTGCCTTAGCAACACTCTCCCTCACCACACTCTCGTGTCTTGATTTATCTTTTATGCTAGCCGTTTTGCCAAGTTAAACCTAGGGAAGGAGGAAAGAGCATGAGGCCTTGCTTAAGAAACACCGGAGTGAGCCTCTTTCCCCTAGGGTTTTGTTTCTGGGGCCCTGCCATTGCAACACTTCAGAACCCTTCCCTCTAGTCCTTAGTCTATTTTCCTTCAACCTTTGCGTCCTCCCTTGTTTTGACTCCATTTACCCTTAGGCACTGATCTCAGGCCTCCAACGTTGAAGTGATAGTGGTCAAACAAACTTTCAAACTCTTATAAATTGAAACCCTAACTAACTGCTAACCCTAATAAGGTTGACGTCATCCTTGGTTATTCCATCTTGACGCAACAAGTTCTCTTTATAGGCAATTAGATGGTGGTTTAAAGAATTTGTTGAATAAGGGATTGATTGGACATACTAATTTCTACATCATCTTAGTATTTATTGATGAATTGATATTATTTCATTGTTGTATTAATAAACATTGATCTCGTCAATATCTATTGCTTATATATTGATATCAGATAGTTGTATGAAGTACTAACCCTTTGAATCATAGCTTGCATGTATTAGTCTGCTATTGCTTTGTTCTGGGTAGGTGTTCTCATTTGGGCCTACACTTCATTATTGGCTGTTTAGCCGAACTATCTGCTCTTGGTGGTGACCTGTGAAGAGGGAATCTCATTTTGACCTTTATACCTTAGCCTCTTCAAAACTCCAGGTTACCGGGGATGTCTCCCCTGGGCCTAACCTCCCTAAAGAGAAAGAACCTCTCCATTGTGGTGACATTGGGTGCGATAGGTTCCTGTTACGCCAGTTTGGCCTGTATCTTCTAGCCTTTGACCTAGCTACAAATTGTGCGATAACAATCCCTACCATCAACATTCATGTATGCATATCTATACAAGACATGAACACATATAGAACATAAACATACAAATCAACCATTGGTAAAAGTCAACCATCAAAAACATAAAACATAAAACACATAAAATATGAAAAAATATAACATTTATTTTTAGATTCTTGTTGTGTGAGATTTGAGAGAATTGTTCCAGATTTTTCACAGTTGAAGTCATGTTGTGATCAATGTTTGGAATCCGAATAAGGATTCATCTTCAGGACTTGTGATTGATGTTTTGAATCTGAACAAGGATTCATCTTCAGGACAACAAGTCCTGAAGATGAATCCTAGTTCAGATGTTTCGATCACAACATGACTTCAACTGTGAAAAGTCCAGAAGAATTCTCTCAAATACAATATTTGATCAGAATGATAGTGCTCGCTCAATATATCTATATGTGGAGAAAATGTATAATTCTTGGTGAAGTCTACCATTAATAAGATTATTCCTTACTCAAATACCTTAGTATATTTTTAAATTAAGCTCGCCCCTTTTATTTGTGAGAGTGTTTTATATATTTATAAGTCTAATTTTGAAACTTCCCCACGAGTTCTAAAACATGTATCTCATACTCAAACAAATCAATCCTTTTAGATGTCACACCCAAAGAGGAGGAGATATTCATATTAACATACTAATATCTCTTTGATGTGGTTATGATATCTGATAATATAAGGTATGCAATATCTATAGGAAAATTCATATGAAAGATGTTGTAAATATTGTCATTGATGTCAACAGTCGATGTGATGATCTATTGTTAAAAGTGAATCACCACAGTTGAGATTGTCATTGATGTCAACAGGTATATCAGTCAGCCGAAGATGTCAAACTGTGTGGAGAGATAGACAACGCAAGCTCAGGAGGAAGAGCGAACAACAGTAGCGAATTGTATGAAGATCAAAGCTCAGAAGTACAAAAGTATTTCATGTCTATTGTTGATCACGATAGGATCAACAATCCAATGATAAAAGCTCAGGAGGGATAGAGGATTGAAAGAGCTCAGATGAAGGACGAGAGTCGAGTTAAGCTCATAAGGGCTGGCATCGAGTTCAGAGAAAGGAGCCATCGATAATCTCGATGGACAATAGAGATTGCTGGAGACAACACGAATAAATAGTCGTGGACCGTTAGATCCAAAGCTAAAAGGGAGGAGCGACGTGGGTCGTTGATTCGATGAGAGTGGAAAATCGGATATCGGGAAATCATGAGTCGGAAGAAGGGAGGTGCTCTAACCTATGAAATATCGAAACGTGAAATTGCGGTTAGATCCAGACCATTGGATCGAGGACTAATCTGAGTCGTCAATCGAACATGAAATGAACTTGCGAAGTCATGATTCGCGAAGTCATTCTCGACCGTCAGATCATCCAAAAAGATCACAGCCGCTGATCGTTCTGAAAATATCACAGTCGTTGATTGTACCAAAAGGATCATAGCTGTTGATCGTTCCGAAAGCATCAGGACCGTCCATTGTCAAGGATGGCACGTGGCGAAGGGTCATCGTTTCGCTGACTCAAAGAATGGAAAAGTCAAACGTAAGTTCTGTGGGAACTCGCGATATGCGAGGTTGCGAAGAGATCCTAGCCGTTAGTTGGAAGGCGAGAACGTGGCACTGGATCAATGAATTCAGGGATTCGTGATTCAGAGAAACAACGACGAGAGTTGTTCGAAATCACGAAATGTGAAAATGCGAAACACTCAGCCCTGGGTCATAACCCGTGGTCACGAGAAGGGGAGGAGCTAGTACAACTAAGTACTATTTCAGCGATCGCGACATGGAGTGTCGAGACCCTTCATCACAAGAATGCCTAAATGCGAAATAGCGATATAAATCATGGGCCGTCGGATCTGGAAAACGTTGGAGGGCTGTTGGATTGAACCAAGGCAAAACGAAACAACAGACAACGTCAGCTAAGGAAACGTGGCATACTCAGAAACTGACAAGTGTCAAGTTGATATGGCATCATAGGCACATGTATACAATGTATATGAATGACACGTGGCAGCTAATAGGATTGTGACACGTCATCAAGTGACGTAAGCGTTTATGTCACCCGTGGGAGTCTCACTTCGGAGTTTTTGCATTGTAAGCAAAAAATCTAGTGTTCGGAAGTCCTGAACACCAAAACTCTGAAAGGGACATGCGTCAGGTGATTTATAGTCACTGGGAGTTGAACTGTTGGAGGTCACGAAGATTCAAAGGCAAAACGCCGAAATGCCGGCAGCCACACATCAACGCCTGATTAAGACATAGCCGTTCAATTAAGGAAAGAAGGGATAAGATTAAGGTTTAAAGTGGACCGTTGATCTCTTCCATGGAAAAGACGTGAACCATCTGATCGTATCGACGATATCGCAACCAGGAGTTTTGTAAGGAGCAGTGTCTCGAAGCATTGAAGGTCTAAATGCCGAAATCCCGCCAGCCATTGGATCAAACCCCGATTCCCGTCAGCCATCAGATCTTCTCAAAGTGGAAGGATATGATAATCGGGGCTAAAAGGTTGAGATTGATTAGTTGAAATCCCGTCAGCCATCTATCTAGATACATGATTAAATCACATCCGTTGGATTCAACAGTAAAAGGATGAGTGTAAGATTAAAGATGACCATTGATCTATCTCCGCAATTTAAAATGTGAGCCATCCAATTGTACTGGCAATATCATTTCGGGAGATTTGACATGTTGTGAGTCACGAAGACCCGATGGAAAAAATGCTGAAACTTCGTCAGCCGTTCATCCCATGAGAGATTGAATCGTGACCGTTGGAACGATAAACGCTCAAGAACTCGTCTCGCTAACGTGAGGTCACCGCCATTGGTCATATGGTAAAAAGGTTTAAAGGAACAAAATGTAAGTTGCTTATTTGGTAAATCTCGTGGTTTTGTATGGCACGGTCATATGAAATGGCTTGAAGGAAGCGCCTCCGTAGAATCTGGTCTCTATAAAATTAACAGAGGTTCAAGATCGAATTTAAAGGATTAAATTGATCCATGATAGTGATCAATTTATGGAAAGCCTTCACTGTAAAAATGATAAAACAATGATTATAATTAAGTTAATTGAAGAGGCGTGATGATTGAATATGGTCCGTTGGTGAGCCGAGAACGTAGCAGAAACAAGAGTACGATCTAATGAGTCGATCCATGTCTGTGATCAACTCATGACAAAAATGAACCAATACACAATCATGATTAAAAGAGAATAAATCATGAAAATATGAATAAATAATAAAAAGGAAAAATAATATTAATTAAAGTTTAATTATCATTTTAAATGAAAAGGTACAATGGTTCAAATAAAGGGACATGATGTTTTAAAATCACATCTGTTTGAAGATTATATAAATGAGAAAAAGTGGTGAGAAGAAAGTGTCTTTGTGGTTCACATTAGAAGATAAAAAATAGAAGCAGAGTCCAAGATGAAGAACTATTTGTTCTAAGGTACCTGTCAATGTCTTATTGAAGATCAAGAACAGAAGAAGATAGAGCAGCAGTTATGCAATCCAGTACTTGATACAGAAGACCATACAAGCAAAGGTTGTAGCAGACAAGTAGAAATACAACAATAGCTGTATGAGTCAAATTCAATGAAGTACAGAAGAGAATGAATTTCATTATAAACTAAGGGTGGTTGGGTGGTGCAAGGGCAGGTTGGAGCCTGCAGGGGAGTTGGTGCTTCCTTGTCAGTTGTAGCTGACTAAACAGGGGGTCGTAGCCTCCTACCAGTTGGTGCTGGTGAACAAAGGGAGTTGGTTCTTCCTTGTTAGTTGTGGCTGACTAAACAGGGGGTTGAAGCCTCCTACCAGTTGTTGCTGGTGAATGAGGGTGTGGGTGCATCCTTTTAGTTGTAGCTGGTAAATGGGGTGTGGCAACATCCTTTCAGTTGAAGCTGAAGAAAGTTGGGGAATGTCTCTCCATCAAGTTGTAGGTTGAAAACAATTTTGTAAAAGAACTTTTTATTAATGAGAAAAGAGTTGGTGGTTTTCCCTGTTGGGTTCCACGATAAAATCTTGTGTTCATAAGGGTTTGTTGTTCATCATATATTGCTTAATTGAATAATTAATATGTGTGCTTAATGTGGATGAAGATAAAAATAAAAAGTAGGCAATACAGATTCACCCCCCCCTCTCAGTATTGCTGGATATTTCCATCAATTGGTATCAGAGCAAGGTTTCTTTAAGCACAGTCTAACAAACTGAAAGGAAGATCAAATTAAGCACACATGGATGGACAAAATATTTACAATGAGAATGGAACTCCAATACTTAGAAAAGAAGGATACATATTTTGGAGTATAAGAATGGAAAGTCATCTGAAGGCATTGGGACATGATGTATGGAATTTAGTGATCACTGATTATTTCCCACCAAATAGAGTAAGGACTCCATCTCAAAAGAAAGCCAAGAAAATTAACTCAATGGTAATGAATACAATCCTTGATGGACTACTTGATGATGTCAAAGAAAATATAGGTGAATGTAAATCTGCAAAGGAACTTTGGGACAAGATAAAAGACCTCTACTCAGATGAGAAGTCAAATGAAACATTTCAATTAGAACAAAGTTTAGTCTACAACAATACTAGTAATGAAGATTCTTTTGAAAAATACTTAGACATTGAAGTAGAAGTCAATCTGGAAGCTGAGCTTGAAAGTGCTTTGGACGAACTGAGAAAATATAAACAAGGGTGTAAACAACTAAAGGAACAACTTAAGACTGTTGAAAAATTCAAGAAAGGGACTAAAGCCCTTAATAAAGTTCTAAGTCTACAAAGATCTCCCTCGAACATATATGACCACGCACACATAATTAAAGGATCAAGTCCTATTACTCAAATTGAGATTGAAGATGACATGTCTAGTGATTATACCTCTAAAGAATCTGCTCATCCTCCCAAGAAGATGTATCAAATCAAAAGAGAAGACTTGGCCATCAATAAAGGTAAAGACTCTCCACAATCTTCCGAGTGCAATAATGTTGATATTGAATTCTCCCCTGCAAGTAGAGAAGAAGATTCAAATACAATAACAAAATGTTCTATAAGCATCTATCCCATGGAAGAAGAAGAAGAAAAACTATCAAAGGCCAAATAAAAGGGTGATTGGAGTCTCCCTGAATACCTCTATCATCATAATGAATCAGACTATAGCTATCTTCATGACTACACTCAAGAATTTCTTGAAAAGAGTCAAAATCATGTCTTGGAAATAAAGCAAATGCTCAAGGACAGTAAAAAGATAATACATGAGCAGGACAATCAGTTAGAAGAGAAAGAAGAGGAGATCAAGAGACTGGAAAATGAAATCAGTCAAGCAAAAGAAGAAAAGAAGGAAGATGATGTCTCAAGAAAAAACCTTGCAGATCTAAAAGAACTAAGGGAAAACTATGTCAATATTAAAATCCAACTTGAAGAAGCCAAAAGGAGAGAATAGGTACTAAGGAACTAGTTGGACGAAAAGGAAGAATCTTGTCATAAGATGGAAGCAGACGTTGTGAATCTTAGAGAGAAGGTTGAGAAGTTAGACACCCAAATCAAGTTCTTGAACAACTCCATGACCCTGGATGAGATCTTGGATAGTCGGAGATCATCATATGACAAAACCGGTCTTGGCCACAACAAGGAATAAATTAGTAATCTCAAGAAAGCTGATGCAAGTCCTTCATTTGTAAAAAGTGAAGACAGGTCTGATGTAAGTCTTTCTTTTATAAAAAGGGAAAGCAAGTATGATGTGGGTTCTTCATGTTCAAATAATAAAAGCAACACTACAAAACTTAGAAGATTAGATCAAGGAAGACATCCAGAAGCTACTAATACACCTCAAAGCAAGTTCAGAAGAGAGACACCTTCATGGATGAATCAAAGAAGGTATGAGAGTGTCTTTAAAGGTCTTTGTTTTTCTTGTAATGAATATGGTCATAAAGCCTTGGATTGTAGGCATCATGGAAGAAAACAGTTTGGTGGGTTCAACAACAATATAAGATGTTGGAACTGCAATCATGTTGGACATATTGCTGCACATTGTTACACTATGAGATGCTATAGTTGTGGTGGATATGGTCACAAATCCCGTGACTGTTGGAACTCAAGAAGACAGTAAAGAAGAAATGCTTCACACAATATGACAACAAGAGTAAATAAGAAGACATGGAAAAGAAAATCTGAACTAGCAAACAAAAAGGATGAGGAAAATATTGTTCCTAAAACTGATGAAGTTAATAATAGGAGTTTGGAGGATGAAACTACTAATAAGGAATATTCTCAAGACAAGGATAAAGAATCTTCTGGTGCACATAATAATGACGTTGATGATCAATCTCCAACAGTAGAATGACAAGAAGAGTTGAGTGATGATTATCTCATAAATCTTCCAATCCTATTGTAGTGGTACTTTTGAGGAATAAGAGTGATACCTGATGCACACTTAAAGAAGCATTTTGAGTGACGATTCAAGTCTATATGAACAAGTATCTATATAATAAAAGCTGGCATTAGGCCCCATATACTTCATTCACCAGGGTTACAGTTATAGCACTATTGAAGCATCTCCTAGAAGCTTAGATTATGTCAATAATGGATAGTTCAAATTTGGATCCAATTTGAAGAGATGGATGTCAAGCTTGGAAAATGAGAATCCTTCTAAGTCTTATGATGATGATGATATTACACTCATTGATAAACTGATCACCACAATGGAAAATGGAGCTACAGTCTGCTTTCAGTAACAACCATGATGATGAGAGGAATTTCCCCGACAATGATAAAGTGATCTCTGTCCAAGAAAGCTGCAAAGACTATCCTCAATGAAGAAAATTATCTGATGGATATTCCATCAATTAGTATTGATATTGGAGGGAAGTGGTAAGCACATCAATACTCATATTGAAAAGAGGTCAACTATGGATTAATAGTAGAAAAACTCCTTGTGAACCCTATTTTGGAAGAGCTCACTCGGTAAAATACCTCAAGGAATTTGGAAGTAAGGATTACATCCAAAGGCATGTTGAGAATTTCGAAAATGTGATGCTAAATCTGATGAAGGTATCCTTATTGGATATGATTCTACCAAGAAATCATACAAATGCTACAATCTTAGGCTACATAAGATTGTTGAGAGTACATATGTCAAGGTGGATGAAATAAAAACAATTGGTATCCTAGTTAGAGATCGATGAGAATCAATGGACAAAACCAAGGGTTGTTTGAATAAAATGAGCTACAATTGCACAGTGTTCCACAACGACATACGCAGAAGCAACATTCTTATGTACAAAATGAGGAAAATGACATCTTGCAGAAATAACAAGAGAAGAAACCTTGTCAGGAAGAGTTACCTTTTCAGAAACTGTTAGCGACATTTCTTGTAAGGGGGTTAGAATGCAAAAGAATGGGTTAAAAACCCACTTACCATAAGTCCGGGGTGCAAAATGCACCTGTGCTAAAACAGAGTCAAATCTAGACGGCAGGAGGTAGAGCGCCCGGATCAACGGCGCACGTCGGATTTCGGAGCCCCCCTGCCTTTCTACCTTTAAGCGAAGGGGGGGGTCCGGAATCGAGGGCGCACCTCTTCAACGATCACGATCATGGCGCCCGGATCAACGGTGCACAAGGCAATTCCGGACCCCCCCGCCTTTCTACCTTTAAGCGAAGGGGGGGGTCCAGAATCAGGCGTACATCTTCCCAACGACCGAGATCAGCGCGCCCGGATCAACGACGCTCAGATGGTCCCATCCTTCTCAGCTGCTCTGCGTTTAACCAAAGTGGGCCCCCTTCCTGCCATGTCATCTTTTGTACCATCCTCTCCCTTGCCATTTGTTATTCACTTGACCGTGAGATGAGGCATGCTCCCTTTAGCCCTTCCTCATCCTCCGACACCTGTCTATCTCCCCTCTTTCCGTCCATGTGGTCTCTTCCCCCCCATCTCATCGTCCACTCACCATCTGCCATGTGTCCCGCTCCATTCCACATCCGCCTCCCATTAATAACAAGCCCATTATATCTCATCTTTTGCTCCCTCCGCTTATTTCCTTCCGCCATGTGTCTTCCCCTGTAATCTCTCTCACACCTCATCGCTTCTTATCTCACCCTCACGATTCTGGCGCCACCACTCCCATTATGCGCCCCATCCTTCGTGTTGGCCTCCACGCATATACATCAGGCCGTTCAGCTAATCCAGGTGGCAGCGTGAAGGGGTCTTCCACGTCCCAAAGATGCCAAGTTGGCCGGGCCATCCTCAATCCCAATGAAGTAGTTATTGAGGTAGTTGGTGGTGGTTAGACATCACCTCCGCCATAATGGGAAAGTCCGGTGACGAATTAAAGGCACGTCGATTCGCCCATGAAGCTATCAGGAGTTCGATTACGACTACCGTAGGTGCACGATCATTCAGAGATTGCAGGTGCAGATTGTCAGAAGCCATGCAGACGCAAAGTTTTTAATGCAGTGTCTTGATTTTGTTGCTATTGTTGTTTTGAGTATATGTAGGCATTTTCGCCATTTTGTATCTATCGATGGTTGAGCAGAGCTCCCGGTTGTAAAGTTTTAACAAAGCACTGTTAATCTGATTATGTATGCACTTTTGAGACTTCTTTCCTTATGAATGCCAGTTTCTTTTGCGCCTTTGTTTACACTGTATTAGAGTGGCTCAGAATTGGAGGATCCAGTCGAGTTGCAGCTGTTATAGGATGATGTGGTAATGGATCACTGTAATAGTTGCATCGTCTTTAATTGGTTCTTGTGATTTTCCACAGCGCTGAGTGACTTGGAATTGGAGGATCCAGTCAAGTCCCCCTTTCAGTTTCTTGAGACCCTAAACCAAGAGGATCTTGCATTCAGAGTCTTTCTTCTGCAAACTGCCGAAAGCCTGTCGCCCAAAGTTGTTTGTTCACCTTTCTTACTAAGTCTTCCACCTGTTCATCTTTTAATCAACCCACTGGCTAAAGTTAGGTCAAGACCTCCTTTCCTACTTACGTACCAGAACCAGTCCCTGAGTTAGAGTGATATCTCCCCGAGTCTCTACTCATCTGATCATCCATTCAAACTATCATGACATAAACTGATGGGTGTCAGGCTCTGCTCCTGCAAGCAATCCAGGAGTGACTTCCGACGCTAATAGAAACAAAGGGAGAGTAGTCAGAAGCAAAAAGAGAGCATATTGACAGGGGGAGTCATTCAGTTATGACAGACAAAACATGTCTGTAGGAGGATTTACCAATGGTCAGTGAAGTGTCTATACAGACAGATGTTTGGAAAAGAAACCCTTTTCCATTGATGTCAAAGGGGGAGAGAAACTTCATATAAAGGAAAACTTCATAAAAGGAAAGCATCAACACCGGGGGAGTTTTTGTATATGAAGTTAGTGTGTTGACTATAATGACAAAGGGGGATTTTTTTTGGAAATATTGTCATTGATGTCAACAGTCGATGTGATGATCTATTGTTAAAAGTGAATCACCACAATTGAGATTGTCATTGATGTCAACAGATATATCAGTCAGTCGAAGATGTCAAACTGTGTGGAGAGATAGACAACACAAGCTCAGGAGGAAGAGAAAACAACAGTAGCGAATTGTATGAAGATCAAAGCTCAGAAGTATTTCGTGTCTATTGTTGATCATGATAGGATCAACAATCCAATGATAAAATCTCAGGAGGGATAGAGGCTTGAAATATCTTAGATGAAGGATGAGAGTCGAGTTAATCTCAGAAGGGCTGGTGTCGAGTTCAAAGAAAGGAGCCATCGATAATCTCGATAGACGGTATAGATTGTTGGAGACAACACAAACAAATAGTCGTGGACTATTAGATCCAAAGCTAAAAAGGAGGAGCGATGTGGGTCATTGATCCGACGAGAGTGGAAAATCGGATATCGGGAAATCAAGAGTCGAAAGAAGGGAGGTTCTCTAACCTCTGAAATACCGAAACACGAAATTGCGGTTAGATCCAGACCATTGGATCGAGGACTAATCTGAGTCGTCGATCGAACAAGAAATGAACTTGCGAAGTCATGATTCACGAAGTCATTCTCGACCGTCAGATCATCCAAAAAGATCATAATTGTTGATCGTTTTGAAAATATCACAGTCGTTGATTGTACCAAAAGGATCATAGCCGTTGATCGTTCCGAAAGCATCGGGACTGTCCGTTGTCAAGGATGGCATGTGGCGAAGGGTCATCGTTTCACTAACTCGAAGAATGGAAAAGTCAAATGTAAGTTCTGTGGGAACTCGCGATATGTGAGGTCGCGAAGAGATCCTAGTCGTCGGTTGGAAGGCGGGCACGTGGCACTGGATCAACGAATTCAGGGATTCGTGATTCAGAGAAACAACGACGAGAGTTGTTCGAAATCCCGAAATGCGAAAATGCGAAACACTCAGCCCTGGGTCATAACCCGTGGTCACGAGAAGGGGAGGAACTAGTACAACTAAGTACTATTTCGACGATCGCGACATGGAGTGTCGAGACCCTTCATCACAAGAATGCCAAAATGCGAAATAACGATAGAAATCATGGGCCGTCGGATCTGGAAAATGTTGGAGGGCCGTTGGATTGAACCAAGGCAAAACGACATAGCAGACCACGTAAGCTAAGGACACGTGGCATACTCAGACATTGACAAGTGTCAAGTTGATATGGCATTACAGGAACCTGTATATCGCGTATATGAATGACACGTGGCAGCTAATAGGATTGTGACATGTCATCAAGTGACATAAGCGTTTACGTCACCCCCGGGAGTCTCACTTCGGAGTTTTTGCATTGTAAGCAAAAACTCTAGTGTCCAGAAGTCTCGAACGCCAAAACTCCGAAAGGGACACGCGTTAGGTGATTTACAGTCACTGGGAGTTGAACTGTTGGAGGTCACGAAGATTCGAAGGCAAAACGCCGAAATCCCAGCAGCCACACATCAACGCTTGATTAAGACACAACCGTTCAATTAAGGAAAGAAGAGATCGGATTAAGATTTAAAGTGGACCATTGATCTCTTCCATGGAAGAGACGTGAACCGTCTGATCATATCGGCGATATCGCAACTGGGAGTTTTGTAAGGAGCAGTGTCTCGAAGTCCTGAAGGTCTAAATGCCGAAATCCCGCCAGCTGTCGGATCAAACCTCGATTCCCGTCAGCCGTCGGATCTTCTCAAAGTGGAAGGATAGGATAAGTAGGGCTAAAAGGTTGAGATTGATTAGCCAAAATCCCATCATCCATCTATCTAGATACATGATTAAATCACAACCGTCGGATTCAACAGTAAAAGTATGAGTGTAAGATTAAAGATGACCGTTGATCTATCTCTGCAATTTTAAATGTGAGCCATCCAATTGTACCGGCGATATCATTTCGGGAGATTGACATGTTTTGAGTCACGAAGACCCGATGGGAAAAACGCCAAAACTTCGTCAACCGTTCATCCCATGAGAGATTGAATCATGACCGTTGGAACAATAAATGCTCAGGAACTCGTCTCGCCTAACGTGAGGTCACCACCATTGGTCATATGGTAAAAAGGTTTAAAGGAACAAAATGTAAGTTGCTTATTTGGTAAATCTCGAGGTTCTGTATGGCACGGTCATATGAAATGGCTTGAAGGAAGCACCTCCGTAGAATCTGGTCTCTATAAAATTAACAGAGGTTCAGGATCGAATTTAAAGGATTAAATTGATCCATGACAATGATCAATTTATGGAAAGCCTTCACTGTAAAAATGATAAAACAATGATTATAATTAAGTTAATCGAAGAGGCGTGATGATCGTATATGGTATGTTGGTGAGCCGAGAACGCAGCAGAAACAAGAGTACGATCTAATGAGTCGATCCATATCTGTGATCAACTCATGACAAAAATGAACCAATACACAGTCATGATTAAAAGAGAATAAATCATGAAAATATGAATAAATAATAAAAAGGAAAAATGATATTAATTAAAGTTTAATTACCATTTTAAATGAAAAGGTACAATGGTTCAAATAAAGGGACACGATGTTTTAAATTTCACACCTGTTTGAAGATTATATAAACGAGAAAAAGTGGTGAGAAGAAAGTGTCTCTATAGTTCACATTAGAAGATAAAAAACAGAAGCAGAGTCCAAGATGAAGAACTGTTTGTTCTAAGGTACCTGTCAATGTCTTATTGAAGATCAAGAACATAAGAAGACATAGTAGTAGTTATGCAATCCAATACTTGATATAGAAGACCATACAAGCAAAGGTTGCAACAGACAAGTAGAAATACAACAATGGCTGTATGAGTAAAATTCAGTGAAGTACAGAAGAGAATGAATTGCATTATAAACTAAGGGTGGTTGGGTGGTGCAAGGGTAGGTTGGAGCCTGCAGGGGAGTTGGTGCTTCCTTGTCAGTTGTAGCTGACTAAACAGGGAGTCGTAGCCTCCTACCAGTTGGTGCTGGTGAACAGAGGGAGTTGGTGCTTCCTTGTCAGTTGTGGCTGACTAAACAGGGGGTTGAAGCCTCCTACCAGTTGTTGCTGGTGAATGAGGGTGTGGGTGCATCCTTCCAGTTGTAGCTGGTAAATGGGGTGTGGCAACATCCTTTCAGTTGTAGCTGAAGAAAGTTGGGGAATGTCTCTCCATCAAGTTGTAGGTTGAAAAGAGTTTTGTAAAAGAACTTTTTATTAATGAGAAAAGAGTTGGTGGTTTTCCCTGTTGGGTTCCACGATAAAATCTTGTGTTCATAAGGGTTTGTTGTTCATCATATATTGCTTAATTGAATAATTAATATGTGTGCTTAATATGGATGAAGATAAAAATAAAAAGTAGGCAATACTGATTCACCCCCCCCTCTCAGTATTGCTGGATATTTCCATCAAAAGATTGTCAATCTACCACATTCAAGGGACGTTATTTCCCCTACACATCTTTTATTGAAAAAAAAATGTTTATGATTCCTTTTGCATAATATCATAAAAATAAAATGTTGAACTATGGGAGGAAGAAGGTCACTTTTCCAATGCCTTTTGCAAAAATCTATGAATATGTCATAATAAAATTGGAATTCAACATGGTAATTGTAAGGTCTTCGACTAGAAGGGCGTTGAAACCCTCGCCCAAGTCCTCAAGGAGGCAGAATTTGGGGTTGCTCTGACACCCAAGAGTCACACTAGTTGGGAAAGTGGGTGCCTTGGGAGTGAAAAAACTCAAGGGGCTTGCCCAGGCATGAGGCGGAGGATGGGGCAGAAGTGACCAAGAGAAGGGGCACACCAAAGAGGTTGGGGCACGTCGACATGATGAGCGGACCCAAGGTTGGGGCATGCTAGTCCCAAGGGACACGATGGTTGACGATCACATGGGTCTGTGAAGGGGCACACCAACTCGTTTGGGTGTGTTGGTCCGTGAAGGGGAGCGACACACCCAAATGATGCGATGATTCACGAAGGTAATGTTTGGAGTCCATATAAGAGCATAAGGCAGACAACCAAGATGGCTCAACAAGGAGAGAAAGATCCAAGTCAAGGTTTTGTGGTAGACTTGGACGAAGAGAGGTGAGCTCCCTCAAGGAGCCAAGTCGCTCCATATGGGAGGACTTGTGCTGCCTTAAGGTGATTCTATGGACAGAGTTGGGGTGAACTTCTTTGGGATGAGTATGGTGATGTTTTGTCGTAGGTATGGGTGAGGCATGCTATGAGACAGAACCACAGGTTTGTGTAAAGTCTTGTGAAAAATAAGATACGATGAGTTTGTGGTGGGCACACGTTTGGGGTGTTTTGTAGAAGTTGCAAAAGTTGTTACGACAGACAACAAACAAGTCTTGGTGTGATGAATCTGTGTATGAGTGTCTTGGTGAGGTGAGATGAGTCGTATGACTCTATCCAAGTTGTAAACCGAGCCGATAATGGTCATATTATAACAATTTCACAATAATAAGACTTAGCCGGGTGTTAGGCACATTTTGTGCCACTTGCACTACATCTATGTGTCTCTTGTTTGTTTCGCAAGTGTTCTCTTTGTTTCATGGATGCATGCTTAAATGACTAAGTATTAATATTGTTAACAAATTGTTTAAGTATACAAGAGAGTTGCACTAGAGTAGGAGTGTGACTCGCCCGTAGCCTATAATAGAGTATGGGTATGCTCTAGGTGAAGAGGCGTATTTAGGACGAAGTATCCTTGGTGTTTTCAAGTAGTCAAGTGAGAAACATCGAGGTGCCATACACCCTCAAGAGGTGCATGATTGCACTATTTGGGCAGGCGTCCTGTGGGGATGTGATCATAATGAAAACAAGTGTCACAGACAATGTTGGGCCTAATATACCATGGTTTCAATTTATCAAAAATGCTAACGACCATGTTGACATCAAGGTTGCTTTCTTGAAATTCCACAAATAGATCAACTTGTATAATCTCCTTAACATGCCGACAATGCTTATCATACACACTGAACTAGATAAGCATCACCATATAAAGTGATTTATATTTGGGATAACATGAGAATGGATTTCCCAAAATTCTACCACCTTCTCTCTTTCACCTTTTGGAAGTGTGTATTACAAGGGTTGGCTACAAATAACAACCCTACAAGCAACTTCATTGTTTTAATCTATATGAAACCTGGATTTAGTAAGCCTTTGTAACTTCTTGAAACATGGAGTAATTTTGACAATATTACCAACATTTGACTTCCAAAGTCCCTTGTGTGACAACAACAATTTTATTTGTCCCATGAGCAACATGAATATCAAGTTTTCTTGATCCCTTAGACAAAGAGAATGATTTCAATACATTCTCATGTTCATTTTCATGTTTAGAATCTTGATTACCCAACAAATTTGTTGCCTCTTTAAATTTTGCATGTTTTACCAATCATGTAAGGTTTGAGCCCTTGCAATAAGTTATTTTTGCTCAAAAATAACTTAACTGTTTTCACTTAAATCAGGAATCATGTCCTCAAATTCTTCATTTATGTTCACATCCAAATTGTCCAAGAAATTTCCAACCATTTGGTTCTTCTTGCATGGCATCACCTACATTTCTTATTGGGTTTCGTTCTTCATGCATGGCATTGTCACATTCTGTCAATTTTGTTCATCTTTTTCTCATTTTCTCTTTATCCTTATCTTGCACTTCATCTTCATTAGGTCATTAACTATCATATTTCCTTTTTCGTTTTGCCTTGTTCCCATCTTCATTGTTGAATTATCCACATGC
>ML786982.1:49564-65771 GCA_009831015.1 Picea engelmannii
TGGTACAGGTTTACATCGGTATATCTCACAATGATAGTGTGACAATGGTTCCATCATTCTACTTTTACTTCAGGGCGGTTGGACGGGGCAAGGACAGGTGGTTGTAGCCACCTTTCGGTTGTAGCTGGAGAACATAGGGGGTTGTAGCCTCCTTCTGGTTGTAGCTAGAGAATTAGGGAGTTGGAGCTTCCTTCAGGTTGTAGCCTGAGAAACTAGGGGGTTGGAGCCTCCTTCCAGTTGCAGCTGGAAAATAAAGGAAGTTGGTGCTTCCAATGAATGTAATTCTTCAAGACATATAAGAAAAAACATTCCTTGGTTTTCTCCCTATTTGGGTTTCCATGTAAAACACTAGTGTACTGTGTATGTGTATGATTGTTCATTTGTTCATTGCTTATTTACTCTAGAGTTATTGGATGATAATGATTCATTGATATAACACTTGGATTATATGGTTAAAAAGAATTAAATTGCTCTATTACTGATTCACCCCCCCCCTCTCAGTAATCCAACAAGGTTGCCCCCTGGAAGAGGCCCGTGAACATTGCTGTCAAAATCAAAGTGCTCTTTCTGGTGTTATTTTGATATCATTTCAGTGTTATTGTGGTGTTGTTATGATTATATTGTTTATCTGCCATTTCTAGCATTTTATTTCTATTCTGCATACTTTTTATATCTGGAATATTACAATATTCCTTTCAGATTCTATTATTAAGGTCTAGATAAAAGAGGCTTGGGAACCTAAAGGTTTTTTTGTTATCTTATCTCAGTGGTATGAGTCATTCTATATATGAAGTTGTGCAACTATATTGCTTCCTTTGGGTTAAGTTCTTGGGATTTCCTTTATGGTTCTCAAATTCTTGGAATGCGTCATTGTGTTCATTGGCAAATTAACTTGTTAAAATACCTTAATGAGTTAATGAATATCTAGATGGCCCATGGAAAAGGTATGCATCAAGTGGTTTGATAGATCAACCTACCAAATAATTACTTATGTTGTCAAATCCCTAGTCAAGGGATTAATGATTATCTATTAATGACCAAATCATAATATTTGGAGTCACAAAATTTTGTTGCAGCACAAGTCTAGGCCCAAATAGCCTCACCCAATACTAATAATCAAGGCTAGGTTAATATACTCAAGAAAGGAAATATCCCACAAGCTCAAAAGGATTAATTAACTCATATGCGTAGTCTTGGGCTAGCTCCAAAAAAATGTAGCTACCCCTATCATGGGAAAATATCATATTAGGTCCTCCCAACCCATTTCCTTACATGGGGTAGGGATCATATGTCACGTACTCCTTCCCCACTCCTTGACTCTCATATAATTACATAAGTTGAATATTCTCAAAAGAAACAAAAAAATAGAACCCTAAATGTTTGGTTCTTGCCTAAGATACAAAGTGTGATCTCTTGTAATACCTTATACTCACTACTGGCCCTGAGGACAAGAAGATAATGTATTTTCATATTGGAGTTTCCCAATGAAGTTTATCTCATTGAACGTATCTAGGATTTAATGAACCCTTGACGTAAATCTATTATTCAAAAAGTTCATGATTTTCTCTAATTTTGATGTTTTATGTTTCCAATAAGTTAAGATAGTTGGTTTGTTGATATAAAAATCACTCATTTAGATTTGATCTAATTGAATGTTGTCATTTTCTTACTCCCATGCAGAGGGAAAATTTGGGGTTGCCATTTTTGTGTCTTGTAAATTAGTTGTATCTTTCATTGGACAATAGAGTAACCCATCACACTGCCTAGTGTGGACTCCGCTTGACTTAGACAACAAATTTATTAGACTAGATAACATATATGCCTCAAATGATTCTAATGAGAGAGTGGATTTTTGGGATTGGTTGGTTGATGAGCTCAAAGGCCCCTAGTTGTTGCAAGGTGATTTCAATATTATAGAAAGTCAAGAGTATAAAGAAGTTTTAACCCTTGTTAGAATGTTATCAAGGGAGAGAATGACCTAGAAAGACCTAAAGTCTAGAATATGGATTTATGATCCTAACAATTTCTATCACTAAGGCTCTCTGAGTTTGTGATTCACTTGGTGCAATTTTTAGGAAGGCAATAAGAGGGTGTTGATGTGGCATGATTGGTCCACGCTTGTCGAGAAATATTGTTTTTTTATTTGACTACAAGAGTATATGGCTCATTCAATTTTTGAGAAATCTTATGCTCTATGACCATCATCCTATTGATTTTTTTATTTCATGGAGAGCTTCAAAAAAATAAATTTAAAAGACCAGATTCATGCTCAATGTCTTGCATTTGAAATAACCAACCTATATTAAGGCCATTTAGCATATTTAAAACTTAATGTCATAACTAAAAAGTTTAAGGATAAATTGCTTGGTATGATGATCCTATTAGTAAGGTCATTGTGTTTTGTACGACCATACAAATCACCATAATCAAGAGGTTGAATCATAACAAAATTAGAGAAGAAATAAGTAGTTGTTTGATAATGGTTAAAACATAACTTTTATGATGAGTAGATCCATGCTTGAATGATTAAACTAATATTTCAAGAAATATAAGTATGTCGGGAATAAATATGTGCTAGACTTAATTATATTAAGTCTTGGGGATAGGCCTATAAAAGCATTCTTTAAAATTTCATTAATAAATATGTAAAAAAAAGGATTAAAAACCTTAATACTCTCATTCGAACTTTGACAAACCAAAAGGACATTGATAAATAATTAATCAACCACTAAAAGAAAGTATTCAAATCATGCCTAAAGAACTTTAGGTGGTCATGTAGTTGTGCATCAATGTTGTCCCTCATAAGTTGTCACAAGAGAATCAATGAATCATGCTTAAAGGACTTTAGGTATGTAGTTGTGCATCAATGTTGTCCCTCATAGGTTGTCACAAGAGAATCAATGGTTATGTGAGAATGAACTAAGTTTGATTGAGTTGATAACATCATTGATGGAGATGACTGGTGATAAGTCTTTGGCCCTAGATGATTATTTGTGTGCGTTTTACATGAGATTTGACCTTATACAAGTTTATAATGAAGTCATAACTATTCATGATATTTTTTTAAATTGTTATTCATTTTGGATTTTTGTCTTCCAAATTATTATATTTAGTATATAAAATCTAAAACTAAAATGCATATCTATAAGGTGGATGTTTTTGTTCAATAAAGACACAAATAAATTCTCAAGACATTAAGCTTCATCAAATACATTAACTTCACCATTGAATTTATTTCATTTCATATGGATGTTATGTAATGTGCATTTCACCATTGAATTTATTTCATTTCATATGGATGTTATGTAATGTGCATGGTTGATATTAACTAATGTATGGATGCTATGTAATTTAACTTCAATATTGAATTTATTTCACTTCATATGGAAGCTATGTAATGTGCATGGTTGATATTAAATAATCTATCCATAGGCAAGTGGAAAGGGCATTTGGTTAGCCAAATTCTTATGCACAATTTTGAATATCTAATATCAAGTACATTAACTTCACCATTGAATTTATTTCACTTCATATGGATGCTATGTAATGTGCATGGTTGATATTAAATAATTTATCCATAGGCAAGTGAAAAGGGCATTTGGTTAGTCGAATTCTTATGTACAATTTTGAATATCTAATATAATATAAAATTGTAGAAAGGTGTAGATGTTAATTTTTTTTTTCCAAATTATAAATTGTTTTTAATAAATTATAAATGAATTTTATTCTTAATCCGTTGAATTCTTATGCACAATTTTGAATATGTAATACAAAATTGTAGAAAAGTATAGATGTTAATTTTTTTTCCAAATTATAAGTTGTTTTAAATAAATTATAAATGAATTTTATTATTAATGCACTCATGTCATTCACAAACAATATAGTAAACTTTTATGATACACAATCATAAATAATTCCATTAAATACTTTATAAATCTATGTGCAAAATGAATACCATTATCATTTACCTAATTTAAAGTATATCCACACCTAGTAAGGACATTGTGAAATAAAAACTATACAACTATTTTAGCATCATTCTTTGTTATTGGAAGAGCTTGAGTTTACTTAATGGAAATCTCAAAAGTTTATCAAAATGAATCTCTTCTGCCCATGGGATAAAAGTAGTGGACCCAGAATGATAATGTTCCATTGTTTAAATGACCTTCTTATAAGGATAATATGTATTGATATGCATTCAAAATTTTGTTGTCAACTTCATTTCATGATTCTTAAATAAAAGGCTTATAGCCTATCCATTTCACCAATACAAAATCCTTTGCAATACTAATATAATCTTGAATGGATTTCATTATCATATTTTTTTATTTGTTTTGGGGTGTTCCAATCTTCACTGTTGAATTATCCACACGATATATTTTATTATAATTTTAGCACAAGGTTTGTAAACTAAACATAGAACATGGAAGAATATTTACTTGTACTATTTTTTTTATATTTTATATAAAACATGTAGATTGTGTTGCTATTTAAATTCTCTAATGAGATATATACCACCAAAACTTCACCCAACAAGGCCTCAATTGAGGTCTAAACTATCCCTCAATCGAAGTCCTTTGAAATTCCCTCTTAATTCTCAATCAAGGTCAACATAAGAAACCCAATAGAAAATTTAAAAGTTAGGAATTTTAGAATCTTTCCTTCTTTTTGTAGGTGCAACTTCTGAAAAGTGAATCTATTGTTCTCTTTTACATGACAAAAGGTCGTGAAATTCGACATGAAGGTTGTTTTCAAATTCCTACTATGTGAGAAACCTAGAGAGAGCTTCCCAAACATTTTCCATAAAAAAATATGGAATGAAAAGTGACAATCACGATCATTTGACGTTATCAGTATGAAATAATGACACATTAGTTTAATCCCAACTTTTGATGTGGATAGCGTGTCTGTCTCACTTAGGGTGCACATCATTTAACTAAATGTCTTCTACTCTTTTTTATTCCATTTAATTTTCCCTAATAATTTATTTCCTTCATTTTAATCCACATTTCTCCAAAAATATCTATTTTCATTTTTTCCTAATTCAAAAGTGTCTCGTTTAACTCCCTAATTCGTCCATATGGATCATTTATTAGAAATAAATGATAAACTTTAAAATACATATCACATTACTCATTAAGGCCAAGTTGCTCATAAACTTTTTCATGCTAGGTTTAATTGGTTGTAGAATTTTGATCCATGTTCACGATCTCCAAGTCCTCTAGTTCTTGTTGGACAATTTCTTCCTCTTTATCCCTTGCTGAACCAATGGATAGTTTGGCCATTGAGTGGGTTTTGGAGTTAATTCTAACCAAGCCAACAATTATTGCTTGACGATTGCACATTCGGCCTGTAAATCCACAATTTGTTGTTTTTGGGGGTGTAGGGTCTCCATTAACAGAGGGATTTCATTATCCCTACTAGTTTCGTGAGTTTGCATTCTATATAAAAATGATGTAATTGAGGTTTCATTACTAGCAATATGAGCCTCATGTCTTCTTAACACTCGTTGAATTTCCAAGGTCTCACATAAAGGGCATTGATCAACATGCCCGTGATCCATTGGCATCTCCCAACATAATCCCAAAAATAACCATGTTTTATCCACATGTAGTCTAGAAAACTTGATATCACTATCCAACAACCAAACTAGGCTAGTAACAAAGGGTTGACCACTTACCTTTAATAGAGAATGGCACCACTAGAGATGAGATGAAGAGAGATCAACCCCATGAAATTGAAGTGTATTGGATGACAAGCCACAGAAGGAGCCATGAAGACAATAGAAACCACAACAACCACCGATTTAGTGAGGGTGACAAAAACCATTGAAGCCACCTAATCTAAATAAAAAATAACACCAGTGCTGAGACATGGAAAAAACAACCTAACATACTTGAAGAGAGCAAATTGGGGGGCCATAGAGGGCACATAGACTACAACCACAAGGAGGACCACAAGAACCACACAAACCATTGTGACTAAAAGAGCCATAGAAACCATCAATGCCGCTCAATCTAGTGAAACTATGCCGGTTTGAAGCGCACCTCCACTCAAAGGCCAATTCCGATCCTTCGATTCCATTCAAACCAAAGGCAAATTCGCTAAGAACCAACCAAATCCTAGAGCCGAGATCCATAGGGGTGGTTCAAAGAGCGACTTTGAACCCTGATTTAAACTCAATTGCACTGAAATGGTAATCCACAAACCCAAAATAAACATCAATTCCTCGTGATTGAAATCCATAATCCAACCTACATCCAAAATCATGAGTTAAAGTGGTTGAATAAATTGGGCTTGCATTGAATGCAACATATGCAAAAAGACCACACTGTATATTCATTCCAACCATCGACCTTGGTATACATCCACCTCGAATGAAGTTAAGAGCCAAGTGTTCAACATGCTTTGAATAATCATAAATCTTAATGACATGAAATTACGGGATAGGGAAATAAGCTTCCCCATATTTTAACCTAAGATTACCATGGTCTAACTTGGTTGTTTTATTAGACATTGACTCAACTTGTTAGTAGAGAGATTTTAGTACACGATAGAATTTGACACTCTCAAACCTAGAGACTTCTTTTCTTATTAGGGAGATTTGTCTAATTAGAGAACCTTTGCTTGGGAAAGAGGAATTAATCATTGATCTAATGATTAAATGATCTGTAAACTGTCGCGGATATTCCACTGGACAATTCGTCATAATAGATTTAATAAAATACTGAAATATTTACTGTGAAGGTTAATTTCCTTTAGATATCATATTTTTTAATTACTGTTTTTCTTCTTAAAATGTACATGAAATAGTTGAAATGCGAAAAAATAGAGAACAAAAATAAATACTCACACACCATCCACAAATAAACACAAGATATAACATGGGAAACCCAATATGGGAGAAAAACCAGCTATAAGGTGAGACTGCTCTACTCTCTTTTCTTCAAATGCAAGTACAAAGTAAGAGGCATTCTCTATGGAGTTGCCTTTGATAATGTGGCTTGTATGGTTGTTACATAATCTCTCATCCTCTGTTAGGCTCTCAAAATACCAATCCTAGGTGCTCTACTCAACTATGGAACAAATACAATGCTAAAGAATGGAACCACCTCGCCTCCTAGCGACCTGATATTTAACATAACTCGATAGCCATCTAGGGGTAGGGTTTTGACTTCCTCAACCCTCGATTAGTGATCAATTTTGGACCTTCTGGAATCTTCTTGAAAGTCCACACATGGCTAGCCCCATATGCAAGAGTAATGGGGGTTGACGTGGCATCCACTCATACCATGGTGGTCAACAAGGTGGGTCAACTTGCAGGAGGCATAACTTTTGCATACGAGCTCCGATTGAGGCATTTGATGCAATATTGGAAATGTATTGAAGTGTAGAACAACGTCAAGGGTGCGGGCACAACTTTTGAACAATGTAACCCCAAAAATGTCATTCAATGCCTCAAAAAATGGCCCATAAAGGTTCCAAACCCCAATTTTCCAAACTGAGACCTCCCACTAAAATGGCCCTACAAGCTGATTCCTCCAATTTTCCCACCCATAAATTACCAAGATAGATGAAAAATTGTATGATGATCCAATCCAGATCATACCTCCCCATTTAGGGAGGCTTTTGGTCCCCAAAATATTTACTGAATGAGGTGAAGAAATTTTTCCTCTACCTTCTCCCTGGAGTACCACTTTGCTTTTCCTGTAAGTTTTCCTTTCAACCCATTCTTCCAAAGGTCATGTTGCCCCTCTCTTGTAGTTTTGGACCACTTCTACAAAATTATGTCCTCTTCCAACTTTGCCTGAGTATCTAGTGATAAGTGATCTACGGAAGGTAGGACCTGATCCTCCTCTTGATCCAACATGGAAGGCCCTTAGAGTTTGATATTCTCCACATTCACTATTGGGTAAATGCACTTGTATGGGGGTAGACTGATTTTGTAGGCGTTATCTCCCACCTTCTCCAATATCTCAAAAGGTCCATACCGCAAAGCCTTGATCTTCTTACCAGGACCCTGTAGTATGTCCTTGTTCAACTGTAACCAAAATATGTCTCCCACCTTGAATGACTTCTCGGTTCCATGTTGATCATGTATGGACTTTTACGTTTCTCGTGACTTATTCAGTGTCTCCTGTACTTGCAAATGGATCTACCTAATCTTCTCAATTTTTTTTTTTCTGATCTCATTGCATCTCCTGTGAAGTCCTCCATCACTCCTCCCTATAGTCCATATACAACATCCAAGGGTGAAGGTGGAAAATATCCAAAGCAACTTTCAAAAGGTGACTTACCAGTAGAAGTGTGGACTGCTCTATTATAAGAGTACTGTATATATATATTATATTTTCATCCCAGGTCTTTGGATGCTTATGATTGTAACCCCTCAATAGTTGTACCAAAGTCCTGTTGACTACTTCTGTTTGCCCATCTGTTTGTGGATGGAATGTTGTAGATCTCTTCAACTCAGTGTCCATCTTCTCCCACAACGTAGTCCAAAATGCACTGATAAATATGGTATCCCTGTCTTGGATGATGCTCCTTGGTATTCTAAAGTGCACCCAAACCTGTTCAAAGAAATCGTTTTTTTGCTTCTTGTCCTTTGATGGCCTTTTTACAAGGCACAAGAATGCACATCTTGATAAACCTATCAACTACCACAAACAAATAGTCACATCCCTTTTTGGTTGTTGGTAAACGTCCCACAAAATCCTTGGAAATGATTTTCCAAGGTCTAGTGGGTACAGGTAAGGGATGGTATAGACCTTTCTTCTTGTTACTGGGATTGTTGGTACAACAAAGTATGCATCCTATAATATATCATGCTACATTTTCTTTCATTCTAGGCTAGTACACATACCTCTATATGTTAGCAACCGTCTTCCTAACACCAAAATGTCTTGCAACCTTGGAGGTGCGAGCCTCTATGATAAGATGCAATCTTTCAACTTTAGGAACATCGAGCTTGTCTAGCTTGTAGAGTAACCCATTATGGAGATGATAGTCAGCCTTACCGTCACCTTATTATATAGGAATTTGTCCCTGTAGTTGCTAAAACACTTCCTTGAATTCCTCATCTTCTTTGTATGCCTCTTTGTATGCATCATGGGTAAAAGGATCCATGTGCATCAAAGTTCCCAAAGCTATAATCTTAGATGTGGGTGTCCTTGAAAGCATGTCTGCCTACTTGTTTATGCTTCCCTTCTGATACTTGATGACTAGATGAAATTGCTGTAAAATGCCCATCCTTGTAATGTCTGGTTTGTTTTAGCTTACTTTGGGCCCGCAAATATTATAGTGGTTGGTGATCTATGTGAATGATGGTATCCTTATCCATCAGATAATGCTTCCACTTCTTGACAGATTAAACCAGGGCATATAGTTTCGTTTCATATGTAGGGTAGTCGAGAACCGCCCCATGAAATATTTTAGAATGATAGCATATAGGCCTTCCTCCTTGCATCAAAACTACTCCCATGGCATACCCACTTGCATCCGTCTCCACTTTGAAAGGATTTTGCAATTTTGTAATGCGAGAACTAGTGCTTGACCAATATGTCTTTTCAACTCATCGAAATGCTTATACTGATTCTTCCCCCTCTAGAAACTCTTACCACTTGTTGTTATGGTGTGGAGTGGTGCAACTACCGCTAAAAATGAAGCTATGAACTTCTGTAAGTACTATGCCGCCCCAACAAAACTCCTAACTTCAGTGACATTTGTAGGAATTGGCCATTTCATGATGGTGTCCATCATTGTGGGATCTATCTTGAGCTCCCCTCCACCAATCATATACCACAAATACACCAAATATTACTAAGAAAACTCACATTTATTGAGGTTAGCCAACAACTTGTGCTTCTTTAGAGTCTCTAACACCTGCATAAGATGTGAGATGTGCTCCTCCTAGGTAGCAATATAAACCAATCCTATCCGTCTCTTCCTTCTTCTCTCCAAGTCCGGTTGGAAAGGAAGGAGGTTTACCACATTTCATTCTTTGAATTCATAGGATAGTAGGTACATGTGTAAAAAACATGACAAACAAAATGTAAGGCAGATCTATTAAAAGGATAATAGTTCCTATAGAGAGACATATAACAAATGAATCTAGATATGGGCGTAACACATCATTCATCAATCTCATAAATGTAGTTGGTGCATTACATAACTGAAATGGCATGACCAACCATTCATACAAACCTTGCCTTGTCTTGAAGGCAGTCTTCTAGGTGTCTTCTTCCTTGACACGTACCTGGTGGTATCTCGATTTGAGATCCAACTTGGTGAAATAATTTACATGCTACAATTGATCTAATAGATCATCGATCATGGGAAAAAGGATATCTATTTTTTAGTGTAATCTTGTTCAATGCTTTGTAGTCAATACACATTCGCCGAGTCCCATCCTTCTTTGGTATGATTATGATAGGTGACCCTCAAGATGAGGTGCTTGGTTGAATCACACCCTACTTCAAAAACTGCTGCAACTTCTTCTTCACTTCATTTACTTCCAGAACATACTGTCTATACAATCCAATATTCAACAATGGGGAGTATGAAAATAACTGTATTTCGTGCTTCACTTCCCTCTTGGGTGGTATCCTTTTAGGGTCCTGGAACACTCCTCTGTATGCCTATAATAACTCCTCCAACTGATGTTTTTTCTCTTTATTACACCCCTCCAAAGATGCCTTTACTCTTATCAACTCATCCTTAATATGATTATCTGTTAAGAAAAGTAAAACATATTTATTAATCGAACTAATCAACTTCTTGGCTTGGTCGACACTTACCAGTGAGATCTTTCACTTGCCTTTATGCACGTTGATGATGCATGACTTCCCATCCTTGACCAATCAATACTGGTTGGATCTTCACATGGATATTGCATCCCTCATATACATGCAGGGGATTTCAAACACTACTCCACATACATCGAGGGGTACTATGTCCAATTCCACTTCATCAATAAAATAAACACTTACAACAAATTTAATCTTACACTATTCTATTACCGTGTGTTGGAGATATTACACACTCACCTAATATTTATTTTCCTAGGTTGACTAGTCTATGTTGAGGGCACCCCTAGTTAGAGATATTCTCCCCTAGATGAGGGCACCACATCCTCTTCAGTCTTGAGTCAGTTACACCTTATTTAGACTAGTGGAATGGAGTCTTGCATGGAAACCTTAATATTATCACCAAGTGTTGCATGCATACCTCGATATCATCACCATGCGTGCATACTTACCTTGGGATCATCACCAAGAAGGTACCACACATGTTCATGCATGATTCTATCCTCACTCCACTAGTGATTAGTTAGTTAATTGTTGATCGCATGGCCAGTTAACTAGGACTAGGTGGTAGTTCACTCCAGTGTCTATCAGTGAGTGTTTAGATCTCTCTAGATCACTACCGTGGAAAATTATTTTTCTCATGTAGAGTATATCATGTGTATTTTTACCATTACTCGTTTAGTTAATACAATTCTTTTTATTCTACTCTCTTCTCTTCTCTCCCACAAGCTTTGTGTGTTCATTTTCTACTAGCTAGGTTCACTGTGAAAACTTCACATGGTATTAGAGCCTTGATTTCTAGGAGAAAGAACATAAGAATTTTTGTTTGTAAGTATAGGAGGAATATGCAGTAAAAAGGATGGATTACTCACCGACAATACTTCTCATGCCTCATAACTACTTCGAGTGGAAGTTGAAAATTCTGCATCAACTAAGATGTAGAGGCTTGTACCAGATTACTATGGCGACATAGACTGAGCCAAATTCTATTGTCGAGAATAACATGTTTCTCAATCACATGGATGAGGCCTATGGCCTCCTATGTGTGTCTATGTTCCCTGAGCTTTTGTTTCAAATTGAAGCTTGTAATATACCTAATGATATTTGGACAAAGTTGGAGGATCACTTTGAAAATAGGATGAAATAAGAGGCCATATTCTCAAGGTCGAGCTGAATTCCTTAGATCTGAGGAATTTTGATAACATCCATGACTTATTTACAAAGTTCAAGTCCCTCCTCTTTTGTCTAAAGGGATGTGGTGTTGATAATTCAACTCAAGAAACCCAACTGATCCTTTTTATTCTGGAAAAAATTGGTTTGGATTATGCTGTTTTGTCTCATCTTTCCATAAGAACAGATTCACTTCATGATATACCTAGAAAATGCCGACATTAGATCAGTTTATTAAATCCCTCACACATGAGCAAGACAAGCTCATCAAGATGGGGATACGCAAGGGATCCAATGCACATGCACTTGCTGTGCATGAGAGAAACAACACATTGAATCCAAATACCAAGCAAAAAGGCAAGGTAAATGCACATGCAGAGCTAAAGAGGGAAGGGTAGTCCAAACACTTTGATGATTCCTCAAGATCCAAAGGTGGAAAATAAAAGAAAGGGAAGACCAATTGTGGTTACTGCAATTGCGGTTATCATCCCAACTCCGTATGCATGAAGAAGTAGATTGATTAGATGGCACAAATTCTTTAGAAGAACAACCTTGGGGATCACATTCCCGAAGCTGCCAAGAAGAAGCCGAAAGATCAAGACAACTTCATCCATAAAGAACCAAAAACCAAGAAAATCCATAAAGAATCAAGAATTTTTTTGTATTGGGAACTTATAATAATCATAATGGTGAGCAAACAACAACCTTCAAATTATCAATCTGTTGCTTCAGTAAGATTCTATAACAATATGGAATTTGCAATTGTCCTTTTTAAAATTTTTTCCAAACTTAGAAATTTTAGCAAAACTGACTATCTACCAAACAATGCACTTCTGGAGAAACTTCACTAAACCTAAGTTGTTTATCTTGATGAGTATGCAAAATGTTGAGTAAATAAAATTTTCTAGTTTTTTGATCTAGGATCACTTTTCCTTCTCTAAACATCCAAAAAATCCCCAAAAAGTTGTCCGGAATAGTGGATTTTGGCCTATTTCAACATCCCCTTTTCAAATCCCTTACAATTTCTCCAATTCCTTCATTGGGTATTTTCATGTTTGCTTTTTGGACTCTCTCCAAAATTTTTAACTTAATCTAGATCTTAGTCATTGAATTGGACCTAGATATTTAAAAACTAATGTTTTTCACTTTTTGACAAATTTAAGCAGAAATGACTAGTGGGCCTCTCTGACACTTTTGTATATCTTCTCACTGCAGACAAAACCCATAAAATTTTATCTCAATTTGAGTTATTCTGCTCCATTTATGGCCAAAATATGCCTATGTGGAAATCCACTGATGTGGTTGTTGATGTGGCACCACAGGTCCACATGGCACCTTGAGGGGATGCCATGTCACCCCTCCAACCAACCTGACCAACCCCGTGATCTTTCGTCACTGCCTTCTCTCTCTCTTCCTTACCTTTACTTTACCTTTACACCTTACACTTCACTGTATAAATAAATAAAATATTGTTAAATACCGTGCCCCACTGTACCAGATGCCATATGGCACCACCGCAGTGACCCATGCTACCAGCGGGGTCCACCTCCACACCTTATCTCTGGCGCACAACCCGTTCACACCCTATATCTAACAACATAGATCGAGGGGCAATCAATGGTCGAGGTTGATTTCACATCGTCAACATGCTCGAGTGTTAACGATCCTCCACGATGCAATACCACAAACTACCTAGGACACGTGTTGCACTCTCATTGGTTTTGCATCAACAACAATTTTTTCAAATTCGCTCTGCTAACGATGCGATACCACTAACGGTATTAGTCTATACCACGACTCGTCGCCCCGCCACGATGGTTTTCCACCTTTCCATCGACTTCCACCATGGGCATGACACCGTGGAAATCCACATCACCACTGCCATGTCACCTAACATGTGCCCCCCCATGTCACCACTGACGTCATGTATGGAAAATATTGAAATTTCCCCAAAATTCATAATTTTTCCAATTTTTCAAGAATGCCTTATTTCAAATTTTTTGTCAAGGCCGCCATGAAATTTTGTAATTAAGATTCCCTTGGAAAATTTCAATTCTTCTAATGGCCACTTGATGCCATGCTCGACCCCTTGACATTACTAGCATCAATAAATTTGAAATTCACCATGGAACTTGGAAATTTTTCCCAATTTTCCAAAAAAAAACGCATAATTTTAAGAATAGTTGTTCAGGTGCCTAAGCACCTTCCAGCTCGACCTCTGCACAATAACAACCTGTAAATCAACTCATACAACCCAAACGATGCAACCGATTCTTTGATACCAATTTGTGACGTCCTCATCACCAACAATCCCAAATATTTGCTCCGATACCAATCTGTAACGTACCGAGTACCAACAAAATGAAAACATTTGCTCTGATACCAATATGCGATGTACCCTTTGCCTGTGTACCTCTAAATTTATGTGTTCTGGGAAAATTCTGATTTTCTGTTACCATTCTTTAATTAATCAAGAAACATGTATGCGAACCAAGAACTCATGCAATATTCAAGAACATGCTAATTAGTTATAAGAAAATTCCCAATGCATCTTATAACAACAACAAGCATGATAAACTCAACATAGAGATAATTAATACACATGGGAATATAAAAATACAGAGAAAACACATAGAGCACTTATCCTTAAATAAATTATTCACCAAATGGATGCATACGTCGGATTTTCCACCCAACCGTAGACAACACTGTTCTATCTCTCAACAACAAATCACCTTCGAGCCAACGCTATGAATCCACAAGGACAGGTCCTAGAGGCTAGGACGATTCTAAAACACACAACAATTAGCTAACAAGTTCTCATGGTTTTCCCAACCACACAAAAATCCTACATTACTAGATATCTTCCCATTTATCCTGCACAACCCAAATAAATGAACCGCTTTATTTGCCAATGCCGTCCCTCAGGATGTTCCACTTCTTTTCCAAGGCTCCAGTGCTACTGGTCAAGAAATATCAATGTTGGAAACTCTAAGGATTTTAAACTGTGGATAATTTTTTCACAACTGCCATCATTCTCATGCACACATGCATCCATTCCTTTATGGAATAATAAATAGTTACTCACAACCAAAAAACAATGGCTCTTTTCCTCCCATAATTCATTTTCCATTCAACCTAAGAACAATAGGGTGAGTGCACGCTAATGATGGTCTCTCATGACGCGTTAGTGGCAATGCAAACTTGGAAAAAAAACAATATGTTAACTTGGAGGGATTATTAAAGGTACTTTTACAATGAATTTGAATATGGTGTAAGAAGATGAAAGTTAGGAAATTGAATTATCTTTCTGAATGTACAAATTTTATTTATAGAAATTGTGAATAACTATGTCAAATTTGATTTTTTCTAACATTTGTATCTTATTTTTCCAACAAAATATAAGGTATAAGTTTTTGTTCGTGCAGGTGTTGAGTACCTTAACGATGGAACTTCGTTCCAAAAACTTGTATACTTGTAGAGAACCCGTTTTTCTTGTGCCGTGTATTTTTTGGAAATTTATAATATTAATTTTGTACTTTTTAAAAATGATCAAAGTCACATATCCCTAAAATTACAACATCTTTTGATCGTGCAGGCTAAGAGGGTCTTAACATGATCAAAACAATTATTATTTTTAGATCGTAGATATTGGTCTCCTCTAGTGCTGCATATAACTCATTCAAGAAATAGTTAAGCCGACAAAAAGTTATAGTAGAAATAATAGAGGTATGTATTCTAGGATTTTGATATATGTCAAGACAAAAATAGATTAAATATAGTAAACATTGTTAATTTAAAAAAAATGTGTATTTGGAATCTGAACAACCAACTCTATCTGTGACTGTAGTTTCGTCAATAACTGAATTGTATAACTTATAAAAAAATAACGTCAAAAACATAGATATGGAGAGGAATTTATAAAAAATGGAGGTTTTTATGTATTTGCATATCGAACCACTAGGTTTGTCGTCCCGAACCTAAATCCAAGGCAACCAACTCAACAAACACATATGCTAGAGTTGTCACTCCTTCTTGGAAAAAAATGAAATTCAAATAATGCGGGTGCGCTTTAGGAACGAGCACACATTCCTAAAGTGCACACACATTCCTAAAATGCACACACATTATTAGCAATAGGAACACGTGCACATTCCTGTTAACACAAATCGATTCTCTCTCTCTCTCTCTCTCTTCTCCCCCCCTCCCTCTCTTTCTCTCCAACTTCACTC
>ML786982.1:79646-101631 GCA_009831015.1 Picea engelmannii
TGATCCATTGGGAGATCCCAACATAAACCCAAAAATAACCCTGTTTTATCCCAAACCACACAGTTTAGAAAACCTAATATCAACATCTAGCAACCAAACTAGGCTAATAATATAGAGTTGACCACTTACCTTTAACAAAGAATGGCGCCATTGGAGATGAGATGAAGAGAGAAACCCCATGAAATTGAAGTTCCTTGGCTGACAAGATGCCACAGAAGTAGCTATGATCACGATAAAAACCACACGAACCACCAATCTACCGAGGGCCACAAAAACCATTGGAGTCACCAAATATAAATAGGAAATAGCACCAACAATGAGATATGGAAAAAACAACCCCACATACTTGAATAAAGCAGGTTGCAGGGCCATAGAAACAAAAATACTATAGCCACAAGAACCACACAAACCACCATCACTAGAAGAGTCACAAAAACCACCAATGCCCCTCAATCTTGTAAAACCACGTGACTTT
This sequence comes from Picea engelmannii, assembly GCA_009831015.1. NCBI lineage: Eukaryota > Viridiplantae > Streptophyta > Pinopsida > Pinales > Pinaceae > Picea > Picea engelmannii. Next base: position 80,122 of record ML786982.1, read on the forward strand.
AATCCCTTCTTCAAACCCAATTGCACTGAAATGGTAATCCATAGACCCACAATAAACATCTATTCCTCATGATTGAAACCATAATCCCACCTACATCCAAAATCATGAGCTGAAGTGGTTGAATAGCTCGAGCTTGCATTGAAGGAAACATGTGTGAAAGGACCACATTGTGTGTGCATCCCAACCACTGACCTTGGTATACATCCACCCCGAATGAAGTTAAGAGCCAAGGATTCAACATGATTTGGATAATCATAAATATTAATGACATGAAATTAGGGGATAGATAAACAATATTCCCCATCTTTTAAACTAAGATTACAATGATCTAACTTGGTTTCTTTATTGGCCATTCAACTAGCGTGCTAGTTGAGATCCTTGAGGACATGATAGAATTCGATGCTCTCAAACTTAGAGACTTATTTTTTTATTAGGGAGATTGATCTAATAAGAGCACAATTTCTCAGATAAGAGTCCTTAATAATCAATATACTGATTAACGACGAATCCCCAAAAGAAATTAGTCTCTTGCATTGCCTATCATCAATAATTCTCAAACCTTGGTACAAAGCAAGAGCCTTTTCTTGGTTGTTTGTAACAATGCCCAGACCCCATTTGAAAGTGTTTTCCACGTTACCCTCGAGATCAAGAATGAACCCCCCTGCAAGTGCCACCCCTTACAATCCATTTATTATTAAAGGATGACACATGGAATTAAAAATCCAACATTTATTTATTGTTAAATCCCCCCCCCCCAATGGATGTTTGTGTTGGGGTAACAATGCTTATAAGTACAATAAACCTTAACACGAGAGTATTTGACATTTGAATTTTAATACTATTGGTGACCTCATAGGGGTTTTTTCTAGATCTATGTCCCGCCCCACCATAAGGTTGGACGTGCTCATACCTAAGGTTTTTCCTAAGGTCTCTTAGAAGTTTATCCCAAAGGTGGTTAAGGTTTTGCCAAAGCAATCCTTATCTCAATTGTATGTTACCTATAAGTTCATAGGGATAGTAGGTAGTGTTAATGACTCGATTGATATCCAAAATCAAATAAATTGGTTGAAAATCGTTCGATGAGTAGACATTGATTGCATATGGCCAAATACACATTGCGTTTTGTATGCATTTGGCCATAAATTGATTCTTTTTCCACGAAATAACACTTAACAATTCCATAATATTTAAAAAAATGTGCGTGTGGCTAGGTGGTAGGCCACAAGACTTGTGGGGCATAGGTTGGGGGGTCAAAACCCAAGAACTGAAAGGGAGAAGTGGGTTGGGAAAGGATTATTTGATTTTTGGTTCGTCTGTTTTGAGTGTACAATTAAATGACTATCATGGGTGCCGAAAGGGGCCTTCTTCGTGGGGCCCATTGGGATTTACAACTGATTTACCTTGTAGGGGTATTTTGTTACCCCTACAAGGTAATTGTTTTTTAATTAATACTAGTAAAAGCATGGAACAATACCTAGAACTAACATGTGTCAACAAATCATTGGCATGCAATCCTGATCTGTGACATCCATGGATTTACTACTGCATGCAACTTTGGATCTGCTGACAGAATATGAATTTGATGCATGTGCGCGCAATACTCCTCTGAATATGATAATATTTGACCCAATGAAGTCTCCTTCTTCCCTAGAAGACTCACCCTGGATGGATCTGTTGCTGCTAGGCTCCTGGATGTCTTTGGAACTGTCGAAAGTAATCTATCCAATTGATGGGAATGCCCTGAAACTGGATAACACTGAAAGAGTCACCCAAGTAGATTCCACCGTTATAATATGATGGAATCTATCTCGAATGGAGCACCCTGCCTCCCTCTCCAATGGGTCGGAAGGATCTGTCTCACTAGCCCTTTGAATGAGTAGATATGAGAATCTGTGATCTCTCCTTTGTCTATTGAACACGTTGCAACTCCATTGACTGAATGTGATGCCCTAATGTTTATAAGTATCAGAAAAATGTGTTGGATGGCTCAAATAAAGCGCCTTCCCCTGATATCAAATGGGTTCTAACCAAGCCAATTGGATGGGATATGGAGTTAATTCTAACCAAGCCAACAATTGAATGGGATATGGAGTTAATTCTAACCAAGCCAACAATAGGGAGTGGTTGAAGTAACCACGTTGGGAGTGTTTGCTCTGACTTGTTTCACTGACAAGTCACACACTCGCTGATTTGTCTCATCACATCCTTCTTGATACCCTTCTAAGAGAATCTCTCCCTAACCTGTCTATATGTCTTGAAGAAGCCCTGATGGCCTGCTAAAGGTGAGTCGTGTACTGCCGCCAAGATCTTCCTTTTGAGACTAGATTCGGGTACAAGGCAAACTCGATATTTATAGAAGATGAAATCATCTATGAATTTGTACCTATCATCCTATACCTGTCCGTCCAATAACTCACATGCAAACTTATTCTTGGAATACTCTACTAACAAGTGTGATTTCCAATATGTTGAGATCTCCATCAAGGAAAAAGTCGCCGCTCTCCTAGACAGTGCATCCGCCACAGTATTTTTCTTTCCCTTGACATACTCTATGTCAAAATCAAAGTTTTGGACCTTTGTCACCCACTTCTGTTGCCTCTCCCTGAGATATTTTTGCTCAAGGAAATACTTCAAGCTATGATGATCTGTCTTGACCACAAATTTGCTGCCCACCAAGTACTGTCGGAATTTGGTCAAAGCATGCATTATTTCCAGCATATCCTTGTCGTAAATTGGATACAACCTCTCTAGCTAACTAAGATTCCTTCTCTCAAATGTAATGGGGTGTCCCCCGTGCATCAACACTGTTATGATCCCCTCTCATGATGCATCACACTCCAAAACAAATGGTAGTGTGAAATCGGGCAATGCTAGTACCGGGCATGTGCCCATGACTACCTTCATATGCTCAAATACCTTCTGCAACTCGCTAGTCCATATGAAGGCTCCTCGCTTGGTGAGGTCGGTGAGTGGTTCCTCCAAATGTTAAAATCCTTTCACGAACCTCCTATAGTAGCTTCACAATCCAAAGAAACTCCTCAACTATATCAGATTCCTAGGTGTTGGCCAACCCAAGATGGCCATGATATTCTCCTGATGCACCTGGAAGCCCTGTGCGCTGATAATGTGACCCAGGTAGAGTAACTTTGTCATGCACAACTCACACTTTGACTCCTTTGCATACAATGACTGTGCATCCATAATGTTGAGTACCTCATCCAAATTTTTTAGATTCTCCTCCCATGTATTGTTGTAAATCAATATGTCATTGAAGAACACCAATACTGATTTCCTTAAGTGATCTTGAAATATATGGTTCATGAAAGCCTCGAATGTGGCTAGTGCATTGGTTAGCCCAAATGGCATAACTAGAAACTCAAAATCTCCATAATGGCATCTGAATGCTGTCTTCTCTATATCCTTCTCACTAATGTTGATCTGATGGTAGCCATAGAGTAAATCAATCTTCGAGAAGAAAACTGCCCCATGCAGTTCATCCATCAACTCATCAATGCATGGGATAGGATACCGGTTTTTGATTGTCTTTTTGTTCAAAGCACGATAATCTATACACATCCTCATAGTACCATCCTTCTTCATGACCAAGACTACTAAAGAAACAAATGGACTACTACTAGGCCTGATTTGTCCCATAGCTAGAAATTACTTAATTTCTCTTTCTATATCATCCTTGAACCTCCTAGGATGATGATATGGTGTTGTAATCACAGATTTTGCACCCTTCTCCATCTCGATGGTGTGCTCAAAGCCTATGTCTGGCGGTCTCCCCGGCGGCATCAAACCAAAAACCTACTCATGCTGACTCAACAAAGCCCTAATCTCTACCTGATACTACTGACGACTATCTGAATCCTTCCACACGATGATCACACAGTCTGCTGCATATGCTACTCCCCAATGTCTGAAGGTCCTCTCCATCCTCTTTGATGACACTGTCCTAGGTTCCCTATCGACATACCCCTCCATACAATCTTATTTCCCTCAATATCTTTTAATCCCATCTCAAGTGTTTGGTAATTGGTAGAAATATTTCCGAAGCTGATCAACCATTGGATTCCCAATACCACATCTGTGTCAGAAAGGTCAACCACATAGAATGTATCCTTAACTGTGTAGTTTCCCAGACGTACCTCTAAGTTTGGAACTCAATCCAAACATTCTACCATGTGGCCATCAACTACTGCAACATCAAAAACCTTAAACTCCTTGGTTTGTAGTGCTCTCCTAGCTATTGGTGAAATGTCAATGAAATTGTGGGTTTCCCCACCATCTATCAAGGAAATGACACTCTGTCCCTGAATAGTCCCTTTGATCCTGGGTGTGTCATATCTTGGGACTCTAGAAAGAGTCGTTATGACTCCTCCCTGTTGATATTATGGTAGTTGTAGGAGGTATTTACCTCGACGTGTAAACCTGATGAGAATAGAATATTTCGGGAAGCAAGAAGAAACCCTAATGAGTTGACCAATAACCCTAGAAGACATGTCGGCTCAAGAGGATAATTTTTATTAGGTTATTAGCCTCCAAGAGGAGAACTCAACCAAAAGAAATAATATATACTGAACAGACAGATACCCAAAATTAGAAGTCGGCCCAGGCAGTTAGCCAGAATTAGTATAAATACAGGAGGCCAGTCTTCATTCTGGCAGGCATTCTTAGAATTGCAGAGCAGCACTTGTGCGCACTGCAATTGCCCAGTTTGTGCGTAGGTTTGGAGGAGAGCTGCCGTTGCAGTAGCTGTAGCTAGTAGATTACGCTTTAGCTTGGACTATCTCTTGGTTAGGGTTTGGACTATCTGATCAACTCTTGTTTGATGCGCTATCCTTGGGGAAAGGTGCGCTACCCTTTGTTTGGCTATCTAGCCTAGGGTTTGCTTCCAAAATGATTCTCATTCAAGGTTAAGGTGCTCGGAGGGTGGCTTCGGCCTATGGTTGGGTGACAATAGTGATATTGTCGATGGTAAAATGAGCACATCCATTATATTCTAACAGGTTATGGGCCCACACCTCCTTCATTCAGTCTAACCGTTGGAAGGAAGCATAACCATAAGGATATTAAGCTCGTTGAAGAACCATCGCTAGGGTTTCTAGCAAGAGCAGTCACCAAAGCACTGCTGCTAGGGTTACTAGCAGGTGTAGTTGCATAAACCCTAATCCTCTCGTTGAGGCACCTTAAGTGAAGGGATTGACCTAATTTCTGGATAGACCTGTGCACCCTAGCCTAACGCATCTCCTGGTACTCTCAGCAAGCCAAGACGTCAAGTTTGAGTTTTTTGTCAAATCTAGGGTTGACCAAGTCAAAGCAACTATGACTTACTCTATGAAGTCAGAAACAAAGTTAGATGGAGTTTCTAACTTCAGAGCATGGAAGACAAGGACTGACCTCATCCTTGCCAAGAATAAAGTGTTGGATATTATGAAAGGAAAGATCGTGAAACCAGAGTTTGAAGAAGGAAAAGAGAAAGAACCACAGAACGTTGCAGTTATGGAAAAGTTCAAAGATGGTGACATCAATGCCATGAGTATCATAGTGGACACTATAAAGGACCACTTGATACCCTACATCTCCTATATTGACTCATCGAACAAGATGTACGATGCCCTAACAAACCTCTTCTTAGTTAGAAACATTGGACAAGTAATGAGTTTGAAGAATGAGCTCCGTGACATGAAGATGAATGATGATGACAACATAACATCATATTTTGTAAGAATCTCCTAGTTAAAAGATCAAATACAAGCTATTGAAGAGATCATTTCAGAGAAGGAATTGGTAAACATAGTACTCAGTGGTCTTCCCAAGACATGGGATGCATTTGCCGCAAGCATGAACACAAGGAAGGAGTATCCTACATTTTAAGAACTTTGGACTTGCTGTGCTCAAGAAGAATCAAGGATTAGTGCAAAAGAGAAACCCGAAAAGAAGTACGATGATCAAGCCTTTACAACAAGATTCAAGAATGAACAAAAGGAAGTTTGGTTCAAGGAAGAAGCCAAATCAAGAGAAAAACATGTCAGAAATACAATGCTTTAGCTGTCAAAAGTATGGTCACTACAAGAGTCATTGTCCCAAGGTAAAGAAAAGGAAGGGGACACACAAAGCATCAATTGTCGAAGAAAAGGAACCTACAAAGAAGACCAAGCAGGATAAACCATACTTCTTCTTCTAAAGACAAGGTAACAATACTCTTTTAAGTTCTTGTACATATCTTGTTTGCATATTCTCTGTACATATATTGTATATCTATCTCTTAGAAGATAATATGTTCCAAGAAGAACTATACCTATGGAAGAGAAAACAAGATAAGGTTTGCTATCATTATACAAGTCAGATAATACACATGAAAGGATGAAATACATCAAACAAATCATGTGGAAGCTATTACAAGATAAGCCGAAATCATAATCAATCTTGAAGAAACTTAGAAGAAGAAAAGACAGAAAGAAGTCAACGATCAAGAGGAAATTGGAGAAATACTTATGACACTTTGCAGAAGGCAATAAGGATGCAGACATAAGCGTGGAATTTGTTAGATGGAGGGAGCCGATTATATAAAGAAGAGCATGTACTCATACATGAAGAAAGGATTAGGAGGGAGCTAATCCTATGATCCATTGAAAAATGATGAAGTATATATCCATGGTAGCAACCATGAAAATAAGTACGTGTTCAATTCGATCTTAGAAGAAGTCTTCCTCGAAGAGAAGCCTTAAAGTATCCCTGGTTGTCCATCCACATCCGTGATCCTATGATGAAAGGAAGAAGTGGAGTATTTAGGGCATGTAATCTATAAGAAACTCCATGGACCCAAGAGATAAAGAAAAACATGAGGAAGAACATGAAGATTCCAATAAAGTAAGAGAAGCCAGAACAACCAGTCATTGTATCCAGAATCACAAGATTACCAACCTGATATGAACTCACTAAAAGAAATCAAGTAGAGGAACTAAAAGTTGTGATGAAGAACAATGTATGAAAGACTTATGAATGAAAAAATTACGAGATCGAGGACTAGAGGTTCTCCCAGATGGAGGGAGAAGACTATGATGATTACTTGTTCCAGTAAACTAGCCATACCTCTACATGAGCCAATATATCATTTGCAATATCCATGGGTTGGAGTATACATGCAGAGCAACCTCAAGGTTTTGAGGTATACTAGAAAGAGACCCTTGTATGCAGATGGAAGAAGACAACTTGGTGGAGAACCTCCAAAACACAACAAAAGCGTGGTGAAGACTTTCTGGTTATTCAGAAGCTCAGGGTAATGAATCACTAATCCATGACGAACTCTCATGATGGCCAAAGAAGTATCACTTGGATATGTTCTAGTTTGACCCTGGTCACGATGTTGTGAGCTAGCAAGAAACAACAAGGAATCTGATAATGATATACCTTATTGATCAGAGCTATATGAAGCCTCCAGAGAAAACCAGTGTTCCAGAAAAACCAAAGTACATTTGAGATCAAGCATTACATTCTCCGTGATGAAGTCTAGAAAGGAGAAAGTGAATCTCCAATATATATATCTCCACAGATGAGCAGATAAGAAGACACTTTGGTAAATCTACTATCCAATATGAAAGAGTTTGCATACTCAAGCTGGAGCTCATGGAGACAACTTACTTATTGAGAAAGGAAGAGATGACTCTCAGGTTGGGAGGGAGCACTGATGTGTTATTGATTTATGGAAAATCATTTTTCAGTTCGAAAAATGGTCTAGGATGAGCAGTTCCTTTCCAGATCGAACGATCATTTTTGTAATGAAAGTGGTTCGATGGATTACTGATGTACCATAGACAACGATTTCCCATTGTGGTTAACATGGGGAATGGTCTAGGGTAGTCTCTCTTCTTGAGGGTTACTCAAGAACACTGTCCCGCCTCGCCGGACAACGATTTCCCATTGTGGTTAACATGGGGAATGGTCCATTTTGGAGGTTGGTGCAGGACAGTTATTTCCTTTGGAAATGGTCCGGACAATCATTCCTTAGGGCAGATTCATTCTTTCCAGGTTGCACTTTGTTTAGTGCCGGAGGAATGGCCCAGGGTGGGGAATGGTCCAGGTTCAACAATCAAGGACAGACATTTCTTAGGGCAGATTCATTCTTTCCTGGTTTCACTTTGTTTAGTGCCAGAGGAATTACCTAGGGTGGGGAATGGTCCAGGCTCAGAAATTAGGACAATTATTCTTCCTTGCTTGAGAAGAATAGTCCAGTTAGCTCATCATTGATCTTTGAACTTTTGAGGGCAGATGCTCTTCCAAGATCTCACAAATGTGAGTGGAAGAATGGCCCATATGATTCAGTTTATATCATAACATTGTTTCTATGTAGGTTGATATCAGATGATTGTTATGAAGACTGTATGTCTCTAGACAGTAGATGTATACTACTGTGGTGGATGTGTTCCACTGTTTGTGACTATATGTCAATGATCAAGTACCTGTGTGCTACTTGGTGTCGTAGTGTACCACTGGATTGTAGTTGTGTACTACTATAGATAGACACAGTTGTGTTCTATTGAATGATATTGTTCTGATTACTTTGAAGACTATCAACAATGTTGAAAATGATTATCAGCTAGATGGATGATTAATGGACAAAGATTTCCCAGACAGAAAATGGTTCAGGACATTTATTCTTCTAGGATATATGTCCAGATTAGAAGAATGGCTCCTGTGTCACTCCGTGGTGTGAGTGACTTATCCAACATCATATCTAATTACTCAGATAGAGTATGGTTTGGAGAGATGATGCAGCTGATGACACTAATGGTGATGACGGTGCTCATGATATAGTCATGAGACAGTCTATACAACTATGTTGATGCTATCCAATGAATGATATGTTTGTGCTCAAGACCATTACCTATAATACCTCCCTAGCTAGGAGAGAGTGTTGATATTATGGTAGCTGCGGGAGGTATTTACCTCCATGTGTAAACCTGACGAGAATAGAATATTTTGGGAAGCAAGAAGAAACCCTAATGAGTTGGCTAATAACCCTGGAAGACATGTCAACTCAAGAGGATAATTTGTATTAGGTTATTAGCCTCCAAGAGAAGAAGTCGGCCAGAAGAAATAATATATATTGAACAGATAGATACCCAGAATGAGAAGTTGGCCTAAGCAGTTAGCCAGAATTAGTATAAATACAGGAGGCCAATCTTCATTCTGGCAGGCATTCTCAGAATTGCAGAGCAACACTTGTGCGCATTGTAGTTGCCCAGTTTGTGCGCAGGTTTGGAGGAGAGCTACCGTTGTAGCTGCTGCAACTATCAGATTACACTTTGGCTTGGACTATCTCTTGGTTAGGGTTTGGACTATCTGATCAGCTCTTGTTTGATGCGCTATCCTTGGGGAAAGGTGCACTGCCCTTTGTTTGGCTATCTAGCCTAGGGTTTGCTTCCAAAATGATTCTCAGTCAAGGTTAAGGTGCTCGGAGGGTGGCTTCGACCTATGGTTGGGTGACAATAGTGATATTGTCGATGGTAAAACGAGCACATCCATTATATTCTAACACTCCCTTCACTGATGCTCGTCTCTTAGCCTTATCACAAGGTTGTGGTTCTACCGGTGACTGTGCCCTTACCGGTGCCGGTGGTCTCCTTGGAGGCTCCTCCTCCTCATGCAATGGATCCTCCTCTGAGATAGTGGATTCACTGTCCTGTTCCTCAATTCCCTATTCCTCCTCATCACTGTTTGCTGCAACTTCAATGTAGCGGATTTGTCCCTTTCCAATGCACCTATGGCCGGGGACCCTTGGCTCTCTACAGTTGAAGAATAACTTCTTCCTCATAAGACCACACATCGTATCATCATCCAAATTCTCCTTACCCTTCCACTCTCTCTGAAATGGTTTCCTATCCTAGTCCTTCTGTGGCACAAAGGGTTTGGAAAAAATTTTGGTTTTCGACACTGAGTTTTCTAGATCTCTAGTGCGTAGGATGACATCTTATAGTGTGAGGTCTGTAGGCCTTCACACATCCTCTCAAGGGTTTTTTTAGACCCTCTGTGAAAATCATGATTAGTCTAGGCTTTGAAATGTTTGTCATTGTCACGACTATTCTTTGAAACTCCGTAATAAATACATTACGTGTACCAGTTTTTCTCTACTGGGCTAAGTCCCTGAAGTGGATCTCTAAATCCCTCTTGTCAAACCTATCCATAAGTCTCTCCGTGAATTCAAAAAACATTATTATTAATAAAAATTCAAAAAACATTATTACTATTATATTTGTTTATTTATCTCACTCACTCCTAAGTAAGGGGTGAAATTCATTATCTCTATTACTTACTACTTTTATAATAGAAATTAAACAAAGTGATTTGTAAAAGTTATGAAGTACAAGATGGTCTTAAGACTCTCGATGGCCAAATGAATATAGGAAAAAATAGTGAAGGAGATGTAATTTTAATAACTTTTAATGCTTAAATGTGATAAGAAACGTAATTGTGGATATTCGTTGACATGATAACGAATGAATGGTAAAGGTAGTGGTGCCACCAATTACGTATCGTTTTGTTTTTTTGAGTTTCAATGGTCCATAAGAAATGTCTCCGTGGAGGTCTTTGTTCCATCACAAATTTGGAAATTAAATAGGTAATTGCAAAAACTGTAATGAGGATGATTTGTAAAGCTAACTTGAGAAAGTTACTTCTTGCTCTATTTTTAAAAACACACAACTAACTTAGAGAAATATGTAATTGTGAACACGGTCATGAAGACAATTAGTAGAGGTAACTTGACAAAGTTACTATGTTACCTTTTACTTTCTTTTTAAAAACTCTTGCTTTTACTAACTGAATACTCATGTGTCAACTATAAACTCATGTGTCAACCAAACAAGGTTCTTGTGTCAACTAAAACTCATGTTACTAATATTAGCTTTTTTGGAGTATTCTGTACATTGTCTTATCATCCGCAATATTGAAATGAATATCAACATTGATATGAATATCTAACATTGATAAATCATCATTTTATATGAAAAGGTTCTTATTATCTCTTTCAAACTTGTAGAGAGCACATCCCTTATAGTAATATATCAAAGTCTACATTCTTTGTGTTTACAATTCACAATGAAAATAAGATTTCACTATAATATGAAGAGTTTTATTAGCATTCAAACTCTTCCAAAAAGATCCTTAAATGCACCTAAATCCCATCATTAAATGAATTTTTTTAAATCCCTAATAAAATAAGGTTGCTCTAAATTCTGCATACACATAATAGATTCAAGTTCAACATGCATGTTTAAGACAAGCCAATAAAGCCTTAATCTATTACATAATCATGAATATAATAACACACATTGTATATATACCTTAACTTTAATGTATTCTATAAGTAAACCCCATCTATAAAGAACAATGAGGGTTGTGTTATCCTTTGTCGTGATGATAACTATGTAGTTGAGCCCACTTCCACACTAAACACATATGTATAAATTATAAACGAGGAACAAATCCAAAGCTAACTAGACATGGAACTCTAGATTGTCTCACTCCCAAATCAGTTTGTCCATTGGTGACCACAAGATCTAGACCCTGACACTGATTTTTCACATATACTATAGAACCAAGAATATTCATGTTCACAACAAACTATTAAAGTCTTAATCAATTAAAAAATGATGTGTAATAACAACACACACTATATATATGCCCTAACCTTTGCATATGCCATTAGTAAACCTCTTGTAAGAACAATTAGAGTTGTGATACTCCACGAAGCCAAAAATAACCCCACATATAACTCCATATCATCTCCCTCTCAAATCAATTTGTTAATTGGAAATCACAAGAACAAGACCTTTTCATAGATTCCTATAATTCCCTGATAGATCTAGTGTCAATTTTGCTAGTGATTGGGCTCCAAGTTGTAGCCAAATTTGAGGTTGAAATTATAGAGAATGCAAAGGTTAATCTTGAAGTTTCTATCATTGGAATTCAACATGTAGGTTTCCACATTTGCAGGTAAAATTCCCCTTAGAAAGTTGAATCACTACAATACTTTTTAGGCACAAATCTACTTGGACTCGAGATTTTGTAGGGAAAAATAACAAAACCTTAGAGAACCATGATAACACTAGACAATAGAGTTTCCTACAAGAAGCCATGTCTTTTATAGAGAGACATATCACTTGTTACTAGCTAGACCATGCTTTTTTGACACCATGATGGTCTGAAACCTTTCTTACAACAAAACTCTTGCCGAGATTTATGAGACATAAATCAAACACACAAACACTGAAATCATGAGTTGGGAAATTAAAAAGAAATAGAAAACAAAATATTGTCAGGTAGATGAGAATTTACCTCTAATCCGTGTAGAAATCGTTGATGCCCAACTTAGGAATCTCTTTGTAGAAATCGTTGATGACCAACTTAGAAATCACTAAGAAAAAATCATTGATGCCCAACTCATAAACACTAAAAGAATGTCCACTGCTTATGAAATTGTAAAATTTTGTGTCTTACCTACAAAACTATTGAGCCTCACTTCCTCTACATAACCCCTATCTCTACCAATCTGACACCCCCTTTGCCAACCGATACAATTTATTCTTGTTCCTTCTTCTAGTGTTTTTGTCATTAAGAGGAAGGAGGGTGGAGAAGTTGAAGGGATGAAATGTGAGAGATGGATGAATTAATAATAATGCAAACCTTACCTTTCATTTAAATCATGAAATTCCATCACCATCATGTAGTGGCTAAACTAGGTGTTTAGTTTCAGTATGAGAACCAAAACACCAAGAGATGGAGTGTATTACTGATGTATAACAAGTAGTGGATATTAATAGTATAGTTCAATATTAAAAAATAAAAGAGGGGAAAACAAGTCAAATATGATCGACCCTCCTTTTGTAACCATCAATTGTATAAAAAGGAGGTTGTTATTTGCTAAATGTATGTTTTGAGTTTTAATACAAATCTTTAGTTCTCTATTTTTCCTAGTTTATTTTGTATCAGTTGGTATCAAAGTTTCCTTCTGTGGCCACCACAAGAGATCCATTCCACAACCACCATAAGGGATCTAATCCCTTCTTTATCAAGATTACATAGCCACTGTCAGGGACCCACTCCCTCTAATTTTCAATTTTTTTGCTTTTTGTATTATATTTTTTTGTTTTGTTTTTCAATCGCCAGTAAAGGAAATAAGAGGGCCCCATCCCCTCTCTTCCTCTTGCACACAAATATATCATTGCATTTCAGTGACAACTCTTGTAGCATACATGTAACCTTCCAAGGTCACTCCCACAAAGGATACCTTGCAAAAGCACAAATGCAATTATTTCAGTAACAACAATAAATGATTCAAAAATAGAATCAACTGCTCCAACAACATGCTCATGTGATCAACGTGCTAACTATAGAGGTCACAAATATGAAGATAAATAAGTCCATGCCTATGCCGCTACCTATTCTATATTGGGACCCTAAAGTGTCTCTTCCACTATTTCCTAGTGGTTTTTGTAGTGACCAAGTCAAATCCTACAAGCATTATCCTCTTATTTCACATATTTATATGCAATGAAAGAATGCGATAAAATCGCATTGCCAACCTGTCATCTTCAGAGCTTGGTTTCCTAATGATGGGAGAATAATAATAATATAATAATAATCTATTTTTAAGGTCACGCCCAAGCCAGCACACCAAAGGACTTCCTTTGTGTGGAAATAAATGACAAGGTAATCCACCAAGATGCTAGTGTTATCCATGACTAGGACACCCTCTACACAACCCTCCGGGATTGTTTTATCTAGCAGGTTATGTGGAAGATTTATGGGCATTGTTACCCCCTCACTTCTAGGGGTAACTAGAGGAGATTTTTTTTCCATGATCCACATTACAGATAATCGTTTTGATGATGACATTCCAGACTCTCCATCGATATTTTTCCACATATTCCTTCCATTACATGCTCAACTCACTCACGTCAGATGACATTATGAATTACACATTGAGGCACATTGTCCTCATACTTCATATCAAGTGATAATGTCAATGTTTTTGGCAAAAAAATGGTGATCATGGGTTGAACTGGATTATGAATCATGATTCTTTGAATTTATATTTTTTTCCTTGTTTCATCTTGGCGGTCATCATCATCTCCTAGTCAAGTGTTGTCACTCATGGAAAAAATTGTACTATTGGGGGGCCTTAATAGGGGTAACATGTCCATATCCCTTACCATGCATAACATTTACATTTGTCCTTTCTCCATCGTCCTTTCTTTTGTGTTGGTTGTTACAAGTATCCCAAAAAGTTCCAAGCTTCATAATCCCATGAGAAGAAGGGGTTTGAATGCTCGAGGTTGATGCAAATTTATAAAAATGATATAGAAAGAGAAAAATCCCTAATTCAAAATGTAAGGCAAAGAAACAAACAAGAAAATAAATGTATTAAAAACCAATAAATAAATGAAGCATGAGTTCTTCCCCCTCACTAAGAGGCCATCACCCTAAGTCCTATGTAATGAATGCATGTCTTGTTTAAAGGGACTTCACAAATCAAAGTCAAAAGCCAAAAAAGGTTAAAGAAATAAAGAAAAAGACAAAGAGGTGCTTGGAAAGACACAGTGCCAAGGAAATGGTACCTCATTGCCTAAGCGCCCCCTCTACAAAGGATTTCATGAGGATGTCTATCATACATGGCCTTGCATGTCAATGACATCCACCCCATGAAGTGAACCCCAATCCATACCGCATACCGTTGCACATACTCTTTTATGGGTTCCTCGAGACATACTTCTTATCATGGGTACCGACACATCTAATAGGGGGTAATAATAATCCTCCCATACCTAAACTTGCAAAACTGTATAACTTTGTAAGATAGTGTGAAGTTTGAAGATGATACTTAATGAGATCTATCTAATGGACTTTGCATTGACATGACTCACTTTATATGTTGTGTTTGAATTGTGTACCTTGTCTGTGGTCTTCATGGTGCATTGGACTACATGATCCCCACCTTGTAAGAGGGAATGCACATGGATACATACTTGATTGATGCCTTGGTCCTTTGAAGGACATTGATGGGCTATTTTCACATTTGATGGAGGCCCTCCCACCATATTTGAGAGGTCGTTGAACATTATTTGGAGGATGTTGAGCCTTATGAGAATGTGGCACCCTTGTTGAGATGTCGTATCACCCATTGGATATGACATGGCACCTTGATGATGGGACGTTGCACCTTTTGGAGGTGACTTTACACATGGATGATATAACGTTGCACCCTTTGGTCACTTTGGAGCCCTTTCACATGCCTTTTAACCTATTTTGAGGGTGGCCAACTCTAGGATAAATTATCTTTTGAAAAATTACCCATAATTATGTAATATAAAAAGATAATTTTGTGATTTCCAAAAAGAGGCTATAATAGAAATTTAGGCAAAAATTGACATAATTATGGTGCTTTTAAAATCTGTCGCTAGAAGATTATCACAAATTTTGACCACTTGTGGGACACTTTTGGAGGGACAATCTTGACCTTGTTCAACATGTTGAGGAGGACAACTTGGAACTTGAGGATAGTTTACTTGATTTTTGGAGAATCTTTGGGGTCTTTTGACTCATTCACTCATGTATCATGTATTTTTTTTTTGTATTGTTGCCTTATCTCTAGGATTTGAGAGAGATATAGACATTTTTTTTTAAATGTTTTTAGGACTTCTATTGTGTGAGAAGGGTGTTAGATATCTCATATAAATAAGAGAAACACTTTTCACTTGTAAATAATTGCTACTTGTGAAGATATATCACTACTTGTCTACTTCTACATTCTCTCTTATGAAAAATGCTATGGATGGATAGCTAGGGCGACTTTTTGGAGAACATGTGCTTGTGTATTCTTTGCTACTACATGGATATTCATTGCTAGGGTTTTGATGGATGGAATATTTCTTGAGTAAGTAGTCTCTTGTCATCTTGTGGTTTTGTTTATGAATGCATTTAAGTGTAATGTTGCTTCTCTACTATTGGTTGAACATTCTCTTGGATTTTTCTTGAACACATCCTTCTTATTAAAACTCTTGGAAGGCTACTAGTGAAGAACCTTCCCTTGAACTGTCCTTAATATTTTAAGAGGATCTTCTAGGGTTAGTAGTGAAAAACTTATATATATCACCTTAAAATATCTACCCACTTCTCTCCAAAGGAGTCCTTAATTGATCCCATATGCCCAAAAATATAGTAGGCACTAGTCACTCTCCCAATAGTCAACCTTTAATTTTTGAATTATACTCTCTTTTTATTGTTTTAGGGATTAGGGTTTTGTAACAACAAATATTCATTTTCAGCCATAAATAACCTAGACATTTTGACTTTTTATGCATGTTGTTGACCTAATAAACATTGTATAACCCTAAAATACTTTGCTGATTTATTATTATAGCCATCTAGGGTTGGACATCTAAGTTTTTTAGGGCTTTTATATGCCTCTTAAATTTCTGATTTTGTTGACGAATGAAGCCCTAAGTTAGTCCATGGTTTAGCCCTTTTGTTTCATTGGTTTATTACACGTTAAAGAGATGATTTATTTGTTGTTTTAATAAATTGTTTTCCTGCTATAATTTAATATCTTTTTTCCAAGTTTTACAACAACCCTAGGCTTTTTTCTTTATTTTCAGCCATAAATAACCTAGACATTTTGACTTTTTATGTATTTTGTTGACCTAGTAAACATTGTAAAACCCTAAAATACTTTGCTGATTTATTATTACACCCATCTAGGTTTTTTAGGGCTGTTATATGCATCCTAAATTTCTGATTTTGTTGATGAATGCAACCCTAATTGAGTCCATGGTTTATCCCTCTTGTTTCATTGGTTTATTACATGCTAACGGGCTGCTTTATTTGTTGTTATAATAACTTGTTTTCTTGCTATAATTTAATATTTTTTTTCCAAGTTTTACAACAACCCTAAGCTTTTTATTCATTTTTAGTGTTTAGGGATCCTCTTGAACCTTGACTTTGGAAAACCTCTTAAATTGACCTATATATTCATTAATTTAAATATGGAAATTTCTTTGTCTTACCACCTCCTTAATACCTTGCCCATCTTATTTTATTAGTGGTAGTTTGAGTAGTCACCCCAAGGGGACCTAGACTTGATTGCATCTTGCCTAGGGATTCTTGGAGGTTATTGGGGAAGCCTCCCTTGTGTTGGATTCTACTCCTTCACTAAAAAGAGGGAATTTGTTTCCTAGGTGACAGTGGTAACATCGTCCATGTTCCACTAGTCTTTGTGCCTTGTGAAGGCTTTTGCACTTGGTGCTAGATTGTGTTGCAACATGCACGATGGATTTAGCTTATGTAGTCTACCAATAAGACAATCCAAGAATACATTGTTGTGTTATGCAAGCTCTAGGTGCAACTTTCCATCTCTTATCCATAAAAGGTACTTATCATTAAATTCAATTTTGGTTTATTCCTTTATCTTTGTCATGAAGTTGCTTTGGTGTAGAATGCATCTCTTTTCGTGGCCTTTCAAAATGTTCTTATTGTTGAAAATAATTTGGTTAATGCCTAGTTTCCTTCCATTCTCCGTCTCACCCCCACTCTCCACTCCCATCACACTGCAATTCCCCCATGGTTGCACATCCCCACCACCCACAAATCAATACTACAACTATCACAAATCAACATCTCACAACACAACTGATCGCCATGCCATTCATTGCTCATGACTAGCTAAATCATTATTCTATGAGGAAACATACCCTTCTGAATATGCCACCAATATTCCCCATCTCATTCACTGTGATACAAATCTCATCCTAATGACTTACCCTTCTCCTTCTATATCCCATGCTGCACTCTTTACTCACAACTACCAAATGGAAGATCACACGGTGCAACTGCTAATGGACAATGCCAACCAACATACTTTGGCCTCTATTTCCTTTGTCAAAGAGTTGGCTTTGCTGGTCACTCGTCACCCTTATTGTCTCGACTGGGTTAACAAAGGGGATTAGTGCTTATTTGTCAAGCAACAATGTCTTGCCACTTTTGCTATTATTTATCACTTCCATGATTGCATTCTATGCAACGTCACCCATCTAGATTGTGCTTAGTCATTGCTAGAGATGATTTACCAGTATGCACACTTCAACAAATATGATTCTCACACAAAATCGTATACCCTCACTAAGGACCATCATACATATAGTTTTCAATCCCATGTTGTGCCCACTCCTGAATCCTCTCTGTTAAGAATGTGGTACAATAAATCACCCTTCATAAATGCTTGCATTTTCGTATCATACATGAAACCCAATCTGATGAGCCTTCTCCACCACCAATAGTCCTAGAACCTCCCCTTACTAAGTACCTTGAAGTGTTTATTGAAATCAAGGCCTTGAGACCTCCCCATAATATCAAACATAACCTCATGCTAGTTCAAGACACTTCCCTTCCCATTGCCATCACTTCCCATTTGGGCTCCATTGAGAACACAACAATTGACAAACCAATTCAAGCACTTTTATATGCATACACAATTTGACCTCTAGGTCCTCACTTGGTGGATTGCCTCCCTTTATTATCCATCAATATGAGTCAAATGAATGGCGGTTGACATTTTTTTTTATCGAGATGGTATTCTCATCTTGAGCAAGACATGGGTGGACCTTCTCCTCCATCTACACCAAGTTCTTGATATTTTGCATACCAACAAGCTTCAAGGAAAGCACATGAAGTTAGTGTTTGATCAACAATTTGTTTCTTCTCTGAGATTTTTAATTTCATCCAAGGCTATTCAACCCAACCCTCATCAGGTCAAGGCATGCTTGGATTGTCCTTCACCTCATTTGGAAACAAAGCTTAAGCGTTTTCTTCAAAGCATCCATTTTTATCACAAATTACATTTTAGGCTTTTTGAGTGGGCTCCAAAAAATTCAGCTACATTCCATGACATACAAGATCTCCTATGTTCCACACGATTCTTTCATCTTCCTACCTTTCTATAGCCCTTTGAGATAAATCATGAAGCTTCTCCTTCAGCTAATGGGGGCATACTCAAACATGGAGGCCACCTTGTTCCATCTCATTTTGAAGGGTTATTTTCCACCACACTTTAGTTTAGTTCATATGCCAATGCTTTCTATGCCTTAGTCTAGCATTGATGTTATTATTGGTTTGACCAGAAGTAGTACTACAAATGAAGCGCCGACCTTTCTTCTTCATCCATTTTCAATCCAAGATTGACCACCACCTTAAATGGATAGTCTATATACAATGATGTCATCAAATTCTTACAACATGGTACAACAGAGTGCACCAATTAAGTGGCTGCTCTCCTTAGTTGCCCACCTATGACAATCGTACAGCTTTTTGAGATCCACATACTTACTTTTGAGGTGTGGAAAGAACAAGATTCAATTCTCTTTGCCATCCAACGTCTTACTCGAAATCAATCACACACTAATTCTTGATTCTTCTCTTAGTGGCATCATCCCCACTTATCTTGTGCGTTGCAAGGGTAGCCTCCCTATCCTAGCTCAGTTGGGTTTTTAAACCAATACACCAAGAGGTAGAGCGCATTAATGATGCATATTCAGCAGTGAGTATTAATAGTATAGTTTAATATTAAAAAATAAAAGAGGGGTGAACAAATTAGATATATTTTACGCTCCTCCTTTTGTATTCACCCAACCTATAAGAAGAAGAACACTGCCATTTTCTAAATGAATGTTTCCAATTTTAATAGAAGTCTTCAATTCTTTGTTTGCGCTCATTTATTCCGTATCAAGAAGTTTTTATTTTTTAAGTTAAAAATGCATGACTTCTTATTTTTTAGGTTAAAAATTCATGACAAATAATACAAAAAATTAATCAAATTTGAACGTTTATCCCATCCACAACACAAAATTAATAAAATATAAATAAATAAATAAATATATTTAATACAAAAAATATTATCTAGGCATTCTTCTAAATAATTTAAGGTAAAATAATTCATGAGAGATTAATTATTTGAAGAGTGGGTTAAGGGTTAATTGGGGAGCAATCTTCCCTCCCGAGTTACTTTTCCAACAGGTTTTCAAGTGGTGCCGTTTTAAATTTTTGGCCAATCCAGAATTTTGATATTTTCTAAGTATTTGGGTTAGTTTAAAATGAGGCAAAACCCCGAAGAAAAGTTTATAAAATGCATGAAACTTTGATCCATGCTACCTCTGAAAATCTGACTAGATTTAGACCCATTTTTTGATTGAAAAACTAGTCTGTTTGCTCCCTAGCTTACTCCATTACTTGATGCGATTGCTATATTTCCTACCCGCAGGGATTAATAATGCTCAACCAAAACCTCGGGAGAAAAATGGCCATACCTACAAGTCTTGTGAACAACTAAACCCAGTGGAATTTGTGGGAACTCAAGTGAATTATTCTCCCCAACCAAAAAGAGGATTATGGCTGTTTATTTAAGTTAGTCTGTTGCACTTCAGGAAAGTAACAATATAATTGTTTTATGTTTTGGTTTTTTTTTAATATTTTTTTTTTCTTTGTTTATTTTTTAGAGAAATTGTTAGATATGCTTTAATTTAATTTGAGTGGTTAATTTTGTATAATTCCAATGTTTTCAAAGATTTTTCATGTGTTAAAATCGGTTAAAAGTTCTATGTTCAGATTTCAATAAAAGTTACAGTTTTAACGTTAGATTTTTTTTTGAAATGGGAAGACCTCTTAAAACTGCTTGCTTTCCAGCAGTATATAATGTAAGCCCATTATACCTGACAGACTAAGTTGGAACAATGAATACTCTGAACCAATAAATTAGATGATTCGTAATTCCAACGAGCTCTTTCATAATTTCCAAAATCTTCCATAATCACTACTTAATCGGGTGAATCCACGTTGTTTTAAACAATCATGATTAACTAAATGTCTATCCTCATCATTCCATGTTGTCTGGGGCAGCCCCCGATTAGCTGAAGTGTTTGGCGCTTATTGTTTACCGATTACAACCAGTAAGGATTGAAACGGTGCTGGAGGAATCACAAGCTCCATATTTCCAATAATACCAACAGTTACACAATATGATTGATTATTCGCAATAAAAACTTTCTTCGCCTCACAAAACAAACCGATTCGGTCTTATGGATCTGAAAGACACCTATGACAAAACACAGCGAGAGGAAAAGATGGAAGAGTACAGACTGACAACACCACACCGAAGGAAACTGAAATCAGTGAGAAGTACATGAGTAACTTCGTTAAATAAGGAAGGAAATGATTATAAATGCATTGAACTGAGTGGTAGTGGGCTGCTACTGGTGGTGGTGGTGATGTTTTTCGCCATGACCTTCCTTCGTCTGCTGATGCTCGTAGAAGGCGAACCCCGTTGCTCCCACTGCAGCTGCTGTTGCAATCCCGGCCTCAATCATATGCTTCTGAGCGTTCTCTGGATCCTTCTTTGCTTCGTACATCTCGTACTGCATACACATAAAATTACTCATTAGTACTCATTTCATTTGAGTC
>ML786982.1:103481-123013 GCA_009831015.1 Picea engelmannii
AACACGGCAGATGACCTCAGTTCAGCGTTGAATTTTTGAAGCTTCCAAACTTAATGCATCCGCACTCTTTTGAACGGGTCTCACATAACTGTTTGTTGTTGAAAAGCTTTAAATAAGGAATAGTTGCAAGAGTCGTGCTGGATTTTCACCAGAAAATGGATGATGAGTTTTCTCAGTGGTAGAGATATCCATCCAATTTTTAATTCAAAATGTTGATGGTTTAATTAAGAATCAATTTTCATCAACTCCGTTGTAAAATTGGGTGTTGGAAAAGACCAAAGAAAGTTTGGGAAGAAAGAGTGTATGTTTTGCAGCTCAGGAAAAGTGGAAACATAAAAACATTTTATTTTAGAGTGTGAAGCTTTCAAAAACAGTAGGGACAACTATGTAAGTATTTTGACAATTAGTTCTTGGAATAATTTATTCAGCGAAAAGACACTGGACAACTATGTAAGTATTTTGACAGTTAGTTCTTGGAATAATTTATTCAGCAAAAAGACATTGGTGAAATTGGAGGAGCTCATCATCAAGTTGAACAGAAAAATTGCTGAAATGCACAAATCAATGTATGAGGTGATCAATCCCATAAAAATAAGAGCACTTTTGATTGTAGTTGAGGGAGAACATGCAAGTTTTATGTTATCTTGTTTTACCTTGAAATTCAATGGGATGTATCTTCCTTTTGTTTAATGGTGCATATTTTGTAGGCATATAATTAAAGGTCAACATTTATCTAGTATTAAAATTTTATTTTCACTGATGTGTTTGGTTACCAATGTATATAAGTTTTAGTAATTTTTAACATAAAAGATTTGGATATTTGAATTTTGATAATATTGTTGATTTCATAGGAAGATGTATGCTCTCACTCAGCATAAGACAACTTGTTCTTTTAGCTAATGGGCGCGAGCAAGTGCATAAAGAGGAAATGTTCATAACTTAGCTTTTTCCTAAGGAGGAAGTGTTGAGAGCTAAGGTTCTCCCTTAGGATTGATAGAAGTTTATGATATGGATATGGAATCACAACTGCTAACGATCTTTACTGGCATTAATTGTGAAGAAGGGACCTCGTCTTCATTGGATTTGGATAACGACTCTTTATTTGGTAAGTTAAAAATATTTAGGCCTACCCTATTTTCCTCACTGTCTATGTGTGATTTAAATTTTCTACGTGAAAAATGTTTGGAAAACTCCCTATCGTTGTCTACTCCCGTTGTTCCTAAGGGGCCAGTTTCCCCGAATCTGTCTTTAGACGAAAACAAGGGTTTTTTGAGCCTGTTTGTGAGGGGTTTTTTAATGAGGCTCTTGAAATCCGTAGCAAGGTAGGATTTTCCTTGCGGAGCATGGGAACGGTTCCATAAGGGTCTGTGTTTGGTGATGAGACCACTTGCGTCGAGCCTTTAACTAACAAATCTGGTGGAAGCGTTGATTGCAATTCTCCTCTATGTTTGAAGCCTATTTTAGAGATTCGAGAGTTAAAGGGAGAGTTAGTCTCTAAAAGGAAAGATATTATCCTAGACCAATTGGCAGTGAATTCTCCACGTCTTGAGATTGGCTCTACTTCTAGGGTGGAAGCGGAGGTCCTTGTGGATTACCATAGTGGACACACTCTTGACACACTCAGACATAACCTTCTGTACAAAATGTGATTGATGACTCCTTAGTAACCTTCATCCCCTCATAAAAAGAGGTCCTAAATCGTACTCCCCTCCAATTCTACTTGGGGAGGAGGGGGCTTTCCTACGACTTCGTTAAAGGATAAAAAATATGTGAAGAAAGAAGGTGAAGCAGGCTGTAGTCTTTTGAGTGATCTTTCAACTTTGAAAGGAGCTGTGTTTGGAGGCCTGGAAAAGGATTTTTCCCGGTTAAAAATGAGAAGTGCTAGAAAGTTAGGAAAGGAGAAGGAGAACACTGTTTCAATAAGCTTGCAGGTCTTGGAAGGACCAAGGGCGCTTAGAGCTCAGAAAGCCCCAGCAAGGGTTAAAAAATGATAGTGGTGTCACTAAACGTAAGAGGAGTTGGGGGTGCTCCCAAGTACTTAGCCCTCAAATGGTTTTTAGAATTGGTAAAGCCAAACATACTTTTTATCTAAGAAACTATGGTTAGTGAACACAAAGCGAGGGAAATCTTTGCAAAACTTTTACCCACATGTAAATTCTATGGGGTGGATTCAATAGGATTATCGAGAGGTCTATTATCTGCATGGAATCTGAAGAGAGATGATTTTAATGCTTTTCTGACTCCTGCAAGGATATTATTGGAAGGACTTGTAAAATATTTAAACATAAGTTTGAAGTTGATAAACTGCTATGGCCCATATGGAAATATACAGGAATTCTGGGAGGATAAAACTGGATGGATTACTAAAAGAACACAACTTAATTATGGGAGGTGATTTAAACTTCACTATTTTGAATAGGGAAGTTTGGGGCTCTCATCCTAGATCTGATCCATTGACTTTATACTTTACCCAAATGCTCCAAGAAGAAGGACTAGTCGATGTAGAACCAAGAAAGTTTCTCCCAACTTGAAGGAATGGAAGAGGTGAACATGATTATATTGCTAAGAGATTTGACTGTTTTTAATAAACGAGGAACTAGCATTGTCAGGGCTAAGATACATGTCTTGGGTGGTTAATTTTAAGATTTCTGATCACATGCCAGTGATTTTGAAATTGGATCAAGAACAAGAAAAGATCATATATCCTTTTAAATTCAATTCTGTCTGGTTGGATTTTGTGAATTTAGTGAGATCAAATTGGAACAGGCTCATGGATACAAAGAATATTACCCCATTTGAGTCCCTAGTACAAAAACTAAAATTACTCAAGTCTTTGGTCATTGAGTGGGAGAGGAATAAAAAATATTTGGAAAAGGAGGAATTAACTCAACTCGAAAAAGACTTAGATATCCTTTATTTTGAATTCCCTGGTGGTTTTGAGAAGGATGAAGAAAAAGTATTGGTCTTAGAGAAAGAAAAAAGAAAACTGTTTCTTTTGAAGCAGGAGGAGGAAACTTGGCGACAAAAGAGTAGGTTAATTGGCTTGTGTCAGGAGACAAAAATACAAAGTTTTTTCATGTGTATACAAGTTATAGAAAACAATCAAATGCCATCTGGGATATTAAAAAGGAGGATGGTTCCAAAATTACAAGCGAAAAGGATTTAAAAAAGGAAGCCATTGGATACTTTCAGAACATCTTTAAAACTTAGGAGGATCTCTCTATTTCAAACCAATTGGCAATTATTAGAGCCTATCCTAGGATTTTGTCTGAGGAAGAGGGTCTTAGAATTACTGATCCGGTTACAATATCTGAAGTACTGTCAACTCTAAAAGGATTTGATGCATCAAAAAGTCCTGGGCTGGATTGCTGGACTGTCGATTTTTTTTTCGATTTTTTTGATCTTTTGGGGCCTGAACTGTTGGCTGTGGTGGAAGAATATAGACTGAAAGGTAAGGTTTCAGGAGCCATGAATGCTACCTTTCTATCACTTATCCCTAAAAGTGACAAAACCAATACTTTTGAAGGATTTAGACCAATTTCACTCTTTAATTTGATTTACAAGATTATTACAAAAATTATTGCTGCTAGAATAAAAACCTCTCTTTCAACGGGTATTTCAAAGGAACAGTTTGGATTTTTGGAGGGTAGACAAATTACAGATGCCATAGGAATGGCACAAGAAGCCCTGCATAGTTTAAATATAAAAAAAAAAACAAAAAAATGTTGGTCCTAAAACTTGATATGATGAAGGCTTATGATAGGGTGGATTGGGGATTTCTAAGGTTAGTCTTACTTCAGATTGGCCTAAGTCTAGAAGCAACTGATTGGATAATGGGGTGTGTAAATTATGCAAATTTCTCTGTCTTAATAAATGGTGTTCCTTCCATCTTTTTCAAAATTACAAGAGGATTGAGGCAAGGATGCCCCCTATCTCCATTACTATTTTTACTTATTGTGGAAGGATTGAGTAGAATCATTCTGAAGCTGGTTGAAGAAGGGAAAATTGAAGGTGTTTTAGTTGCAAAGGGAATCATAATTACTCATTTACTATTTGTGGATGATGTCTTGTTGTTTGGGAAAAAATCTCTCACAGAATGACAAGTCTTAAAGGAGGCACTTGATTTGTTTTGTAATGCGACGGGGATGTCCATTAGTTCACATAAGTCACTTTTCCTAGAAGAAGGATGGACAGGGGAGGAGCTTTCAATGTTAAAAGATATACTACCTTTTGAAGTTAAATCAATTGAAGTTGGGTTTAAGTATTTGGGGTTATATATTAAACCAAACTGCTATACTGTGGCCGACTGGAGTTGGCTGTAGAAAAAAAAAGAAAAAATAATCTCGAATTGGAGTCATAGATGGCTTACTTTAGGGGGAAGAGTAACACTTATAAAATCAATATTAGAAAGTATACATGTTTACTGGCTATCATTGGCAAAGATTCCTAAAAGTCCTCTAAATAAAATTAGAAGAAGGATGTTCAGTTTCATATGGACTGAGAAAAAAGAAAAAGAAAGTATACACTTGGTAAACTGGAAAAGAATTGCCAAACCAAAAAAGAAAGGAGGATGGGGTTTAAAATACATTTTCTGGTTTGGAAAATCATTGGCAACAAAGAGTCTGTGGAGATGCCTTATGGTTCCTGGTCTCTGGCATGAAGTGGTACATAAGAAGTATTTGAAAAAGAAAAATGTCGTTGAGTGGTTCAGGGAAGGGAGGAAAAACTAGTCTGGTATGTCAAACTACTGGAGAGCACTGACGACCTCCTTACCTATCATCACTGATTGGCTTGCTTAGAAGCCGAGAAATGGATGTAATATTAGGATAGGAGAGGATACGATGATTGGGACATAATCATACTTTAAATTATCAAATAATTTAACAAGTACTTTGCATTCAATTGACATAAAATTTCTAGTAGAGATAGACTTACTTGTAACTGAGGACCAAAACTCTTTAATATGGAAAATTGCAAAGACTCTTGGTTGAGATGGAGAACAGAAAGAGGAATGAGATTTATATGTAAAAGGCTTAGTTGGGTCTGGATTTGAATTACATGAAGAAAATGATACATTAATGTGGCCTTGGAATACGGAAGGAGGACAAGTAACTGCAAAGCAAGCCTATGAAGTACAAATTCAAGATGATAATGAGGGTTGTCAAAATGAATGGTATATAGAACTTTGGAAGTTGCAGTTACCATTAAAAGTTAAATTATTCTGTTGGTTAATGTTTGGAAATAAAATACTTACTTGGGATAATTTGACAAAAAGAGGTCTGATTGGTCCTAGCTGATGTGTTTTGTGTGGAATTAAGGAGGAAACTTTGAATCATATGATGGTTGATTTCCTATTTACCAAAGACATATGGAGTTCCATCATAAAGGAACTTAATTTAAAGAGGAATTGGGGAGGAGGACTCCTTTGTGAGTGTTATCAGAATTGGGTAAAGGAGATCGAGTTTTGGAAATAAGTTCCTTGTTTTATTTGTTGGGAGATCTGGAAACACATGAATTTGATTATTTTTGAAGAACATACACTTTCTTTGGCGAGGGTTTGCAACAAAATTATACAAGATCTGGGTGAAAACACAAAAAAAAACAAAATTTTCAAACTCATAGGGTTGCTAGGCCTCCAATGTTAGATGAGAATCTTGTAGTGGGTTTCTTTGATGGAGCCTCACAATGTGGTGCAGGAGCAATATTAAATTGTCAAGAATTGGGTTCATACAATCTTAAGATGAATTGTGGCTCTGGAACTAATACCAGGGGTGAACTTTTAGCAGTGTGGTGTATTTTATACTTTGCTCATTTCAAAAAGATTAAAAGTTTACAACTGGTAGGAGACTCAAAGATAATTATTGTCTGGTTTTCTCATAAAAATAATCTACATGTGAGTACTCTTCAACCTTAGATGACAAAAATTCGAATGTTGAGTGGGAAGTTCCAACACTTGAAAGCACAACATATTTATATATAATTCAATAAAGAAGTTGATCGGTTATCAAAGCAAGCACTACAACTAAAAGAAAATATGATATACCATGCAGAGGAAACATGAATACATACATAGAGTTTCGAAAGAATTGCAATTGTATAATATTTCTTTTGCAAAAGTTGAAGAATATGTTTTTTTGTAAACTGCATTGAAAAAAGGTTGATGTTATATTTTGGACATCATACATATTTACGAGATATGATTATGTTAAAGGAAATAGTTATGGACAACAACATATGGATATTTTGTTAAAAACATCTTTATTTTTACTAATATAAATACTTTTTTTCTCTTTGAAGAAAACCCACAAATATTAAAAAAACAATGATAAGCTGAGTGAAAAATACAAACTAATACTCTATCCTACAATTATAAAAGTAGATCCAATTAACAAAATATATATGAGAGAGATTTTGGAATCCATAAAACTTATGAGTGAACAATTATCTTTTCGTTTATAGGAAAAAATACATTTAAAATAAATAATTTTTTTTAGGAAAATATACATTTAAAATAAATAAAAACTTTTAGGAAAAAATACATTTAAAATAAATAAAAACTTTTAAATTGAAAATGTGATGTTTTAACATCTTGTTAAAGGCGCTTCTCCGCCGCTTTGGGATTTGGAAACACAAATTGAAGAATTTAATTTTAATTTATTATAATATAAAATTCATAATGCCCTTATCTTTACTTTACTTTGCAAAACTATACTCGGTCTACCTTCTTCTAGATTTCCCATGGATATGTATTAACTTAACAAAAAACATTAAAAAAAGTTAATCTGGATGCGCACGTTATATGAGACAGACCTCCTTCTTCAGCGGTCCTCACCTAATCTATATATTAAGCTAATCTATCAGTACTTCACGCTCACGATATCAAACCACCGTCACGTTTTTCACCAGCTCTCCTCTTTGGTTACTATAATGATGGAACTTTGACTAGAATCCAGGTTTTAAAATATTTATAATAATGATGATAGCACTATGATTAGAATTTATTGTCTTAGTTTAAATGTTTTATTTTTTTGTCTTGATTTGGCCGAATTATTGTTTTGATTTGGCCGAATTATTGATCAAATTCGATTTGATTCGTGTGGTGGTCTTTTGGGATCCTCGATGCTATTTATATTTTGGCTGGCTCCTCAGCAATGAATTAGTTGACTCGATCCGAAATGTGAGCGGGAACTTTCTAGCGAACCAAACCAATATATCTTCGCTCAAGGGGAATTTCCAGTAGATCGTTCGGATAAGGTTTGGAATTTCAAATTTAACCCGATTGTCAAGTGAAAATTTGATGACAACCATTTGTTTTTCATGCCTGTCATTCTAAGTTTCATGCAGAGTCATGAGTGTCAATTTTAAAAAAAAATATCCAATTCAAGACTCAATTTCCTAGCCAGCTTCTAGTTATATTTGTCTTCCAATTCTATTTGTCTATTCATTGCCTATTCTCTATGAAAAAGAGACCATTCCCCATTCCCAAGCTAGAAGCCATTCCTTAATTAAACACCCCCAGACCTTATCAAAACAAAGATATAGTTGTTTTTTAGAGGTGAGTTATCAAAAACAAACTCATGAGAGTCCATAGGGACTCACTCATTGTCATTAATCATGATACAATGATGCTCACTGTTTTTTTTGTCTGAAATCTTTTATATTTATAAAATTCAGAGTCCAACACTTGTTACTTCACTGTTTTGGGCAGATTTTCAAAGCATCATTTTGAGTTAAATATTGATAGATAGGGAAGGGAAAAGGGATGAGCTAGTTATAGTGAACAAAGAGAGCCAGAGGCAACTAGTTGAAAACACTAACTTGAGTTGGCTAGAGCCATAGCTCTAAGCAACAAGACTATAGTTTGTGAAGCTATAAAGTTTGTGAAGCTACAAACTTATTTGTACCCAAAAAATTACCAATCAAATTTTACAAAATGATCTCGATCCATAAAACTATCTGCAAAATTTGTGAGGAACTAAACGACTATTCCATACAATGCATGATTCTAACTTACTCAATTCAAATTTCCAAATTCCAAACTTACCTATTGTTAGCCATCAAAGTGACTGGACCATACTGGAGCATACCCAACTGTAAATAAAACTCTTGGAAGTTAATGGAGCAGAGGAGGAGACCCATCGAAGCAGAGCATAACTAAAACCTCCATGTGCCCATTCACTGGGTTCCTTCCTTTCCTACCTGGGCGTGACTCGCTACTGCTCAAACGTCTGTATAATGGGTGAGGTGATCCGCTACCGCTTGGAGAGAACAAATTTAGAGGTTATATCCCTGTGTGTTTTAAGCCCACATTTTCTACCATCAATCCATCATTCCTGAGCTATGACAATAGGAAACAACATATCCTGAGCAACGATGCTTGCCCTCGTCACCTCCCTCTAATATCCTTTTCACATGTTGTGGGACTTGGACATCCGACAGACGATATGGGACATGAATACCAGTACACCTTGTGACATGTAGAAACCAACCAGGGTGAACGGGATAGGATATGATGATGCCACATTGAACCAAAATTGAAATCCAAATACGCTGGAGTGTGGGAAACCGTCATTTATTTATTAATTCATTTGAAATCCAAATATGCTGGAGTGTGGGAAAAGTTACACTTACTATCATTTATTTATTGCTTCATCTAACTTGTAGTGAGGGGCATCGTGTGTGTCTGCCCACCCATACATACTCATTTATTTCTTCAAACTTCAACCAGTTATGATTCATTAACCTTGGTGAAACCATGCGTATAGCCTAGAGCCTCTACCATATAACCTATAGCTTATTTAATTACTAAGATTTTTAACAGACACTCCAAGTAATTACATGTCAAAACTTTTCCAACTCAATTCACAAAACTTTGAGAGACTTTAAGACTTTGTTTGAGAGTCATTTAATTATGTAACAATCCATTTTTTACAATTTGATTATGAATATAGTTTTGAAGAGTCATTTAATGATGTAATATTTTTTTTCTTCCAATATAAACATAATAAATGAGAGTTCTACTTTCTTTAGAATTTTAATTAAATATTTAAAAATTAAATAAATTTAAAATTAGGTGAAGAGTATTTTTTTTTTACCATGTATTGAATTGATATTAAGGTGAAACTTTGATATTTTTTTATTATTGAAAAATATTTTTTTATAAGATTATTAATTATTCCAAATTTTATTATAATTTTTTTTTTTAATAAATAAAACATTTAAGTATTTCTTATTTTATTAGTCTAAAAACTTCATAAACATCCAATAAATGATGTATTAGATAATAAATAAAAATAAAAAATATTTATGACATGGACTAAATGATGTATTAGATAATAAATAAAAATAAAAAATATTTATGACATGGACTAAATTAGATGTAGAATTTATCTTCTATTAATATTTTCAATGAAAATTTAATCATAATTATACATTTAATGTTTTTTATTTTACTTTATTCATAAAATTCATAACATGTGTGTTTTTTATAATGATATATACAATTTTTACTTTAAAAATTTGTTGTCTTCTTTAAATATTTGAGCATATACTTTTATGTTACGAGAACATCATCAAATATAGAAGGTCTAAATTAAAAAAAAAAAAGGTGCAAAAAAATAAAAGCTACATTATCTCAATAAAATATTAGTTGAAATTTAAAAAACTTTTTTATTAATAGATATAATAATAATAATAAAAAGTCAATAAAATATATCTGAAATATATCTGAATAATATTAGTTGAAATTAAAAAAACTTTTTTATTAATAAATATAATAATAATAAAAAAATAAAAAAAACTTTTTTATTAATAAATATGTTAATAGTAATAGTTGTATTATCAATCATTTTATAGTTGGATAACAATTGGCAACATTGTAACGGGTCTTGAACATGCTCTGGTGCGTCCACGAAGATCTGTCTAGGGTTCGCTCTTAGCCATCGCCATGGACGCGCAGGGAAGAAGGGAGCCGCCGCCGCCCCCTCCCTCTCCAACCACCTCCTTTCGAAAGCTTGTTGCAGCGTGCAACAAGAAGCTTCCTCCTTCTGACCCCCCAAGTTTCGTAAAGAGATTAGACGCCGTCCCGGAGATTGACCTTCCCCCTGATCATCCAATGAAGGTCGCACTTTCCCTCTCAGAGCGAGGACTAGTAGGTCAATTCATGGGACTCTGGCCCTCAACCAGATCCACATACAATTGGATCCAAAGGAACTGGAGACCGCTGATCTCAAACAGTGTAACGTGCTATGCGGTTGGGAGAGGGTATTTTATCTTCGAGTTCATCTCCCAAGTGGACAGAGATCTAATCTTTAGGAATGGACCGTACTTCATGGGCACCCAAGGGCTCTATTTGAATCGTTGGACCCCAAGCTTTGATCCCGCCTCAGAAGTGCCCAAAGACGTCCCCGTCTAGGTTCGGCTCCCGAATCTGCCAATACATTGTTGGAACCCCTCCTCGCTTCAAGCAATCGGAAATGGACTGGGGCGTTACTGTTAGCGTCAGAAGTCACTCCTGGATTGCAGCAGAAGCAGAGCTCGACGCCCATCAATTTATGTCACGATTTGTTTAATGGGGTGATCGGATGGAGGTTAACTCAAACGACGTGGTTCCAACTTCGAAACTAGGCCAGGCATGTATGGGCAAGTGAGGTCTTAGATAACTTCAGACAGTGAGGTGTAGTAAGGGTGAGTAGGGGGAAACCTTATATCAAGGAGATGCGAAGGTCTGTAGTAAACATCAGGTTTCCAACAGACTGTAGAAGAAGGCATCCGAACACAAGATCTTCTTGCGCTCAAACACAGAAAACCGGAGAATACAATAATGCATAAATAAATCCTTTATCATGACATAATTGCAATGATCCGCACGAATCATTCGTTCACGAACTCTCCTAGCATGAGACGAAAATTTAGATGGATTAAGAAGACTGTCTGTTATAAAATAAGAAATCTCATATACAGATGCATGACCAGAAAACTAGAATGTCTGCTAGAACTTTACAATCGGGAGCTCTGCTCTACCATCGATGCTTTCCCAAATACAAAAACTGAGTCTATATGCCCAGGAAAATTCACCTCACAGAGGCATGTACAGTCACTCAAAGCTTGATGTCTCTTCAGTCAAACTCGTACTGATATCTTTCTTTAAATGCCACCTTAACTACGCATGGCTCTTGTAAGGAGGGTAGCTGAGCCATGGAGTGCTCGGCTAGTGTGCGCAGACTTCTCTGTCGAGTCGAGGACTTCGGCACGACTTTGTTGAGAGAATTGATACACAGGACCTCTACAAGCAGGCGGCTCGCCAGACCCTCCATTCCCCTCATTTAATGAACGAAAGGAGGTTTCAACCACCCGCTCTTGCCTTCATTTACTTCAATACTAGAAACAACTATTAAGATCGGGTCTGATGGCACCTGGAGATCGTGATGATCCCCTCTGCAACTGAACTCGGCGCCTTTGGCCTTCTTTATGCAGTTCCTTCCTCTCCCCAAGTGACCATGGGCTGTGACCATATGCTTTAGGCGTTCGTAAATATGAAAGGGCTAACCTTTGCTGATTGAAATCGCGATGAGTGATATGCCGAGATGGCTCAATCTGGCACCACGCGTCCCTCTATATCTGATGGCTCTTAACTCCCCCGACGATACCGTGGGCCCCGGTTCAGAATTCTCCCGGCACCTCGCGCATCGGAAAATAACGAAGCTGCTTTTTGCGTGTTGGAGTCGCGATGGGCGAAGTGTCGAGATGGCTCTATTTGTTGCCAGGTGTCCCCTCTGGATAGACGGCGGAAAACACTTCGTGAGATCGCGGGCCCCAGCTTCTATGCTTTCGGCGCTATCGGGGTTCGGGGTTTCGCGATGTTGAACAACATGAAACTCTCACCCCATGAAATCCCAATCGCCGAAATGCCGATGCGGCCAAATCTCGTGACACGCGTCCTTAGGAAGAACGACTGAGACTTTTCCATAAACATAAGCACCCCTCCTCCAGACCTGTTCCTTTACGACCAGATGCCAAAACCTCAGGCCCAGTCCTGGGTGCTATCGACATTTCAGGGTTCGGGGTTTCAAAAGGTGAAGAGACGGGGAATTTTACCCCTTGAACTCCCGAATGCCGATATACCAGTATGACTGGATCCTGCGCCATGTGTCACTGGATCGGACGACCCAGATTCAACCTCGAAATATAGGAGTTTTCTTTGGTGCTATATGTTGGGTAACTTGGCAGCCCCGAGATCCCGACGACCGCTGATCTGCTTCGTGGATGGATCTTGACTGCCGACAACAAAACCTTGTCCGCTCGCTTGACTCGTAACCGGAAAGGAAATCCTTCCGCTGCTGCGCTTGGGTGTTTCCCGTTCATTTTGTAGACCTGGGTGCCTCTGCGCCTAATGACAAAAATAATCGCTAACATTAGGCTCCATGGGGGATAGAGTCGTCCCTGCGATGCTCTAAGAACTCCTTCCGCAGCTCCAGTGCCTTGCTATTGGGCTATGGAGTCAGTTATTAGGCCGAAAACACGCCAAAATAAACTAAACAAAGAACTAAAGGACAATATTTACAAACAAGGGAGCCGTCTGAGGCTCAAATAAAACATTTCTTCAGAAAATGCCCATTCATTGGGCTGCTGAAAACCTCTTCACCCTCCAAATCTTGCAACCCATACGTGTTGTTGGAAAAAAACTCAGAGATCTTGAAGGGGCCAATCCAGAGGGTGTCAAACTTGTTGTGTTTGCCTTTATCCTACCTGGGGGCGTCCCACTTGAGTACCAAATCCCCGATCTCAAACTCTTTTTTCCTGACCTTCCTGTCGAAAGCCTGCTTGATCTTTTCCTGGTGATTATGAGCTGCGGTCTTCACTTGCTCTCTGATCTGCTGCACTTCTACTATCTGATGAATCCTCCTGATCATATGATCTATTTCTCCTTCATAGTCTTGAAATAATTTCTCCACAGATAAGGCGAGCTAAGTAGGAAAAACCGCCTCTGCTCCGTAGACTAGCTGAAAAGGCGAAGTGCCCAGAGATTTCTTCATTGTCACACGATCAACCCACAGAGCAAACTTCAACTTTGAATCCCAGGCCCTTTTGTTGTCTTCCAACATCCTTTTGATGATCCTTATTAGGATTTTGTTGGAGGACTCTGCTAAACCATTGCCTTGGGGATAGTAGGGGGTGGAGTGAATTAGTGAGATCTGGAACTGCTCATAGAACTTAATTAGAGGCTCAGACTTGAAAGAGGCAGCATTATCGGTGATGATCCTGCTGGGACAGCCAAATCTGGCTATGATATCCTCCAGGAAGATGACGATTACTTTGTGAGATGCACTTCTGGTGGGGACAACTTCTATCCACTTGGTGAAATAATCCGTTGCTGTCAGGATCCATCTGTGTTGACCACTTGAGGGAGGATGAATTTCTCCAATGAAGTCTAGCCCCCACTGCTGAAAAGGTGCTGGAGATACTATAGGATTCAATGGCAGTGATTTGAGCTGTTGCTTTCCTGAGAAATTTTGACATCTGATGCAAGCTCTGATTCCTCTACAGACATCAACGAATAAAGTAGGCCAGTAATATCCAGCCCTGAGGATCTTATGAGCTGTGGTCTTCCAGAAATGATGCCCCCCACAAAGGCCTTCATGGAAATCAAACATAACTTTCTGGGCTTCTGGTGGGTTCAAACATCTCAGCAGCATCCCCAATGGATCTCTCCAGTACAAAACTCGCTCAATGAGACAATACCTGACCGCCTTGAGCTTTAAATCTCTTGCCCTGCTTTTACCCATTCCATCCGGAGGCTTCAATTCCTGCAGAAAGTACAGAATGTCACGATACCAGGCACAATCTGCCAGCATCTTGAGAGCATTGGCTGGGCAGCTCAGCTTGCTGAGTTCTTGAGCGAGTGTTGAGGAAACTAACTCCCAAGGCTTCACAATTGGATTCAGACAGTAGCTTGGCTAGACCTTTCCCCTTAAGCAAGTTGGTGGGCTTTATTTCCAAGCCAAATTCCATAATTTTTGCTATCCATTTGCCTCTTCTCCCATCTATGTCTAGATGTACGAGAATGTCCTTTACGGAAGCTGAAGAACGTATGCTGTCACCTTCGAATGCAAGACGTAGATCCTGAAAGATTTGAGGGCTTTCACTAAGGCATAGGCCTGCTTCTCCATGATCTCATACCTGGTCTCCGCATCTCTTAATGCCTTGCTGAAGAAAGCGATGGGTTGCTCATGCCCCTTCTCGTTTTTCTATAACAAGACCGTTGCCACTGTATCAAAAGAAGCAAAGGAGAAAATTAGGAATTCCTTGGAATAGTCAGGACTGATTAGCACAGGTGTCTCAGTCAATGCCCTTTTTATTTGGTCAAAAGATGCCCTGGGCTCAGTGGTCCATTTCACCTCGTTTCCCTTCCTGAGCATGGCCGTGATGTGTTTCACTAGCTCGACAAAATTTGAGACAAACCTCCTTAGAAAATTAATTTTCCCCAAAAAGGCCTGAACCTCTTTTTTAGACCTGGGAAGTGATAAGGTTTGAATTGCCTCCACCCTGCTGGGATCAATTCTCACTCCCTTTGCTGATACTATACGGCCCAACAACTTCCCTTCCTGCATAGCGAACACATATTTCTTGGGGTTTAGGGACAGATCGAACCTCCGACATTTCATGAAAAATTTCCTCAAGTGGCGGTAGTGTTCCTTGTCTGAGCTGGAGAAGACCGTGATGTCATCGAGATAGATCACCACAAACCGGTCCCTCTCCCCGATGAAGGTTATATCCATGGCTCGCTGAAATGTTGCTCCTGCATTCATAAGTCCAAATGGCATCTTGGCATACATGAATGTGCCTCAAGGAGTGGTGAAGGTTGTCTTCTCCTTGTCCTCAAGCATTACCGATATCTGATTATAGCCAGAGAACCCATCGATCATGGATATCCTGGATGCACCAGTTACCCTCTGCAGTATGTGTTCCATCTTAGGTAGGGGGTAATTGTCTTTCTTTGAGCTTCTGTTCAGATTCCTGAAATCGACACAGAGCCAGATTTCTCCACTTTTCTTCCTTACTGGGACCAAATTGGCTACCCACTCGGAATATCTCAAGGGAACAATGATTTGTGCATCCAACAATCTTTTTACTTCTTTCTCCATAACGAGCAACAACATGGGATTTATCTGCCTTAGCTTCTGCCTGAATGGTTTAGCCTCTTCCTTCAACGGGATCTTATGCTCAATGACAGATGTGTCATACGTCTTGAGGTCTTCGTATGTCCATGCAAACACATCGGTGAACTCTCTCCGCAACTGCGTATATTCGGCCCTCTGTTCTCTGGTCAAACTACTTGACAATTTGATGAACCTAGGCTCCTCCTGTGAACCAATGTTGCATTCAACTGTATCGGCATCTTCATCTGAAACTCTACCCTTTACTGCCACATCGTTCCCGTCGAACAATCTTTCCAATGAGACTAGTCCCCTTGAAATGTGATTGCTAGGTAGCTGAATAATCTGGTGGTTAGCAATTTTATTTAAAAACACCTCAGGGTGAGGGTCACCTCC
Source organism: Picea engelmannii (assembly GCA_009831015.1). NCBI lineage: Eukaryota > Viridiplantae > Streptophyta > Pinopsida > Pinales > Pinaceae > Picea > Picea engelmannii. The sequence goes on from ML786982.1 coordinate 119,033, forward strand.
TGTGTCAGGATCCTGATTGATGTGCAACGCAGAAAATTCATCAACAGATCGGAGAAATTTTTCAATTTCTTGATCATCTTCGAATACCTTCCAATGGTTGACATTATCCGGTACAGAGGGCCTATATCTTATTTCGACATCAGAGTTGACTATGGACGGTAGAGAAACTTTGAGCAAGCTGGCTGAGACAGCTAAAGAATCGGCCACAACATTATCCTCTCTTGGAATAAATGAGATATTGAAAGCTGAGAAGAAATTGTCAATTAGGTCCCATGCTTCATTCCTGTAATTTCTGAGTCGAGGTTGCTTAGCCTGATAAGCGCTTCTGACCTGTTGGACCACCAACTCTGCATCTCCGAACACTGCTATCTCCTGAACTCCCATCTTCCTTGCAGCTCTTAATCCTAGAACAAGGGCTTCATACTCTGCCACATTGTTAGTGGTTTCAAATTCTAATTTGTATGACAGAGATACGGTTTCCCGGGTAGGTGACACAAAAAACACCCCAGCACCAGCGCCTTCCTGGGAACAGGCTCCATCAAAAAACATTTTCCAAACGGGGGTGATGGAAGGAGGAAGTTCACGAGGAGAAGTGGGCTGCTTTCTGAGTTTGAGAGGAGGTTCGGGGGCATGGGTGAGTTGTAGTAAACTGGAGCCTAAATCAGTGTCCAAGGCAAAGATGGGATGATTGGTCGGGTTGGCCTCATCACTGATTATATATTCCAGTTGGGCTTCTCTGTATAGCCTTCTATGCTCTCCTCCAAACACTGGGATAGTAGCATATGTGAGGTCCATCTGCAAGGTTCCCCCCAGTCTCTTTATCCAAGATCTTGATAACAACATACTGAACTTGGGGGGTACATCGGCCACTACAATGTCCATGACCACACTTTTCATGGGCAGTTGAAACAAGGTCACGACTAGGTCTTTGATAACTCCTAGACATTGAACTTTTTTGGAGTCAAAGGAATAGAGGTCGTGATAGGCTCGGGTGACTTCTAGTCCTAACTCTTCCATGAAAGTTTTGGGCATGAGGTTGTGAGAAGCCCCCGAATCCATCAAGCAATTGTGCAATACCTTGTCGTGTATGTTCAAGGAAGTGTAGAAGGGAGGGGATGAGTCATCCCTATCTTCTATCATAGGACCTAGGATAACTGCAGACTTTTCATCTTGCAAATTGATGAAGTCCGTGGGAAGGCTTGAGACCTCAGACTATAACAGCTCAGAGAAGTGTTTCTTGAACCCTTCATGTTTAATTAATTCTGTCAGGGGCACATGGATTCTGATTTTTTGAATTTCATGCTTGAAATTAAAAGAAGATGGGAGCTTTGGGATTTCTCTTATTTCGGGAACACGACTCTGGATAATGGGAGAGAGGGGTCAGGTCTTCTTACCTCTGTGATCGTCTTCTGATTCATTAGCAGGCTTCTCTGTTCCATTGAGCTGCTCAGTGGCATCAGGGGCTACTGCCTTCTTCTGGGACCTCAGGTCATACCTGCCTTGGTGGCTACTAGTCTTGTTTTCCTTGCTCAGCTCATTTAGCTGGCTGTCCATGAGAGATTCCTCATATGCTGATTGAGTGAGATGAGGGAAAGGAGGAGTGTCCCCGAAGCAATGGATTTCAGGATCCAACCCATCTGTTTCCCCTTCTTCCCCCTCGGCCACAAAATTGTTTTGAAAAGGGGCCTAAATCTTCTAGTCTTCTCTGTCTCTTCCCTTCTCTCTTTGCACATTTGGGGGAGTAAAATTATTTGGCCTCCTGAAACCCCCTTTATTTTTGGCATTCTGAGGGCCCTTATATGCTTGCCTCCCCTGGACCTTCATTCTCTCCATCTCTGCAGATAGGGACTTCACCATCTTGGCAAGTTCATCCATTTGAGGGTGAGGCACCAATGATCCAGAAGTTGAGGCTTCCGACCTTCCTTTTCTTCTGTCTGCATCGTCCTTGTTTCTCAGTCTGTCAGCTGCTAACACATTGGATTCCACCTCTATGGCCGCATCTTGCATTTGAGCTAAGGAGGTGGCTCTTCTTTCTCTTAACAAAAGGCAGAAATCAGGGCCGAACGCGCTAGCATATGAAATCTTAGCTGAGGCTTCTGAGGGCTTTATCTCGGCAGGGATTTTGTTATACATCTTATTAAATCTTTTGGAGAAGTCAGAGACAGACTCTCCTTCCATCTTCTTCAAAGACCCGAACTCTGTCATGTAATACATGAAATCCCTCCTATCTCCCCACTGCCTCAGGAAAGCACTATCTAGAGCTTCAATCCTAGCAATAGACCCTGGAGCCAATCCTCTAAACCACTTCCTCACCTCACCATCCAGGCTCTGGACGAAGACTCTCATCCAGACATCTTCATTTTCAATGTTGAGGTTGTCTGCATAACTGTAGAAAGCAGCCAGGTGCTCTTCGGCAGTCATGTCTCCTTCCCCAATGAACTTGGGCATGTATTTCAAGTAATCCCCAGCAGGAAGAGGATTCATAGGATGGGGTAGGACTAAAGGAGCATATCTAGAAGCAACTATGGCGTCCATTCTATTCAGGAGGGGATTAGCACCAGCCATAGGAATATTGGGTGGAGGAGAGCTTGGAGGAGAAGGAGTTCGTGAAGGGGTTATTGGGAATGAGTCCCGAAGTGGAGTGGGAAACAAGAGGGGGTTTAAGGAGAAGGGTAACGAGCTCAAGTCAGTAGGTGTTTTTCTTTGTGCAGGAGTAGTAAAGATAGGAGTGGGGAAATCTTCTGTGGTCTCGGGTCTACGCCAAGGTACAGTTTCAGGGGAGAGGGGAGTGACAAGGTTTTGTCCCTCCGGTCCCAGACCAGGAGAGGAAAAATCAATAAGAACACTCCCGAAATTTAGGAAATGGGAAACTTCAGAAACATGTCTGTCAAGAAACCGAGGAGGAGAAAAAGGAGTTCCCACAGAAGGATATGGTGGATTCCCTGGTTCGGTGGTGGATGCTTCTTCTTCAGAGGCCTTCCCCTTTCTGAGCACTGCTTCTGGATCTGTTTCAGGCGTAGCTAGAGGCAACTGTGGATGAGACCGCGTATGCCTACCTTTGAAAGCCACAATTAATAGAGCAGGTTCTCCCCAGCGGAGTCGTCACAATGGAGTCGTCAGGTGCACAACAACAATCTTGATAATTCTGATATCTGATGCACCTTCAGAATCAGTTAATCGTTGTCGTTCAATCCCGGGGAAAATATTCAACTTAGTCCCTGGCAACGGCGCCAGAAATGTTAGCGTCAGAAGTCACTCTTGGATTGCAGCAGGAGCAGAGCCCGACGCCCATCAGTTTATGTCATGATTTGTTTAATGGGGTGATTGGATGGAGGTTAACTCAAACGACGTGGTTCCAACTTTGAAACTAGGCCAGGCATGTATGGGCAAGTGAGGTCTTAGATAACTTCAAACAGTGAGGTGTAGTAAGGGTGAGTAGGGGGAAGACTTATATTAGGGAGATGCGAAGGTCTGTAGTAAACATCAGGTTTCCAACAGACTGTAGAAGAAGGCATCCAAACACAAGATCTTCTTGTGCTCAAACACAGAAAACCGGAGAATACAATAATGCATAAATAAATCCTTTATCATGACATAATTGCAATGATCCGCACGAATCATTCGTTCACGAACTCTCCTAGCATGAGACGAAAATTTAGATGGATTAAGAAGACTGTCTGTTATAAAATAAGAAATCTCATATACAGATGCATGACCAAAAAGCTAGAATGTCTGCTAGAACTTTACAATCGGGAGCTCTACTCTACCATCGATGCTTTCAAAAATACAAAAACTGAGTCTATATACCCAGGAAAATTCACCTCACAGAGGCGTGTATAGTCACTCAAAGCTTGATGTCTCTTCAGTCAAACTCGTACTGATATCTTTCTTTAAATGCCACCTTAACTACGCATGGCTCTTGTAAGGAGGGTAGCTGAGCCATGGAGTGCTCGGCTAGTGTGCGCAGACTTCTCTGTCGAG
>ML786982.1:136160-155822 GCA_009831015.1 Picea engelmannii
AATAGTAAAAAAAAATCTCAAAAATCTAAAAAAACTTTTTTATTAATAAATATGTTAATAGTTTTATTATCAATCAAAGTATTGTGTTATTATAATTTTAAATCCATTATTCCTTAAAATTTACGAGTTTATTATTATCCTTTCCTTCTTTTATTTTTTAATTCTTATTTAATATATAGATGAATAAAAATTTTTAGAATTCCTAAAACTTATGAGTTTAAGATTATCTTTTTACATTTGTAATGAAAAAAAAACACACTTAAAATAAATAAAAAACATTTAAATTGAATACAAGATGCTCTAACATCTTGTTACAGCCGTTTTCCACGGGGTTGGGATTTGGAAACACAAAATTGCAGAATTTATTTTAATTATTATAATATAAAATTCATAATGCCCTCTCCTTCACTTTACTTTTGCAAAACAATACTCGGTCTACTCTCTCCGGGATCTCACATGGATATGTATTGACTTATAAAAAATATTAAAAAATAATAATCTGGATGCGCACGCTACATGAGACAGGCCTCCCCCTTCAGCGGTCCTCAACTACAGCCCGGCTTTGAAAGGTCACGGCTATATATTATTCATTAACTTAATCCATCGGTACTCCACGCTCACCATATCAAACCACCGTCACGTGACTTGTGGGGTCACTATCCACTCTCACCATATCACACCACCGTCACGTGACGTGTGGGGTCACTATCCACTCTCACCATATCAAACCATGGTCACGTTTTTCACCCGCGCCCCACCTCTCTGGGGAAGGTGGTTTCTGGAAGTTTTCCAAAAATGGTAAGTTCAACGTTACGTGTGGGGTCACTATTCACTCTCGACTTCTAATCCCGCGTCACGTTTTTCAGCCGCTCCCTTCCTCTTTGGGAAAGATGGTTGCTGTAAGTTTTCCTAAAAACAAGAAGTTCAACGTTACGCGTGGGGGGCACCCGCCGTTCTCGACACTATCCACTCTCGACTTCTAATTCCGCGTAAGACACTTGGTTTTCACCCGCTATTCTTTGTTTAATGTCCAACATCGTTATATAAGATGCTCCTCTCCCTTCCCTTCCATATTCTCATCTCCATTGAAGATTTGTGTCAGTGTACAAATCATTCTGTCCGTTTTATTGTGATTGAGGATTTGTGTTAGCAAGTCATTCTGTTCATTTTATTGTGATCGAGCTCAATTCCAATTCTGTTTCTGTTTGAAGGAGAAGATGTCTCATCACCATCACCATAACAAACATCACGAGCATGGGCACCACCATAACAGACACCACCAGTATGGAAAGGAATTCAGCAGGCCGGAGATTGCTTACTATGGTGAACCGGTGATCCAGAGAGGAGATCTGTATGCTTTAGAGCACGAGAGGGCCATGAAGGAACAGAAACATCATAAACAGATGGAGCATGTCGCGGAAATGGGAGCAGTCGCTGCAGGAGCGTTTGCAGTGGTGAGATATATTTTGATTCCTTAATCTCAATTTCAAACACTTGAATATGAATAGGAGATGTTACTGAATATGAATAGGAGATGTTACTGAATTTTGATTCCTTAATCTCAATTTTGAACACTTGAATATGAATAGGAGATGTTACTGAATATGAATAGGAGATGTTACTGAATATGAATAGAAACACTGATATGTGTATGCAGTACGAGATGCACGAAGCAAAGAAGCATCCAGAGCACGCTCACAGGCACATGATTGAGGCAGAAATTGCTGCAGCAGCTGCAGTGGGAGCAGCAGGGTATGCCTTCTACGAGCATAAGCAGGCAAATGAATACGAAAGGGAAGGTCATGGCAAGAAACATCACCACCACCATCACTTCTAGCTGCCTGCGACTGCATCAATTGTGATTTGAAAATAATTTTCTTCCTTAGTTAAATAAGTTTGTCAGGTTTATCCTCCATGATTTCAGCTTCCTTTGTTCTTTATATTCGGCGGGGTGTAATATAACTAAACCGCCATAATCATATGTCTTGCACTGATCATTTCTCTGCACTGCTGCCCGCAAAACTTTTTCATTTCGTGCCAACTTTATCGATTCCGTTTCAATTAGGGTTAGTGTTGACATTGAGTTCTGGGTATGTAAAGTAAAATATGGAGTCGCTGACTTCATGGTCCAGGGCTGTTGTAATTTGGGTATTTTGGTTAACTATAATGATGGAACTTTGACTAGAATCTAGCTTTCAAAATATCTATAATGATGATGGAACTTTGATTAGAAATATATCGTCCTAGTTTAAACGTTTTATTTTTTGTTTTTTTGGATTTTTCTGATAATTTGGAGAGAAAGTGTGGAATAAAACAAAATCTGTATAATCTGAATGTTATAAGTTGTTTTTCAATAAGTTGAATCCATTTATCCATTCAAAAATATTATAAGAGTTTTTCAATAAATTGAATTCATTTATTCATTCAAAAATGCTATTTAAACAAGACTATTTCGTCCAGATTTGTAACCAAAAATCAAAACTTAAAACAATGAAACAAAACTAAGTCCAGATTTATAACTAAAAATCAAAACTTAAAACAATTAAACAAAACTGAATCTAACTTTCAGTGTCTATAATAATAATAATTGATTTTTATAAATTAACATCTAGCTTGCCATGTGCTCACTTATGGTTGGCTTAACCACGATCCCTGTTCCATGTTGGCCATAATAATGGATGATTTTTATGAGTAGGCATTTAACTTGTCTGTTTCATGTTGGCCATAATAATTGATGATTTTTATGAGTTGGCATTTAACTTGCCATGTTGTTGGCATTGGTGTAACCATGATTCATATTTTCTGGTTGGTTGGAAATTGTTAAACATATTTTTTAGGTTGTTTGGTCATACATACAACACAAATCTGACCATTCTTTTGGGTTGTGATGTCACCATAGCATACATCAATGACAATTTTAATGATGGAACCATGCTTAGCCACCCCAACATGATAATTTGGGACACATAAATTATAGTTTATGTGTTTTATAGATTAGATTAATGACAAATAATCCATGTTGCATTTAACATAAATGATAGTTTCTCCACTTTATAGATTAGATTATTGACAAATAGTCCATGTTGCATTTAAAATTATGTTGAGAACTTGGAATCATAAAATCCTAAGAACCTTAACAATAACATCGATTTTAAAAATAACTTTAATCTTAATTTTAGTATGGCAATTAACGCCAAATTAAAGATGCACTAATGTTAATCATTGCATCAAATTAAATATGTGTTCATGTTGATAATTGCTTCAAATTGAAGATGCATGTGTCAATAACTATGTCAAATTAAGGACAAACACTCATTTAGATATAATCTTGTTTAATTTTCTTATTTAATAATTACTTGAGATATTTAATTTTGGATTAAAAGTTTTTTTTTTAAATTTTTATCTTAAATATATATATATATTTTTGTATTATAAAAGTGTTGCATGGACACTATTCAATACGCAAATATATACAATGTGATTGTGAAATTGTTATGAATAAGTTTATTACTCACCCTTAATGATTTACCTTTACATGATTCTCAAAAAGATGTTCTTGAATTCTACTGTATGTATATATTTTAACGAAAACACCTAATAATAAACAAACTTTAAAGAACATAATACATAACTAAACGAAATGCCTAGTTATCCACATGTTTCTTCCCATTTCAATAATGTGTTAACTAAACTCTGATCCACAACCTCCATCTTTATATCTATTGGTTGTTGTTGTACTATCTCATCTTCCTTGTTACTCGAGGAACCAATAGATAACATGGCCATAGAGAATACCACAATATGAATACTAGAAACCATTTGTTTGAGAGTAACACACTCAACTTGTAACTCGACAATTTTTTTTTGTCTTTGCTGATGCAAGGTTTCCATGATTTCAATCATGATTTTCTTACTTAGCTAAAGAAGTTAGTCATGTTTATCAGCCATGATTTCAGCTTGCTTTGTTGTTTGTATTCAGCGTGGTTTAATGGGATTCAGATGAAGCTAAAGTTGTCTTCCATCTTTTCTTCTCCGTGTGTTTTCCTTTCACCTGTCTTTCTGTGAGGTTCATCAGCATTTTATTGTAAATAATCAATCATATTATGGAACCACTGTTATTTATATATATATGGACCTTGTGATTCCTGTAACACCGTTTCAATAATCGTCTCTCTTGTGCTGATCATTTCTTTGCATTTGTGCCCGCAAAACTTTTGCATTTCGTGCGAATTTTACCGATTCCATTTCAATCAGGGTTAGTGTTGACATTGAGTTCTGGTTATGTGAAATAGAACATGGCATCGTTTGGCTTCATGGTACAGGACTGTTGTAATTTGTGTATTTTGGTTACTATAATGATGGAACTTTGACTATAATTTAGACTTTCAAAATAGGCTTTGTCATAAAACTGTTTTACTTAATGATTTTTTTTTTTTAAGCAGAAATTGGACAACATAAATTTAACTAAATGATTTTTTTTTTACAACATAAATCTAAATCAATATGAAATCATTATTTTTTATTGTTATTTAAAATTTATTTTTGAATATTAAAATAAATTAGTATACTGAAAAACTCTTGAAAAATCTTTGAAACATTCTGATTATACAAAAATAATCTTTCAAATCTATAAATAACAAGATTTCTGATAAATATCCCACAAGGAAAAAATCATTTCCATATTTAGACTACATTTTCAAAATATCTCTAATAATAAAATTTGATGAGACTCTAACTTTCATATATCTATAATAATTGTGGATTTTTATAAGTTGACATTTGGTTTACCATGTGTCATGTGTTCACTTATCGTTGGCTTAACCATGATTCCTCTTTCATGTTGGCCATAATAATGGATGATTTTTATGAGTTGGCTTGGGCGTAACCATGATTCATATTTCCTAATTTGCCAAAACTGATACCTTGGAAATTCTTAAACATACTTTGAAGATCGTTTGGTCATACATGCAACATAAATCTGACAACTCTTTTGGATTGCGATGTCAACCAAGGAGACATCAATGATAATTTAGATGATGTAACCATGCTGACACATCTAAATTATAGTTTATCCAATTGGATTAATGATGATAAAGAGTACATGTTTCATTTAAAATTAGGTTAAGAAATAGAAATCAATTTTTTTTTAAAAATAATTAAAAATAATGGAGTGGGTTAGCTCGGAGCATTAAAAATAATAGAGTGGATTAACTCGGGAGTATGTGGGTTGGTTTAAAATGGGACAAAACCTCTAGGGTAAGGAGACAAAATGCATGGAACTTTGATCCATGTCAAACTCAGCTACCCGTGAAAATCTGACCGGATTCAAGCCCATTTTTTTTGCATGAAAAGAGGGAAGATTGCTCCCAAGTTAACTTACTCCAAAAATAATATCAATTTTAGAAATAATGTTAATCTTGATTTTAACATTGGAATTAACGCCAAATTAAAGATCCATTAATGCCAATCACTACATCAAATTAAGTATGGACTAATGTTGATAAGCATCAAATTGAGAATGCAAGTGTCCATAACTATGTCAAATTAAGGGTAAATATCAAGTTAAATATAACCTTGTTTAACTTTAACTTTGATGTCTCATTTTCCTATTTAATAATTTCTTGAGATATTTATTTTGAGTTAATTTTTTTTTAAAGATAGAGATATTTTTGTATTATAAAAGTCTTGCATGGACATACATTGTTCAGTATACAAATATATACAATATAATTGTCAAATTGATTGTTATGAGTAAGTTAAGTACTTGAGCTTTTATTTTTATACGGCTTTTATCAAAAAGAGGTTTTTGGATTTTACTATATGTATATATCCTAACAAAAACATTTAGTAATAATTTTTTTTAAAGACCATAATATATAACTAAATGAATTGTTTAGTTATCTATGTGTTTTATCTTGTTGCAATGATGTGTTGGCTAAAATTTGATCCACAACCTCCATTTTTACATCTATTAGTTGTTGTTGAACTTTCATCCTCCTTGTTACTTGAAGAACCAATAGATAACATGGTCATAGAGAATACCACAGTATGAATACTAGCCATACTAGCAACCATTTGTTTGAGAGTAACACACTCAACTTGTAACTCAACAATTTGTTCTTTTTGTTGATGCAAGGTTTCCAAAATTTCTCACTTTATATTTGACACTTGTTGTTGGATATCTGTTCAGGATATAGGCTGAATAATCAACAACTTCATCCCAATAGTCATTGGACAATTCTTTTCTATGAGCATACTTCTTACCATGTTCATGATGATATAATTTTTCCTTTCAACCACTCCATTTTTCTATGGAGTATATCTGGTTGTAGTTTTCATTATAATGCCATGCTATCTATGAAAAATATGCAAAATCCTTTGAATTATATTCTCCTCCTTCATTTGACTTGAGCACTTTTACAAATTTTCCACTTTGTTTTTCTGCTTCAGCCTTGAAATCTTTGAACCTTGAAAATGTTTTAGACTTATTTTTAAGAATGTAAGCCCAAAATTTCCCACTGAAATCATCCACAAAGGTTAGAAAATAAAAGCTTCCACCAATGGATTGGGTTTGCATTGGTCCATAGAGATATGCGTGAACCAATCATAAATGTTCTTTTTCTTTTTCTATGGGAGGCTATTGGAAAATTATCTTTTTTATGCTTTCCAAGTAAACAACTTTCACAAGGACAGTCTTGTTCATTCAAAACAGGGAGTCCTTTGACCATTGAGTGTTTTTGGAGAAGACTAAGACTCCTAAAAGGGAGATGAGAAAACCTAGAATGCCATAATAGAGTCTCATACGTGTTTGAGACATTTTGGGAATATCGTTGGGACAAATGGACACTTCTTAGATTTAATGGAAACATCTTAGTCTTGGTCATTTGAATTTTTGCAATGAGTTTCCTATTGGGTGGTTTATTCATAATTAAGCATGTTGAGCCTTTGCATATGACATCATAGCCATGCTCCATCAATTTTCCTACACTTACGAGATTGTGTTTAAGGTTCAAAACATAATAGACATCATGTATGTCTTTCTTTTGATCTTTTTTAGTTAAAACATACACAATACCTTTTCCTAGAGCTTCAACTTGATAATCATCACCCGGAGTAATTTTAGATTCGATAGAAGTATCAATGCTAGAAATCAATTCTTTGTTACTTGTCATATTATTGCTACAACCATTGTCTAACAACCAAAGGTCCTTGGTGTGAGTTTCTTAAGAGGTATGGAAGGAAAGGAATATTGCTTGAGAAGTTTTTCCTTGATTGTTGGAGACATTTGATCTGCCTTTGTTTGATCTGACTGCTTCTTTTTGCATTCATTATCATAGTGACCAGACTTTTTGCAATAGTAGCACTACATTATGGATTTGTTTGTCGATTTTATGTCTCTTCCTATTTGATTATGTAAGTTTTTAGGTTGTTGTGACTGTCCTAAGTGTTCTTATGTGGGTCTTTCTTCTGCATGATGATTACCTTTGCCTCTTTTACTTCTACCACTGTTTCCTCTGCCTCTGCCTTTGTTGAAAGATTTTTGAGTCTTGAAATCATGTTCCAAAGACCCTTCTTCCAAGTTGATTCTAGTTTCATGTGACATAAGTGATCCCATTAATTCTTCTATTGTAATGTCCCCTTCCAATTGATCATGGCGGATGATGACTTCATTAGTACCCTATACAATTCTCATAGACTATAATGAGCATGAAAAAAGGACTCACGGGGATTTATTTTGTGTCACTGGGTTAAAAGATGAAAAAATATTAAAGTGACATTAAATAAATAAATAAATTAATTAGTTAAGCATTAACAAGTAATTTTTAATGTTTAAGTGAATATTAGGGTTTGATTTGGTCTAAAAGGGAAAAATCTAGAAGGTTCAAAGAAAGAATAAAATGAGGGGAATCCTCTCAATTTATTATTATGATTTGATCTCTCATTTTGGAGTGTCGTAGTCATAATTTCATTAGGGTTTAGCAAACCCCTTCCACCATTGTGATTTGAAAATAATTTTCTTACTTAGCTAAAGAAGTTAGTCATGTTTATCACATATGCCTTCAGCTTCCTTTGTTGTTTGTATTCGGCATGGTTTAATGGGATTCAGATGAAGTTGAAGTCGTCTTCCATCTTTTCTTCTCCATGTGTTTTCCTTTCACCCATCTTTCTAGATCGATAAAATTGAATCAGATCGTTCTGTAAGGTTTATCAACATTTTATTGTAAACATACATTCTTAAACATACTTTTAATATCATTTGGTCATACATGCAACACAAATCTGACAACTCTTTTGGATTGCGATGTCAACCAAGGAGACATCAATGATAATTTACAAGACACCAATGATAATTTACATGATGGAACCATGCTGACACATCTAAATTATAGTCTATCCACTTTTGAGATTGGATTAATGACAAATAGTACATGTTGCATTTAAAATTATGTTGAGAACTTGAGATCATAAAAATGTTAAAAATAATATCAATCTTAGAAATAATGTTAATCTTGATTTTAGCATTGGAATTAACGCCAAATTAAAGATCATTAATGCCAATCACTACATCAAATTAAGTATGTACTAATGTTGATAAGCATCAAATTGAGGATGCATGTGTCCATAACTATGTCAAATTAAGGATAAATATTAAGTTAGATATAACCTCATTTAACTTTAACTTTGATGTCTCATTCTCCTATTTAATAATTACTTGAGATATTTAATTTTGAGTTATTGTTTTTTAAAGATAGGGATATTTTTGTATTATAGAAGTGTTGCATGGACATACATTGTTCAGTTTTCAAATATATACAATATAATTGTCAAATTAATTTTTATGAGTAAGTTCAATACTTGAGCTTCTTCATATTCTAATCCTATATGACTCTTTGAATATTCCTATATGACTTTTATCAAAAAAATGTTTTTGGATTCTATTATATGTATATATCTTAACAAAAACACCTAGTGATAAACAAACTTTAAAGAACATAATATATAACTAAATGAATTGTCTAGTTATCCACGTGTTTTATCTCGTTTCAATGATGTGTTAGCTAAAATTTGATCCACAACCTCCATCTTTACATCTACTGGTTGTTGTTGAACTCTCATCCTCCTTGCTACTCGAGGAACCAATAGATAACATGGCCATGGAGAATACCACAATATGAGTACTAGCCATACTAGCAACCATTTGTTTGAGAGTAACACACTCAAGTTGTAACTCAACATTTTGTTCTCTTTGTTGATGCAAGGTTTCCATCATGAAAACAACTTCACTATCTTTGTTTGACTCTTGAGCCTCAATTTGGTCTATAATCGAGGAGATTATAGCTTTATTCCCTATGATATTCACCTTATGGCATTTGAGCACTCGTTGAATTTAGTCATCTCACATAGTGGACTACGACCAACATGCCTATGTGCAATTGGTGTTTCCAGGATACAACCCAAAAGTTGGTTAATATTTCCTCCTTCCACTCTCAAAATTAACAAGTTATCACAAATCTTAAGCTAGAAATTACTAGGAACATAGTGAAACACCATTGCCTAGAATTGCTGACACCACCAGCTGTGCACGGGGAAAGACTCGGTCCCTCTTGCTAAGATAAATAGAGGTAACATGGCACCACCCCATCCATTATACCTACCCAGGAGAACCCAACTTAGAAGCAAATTCCCTTCAGTGAACCTACCACCATTGCTCATCTTTGAACCATGGGATCCTCCTGTTCTAGATAAAAAAATATTTGTCAAACTCACTGAATTATCCAATTCAAATATAGAGACCAAACAGAACCTTGAATTGCAGAGCTTCGGGAAGAAAAGGGGAATTTTTAAGCCATGAAATAATCCCAAATGCATTTGAAGGACAATTCACTAAAGCACCACAAACATTTGTTTTTTTCACGCCATAGCCATAATCCCATTTGTGTCTAGAATGATGATTTGAAGTGGTTGATTAATTCACCACATTGAATGCAACATGTGAGGATATGTTTTAATACAAACATGACTTAACACTTGAGCTTGATATAAGTTCTTGAAATGAGCTTTGGAACACCATATGTTGGACATGCATTAATTGAAGAAATGTGATCTTGTACCTATTGATCGTCCATTTGATCGATACTTAATCTCCGTAGTTACATTTAAGTTTGATCCATCATTGCAATTATCAAAATATTTTCTCTTTCATATTATCACCAACGTAGAGTGCTTCTATTATTTTTTGTAATGGTATAAATTATTTTAATCGAATTTGTTGCGCATCCCCATGATCATTGAAGAACTCTCCGAAAAGAGAAAGATTAAAAATATTTCATAAGTTACAACCCCAAAAAATCACCAACAAACTATTAAATAATTAACTAATTAATTAGTATAATCAAACAAAATTGGAAATTGCAGTGGTCCTATATTGGTTGTCACTAGCCTCCTTGGCATTGCATCATGGATAAACGACTCTAGCATCAATATGAATTTTACAAGAATATGCATTCTACATCCAAAATTCATTTTGAAAAGGATAAATAAAACTCTTTAATTTATTCCAAATATTTCAAGAGAATGAACTGAAAAACAACATCCAATTTGTAAACAATTTCTTTGAATATGCATCCTATAATGAAAAGTTAGCCCTTTTGGAGAAGAAAATAAAACTCTTTTCATAAATAAGATTCCATTATGCAAACTAAGCCCACATCCACATAGCTATAACAATATGATTAAGTGGGAAGACTACATGCTTCCTTTCTTATATATATATATATCAAAATCATTCCATTGGGACTGATCAAGATGAATAAAACAATATCAATAACAAAGAAAACATGCTAAAAGTTGACGTAGGGTTTGTTGTTTAAATAATTTGTTTGTTTGTGTTTGTAGTTCTACAAATAATTTGTCGCAGTTTCACAAATATTCCATTGATGAAAATAAGAGTAGTGTTCCTTGTGGAAATACCCATGACCCATAGTCTTTTGGAGTGAAGCATGTTGATCTATAAAGGAAGAAATAACGAAAAACACGTATTTTGGAGTGAAGCATGTTTTCCTTTGATAGATTTTGTAACCAGACTCTTTCGAGTTTCTTTAAAAATAATGATTTTAGGAACCGGGCTTGTGCCTTTTGATAGCTACCTTGAAGACATGTAGAGAAGATTTGACTTGAAATACTATTATTTTCTTGTTGTCATGTTTATGATTGTTGTAGGTGGATCAAACACTTTAGTAAAATTATGTTAGGCTCCTGCTTGGATGCTTTAATATTCATTTTGATGTTCAAAATAACATAGTATAGAAATGGATGATTCATAACTAAATATTATTCCCTCTTTTGGAAAAGGTGTGTACTCAAGTGGGAAGTGTTATTTGATTTTTTTTTGGTGTCATATGCCAATTGATGGAGACTATTGTCTTTCATTGTTGTTTCAATAGTATAGTGGCTGATGCAAACCAAATAGGAGGAATTGACCCTTTCAAATTTGATAAACTTTGTAATTTAATGTATATAGAAATATAAGTGTAGAATAACCTTGGATACTAAGTAAACTTTCCTGATTTTTGATGCATACATTAATCATTGAGCTTGAATGAATTGATGTCTTTATTGAGTTGGTGTGGGATTGTGTTCCTGCAAAACTGGAAAAAAAGAAGAAGTTACTTATTATTATTATTATTATTTTCCTTTTATCTTTCTCTTTTATTTTGTCGAAGAACTAGTGCCATAAATGGTTTTCACCAATTCTATACCTTATGATGAATGTATAGGTTTTCAACACGTAGGAATTTTTATTTGCAGATCTCTTCTTGTCTTCCAAAAGTTTTTCAAACATAGTTTTGTCCTTGATGCCTCAATGGGGTTTTCATCATGGGGTTTTTCCTTTTTTTTTTTTCTTCAATGGAATTTTCCAATCAGAATGGGTTGGGGACAATGCTACTACCAACCACACTTAATTGTTGACTATGGAGGAGATTAGTGAACTCATCCCTTATCATTGACCTCTTATAGAATTTGAGTCCATAGCCATTGACCAAGATGGATCTTTTTTCTTCATTTATGGTTCTAATCTTCACTTAGACATTGTCATAGCATGTGTCCACTTGGCATGGCCACAACCATCTCGTCTTTAGTTTTCCTTTGAAATCCTTAAATATAGATTCATAGAGAAGGGCCTAATCCCTTTCTTTGAAAACCTTGGACTTGATAAACTTAGCATGACATATTTTCCTTTGTTGTTGGACTACTTTAATGTGAAATAAGGCCTGCTATCTATATTCATCTAAGGAAATTAGTTGTTGTAATCTTTCTTGTTGGGCTGTGGATATGTCTAGATTTAGGGTTGGATCTATTCTAAGTGTCTCTACCTCAAATTCTATGGGAAACATTTCCATTTTTCCATATATTATCCCATGGGGTGTGAACCCTATGGTGGTTTTCCAAGTTGTGTTTCTATAGCTGGACGGTTTTTGTGAGGATGTTTTCCAACTCTCCATTGGTCATTCATACCTGACCATTGGATTTAGGGTGGTATGTAGTTGATTTCCTATGGCATATTTTTTTCAAATGCATAATGTTCTCAATCAGATTGGAGGTGAATTGGGGGCCTTGATCTGTTACAATTTCTCTTGGCACCCCAAACCTATAAAATATATTCTCATGTAGGAATTATGTTATTTTCCCCTCATTTTCATTTTTCATGGCTTTTACTTTTTTCCACTTGGTCATATAATCAATGCACACTAGGATGTGATGCTTTTGGCTTGAAGGAGGGTCAATGGGCCCCACAAAGTTCAGGCCCCATTTGTCAAAGCATTCAAATGAGACTTGGGATTGTAATTGAATTTCATCCCAATGGGAGACATATTGTTCAATATTATTATGTAGAAAATGTCAATAGTATCCAACTTGTACTATATTGTAGGTTGCCCTCTTTGTAGCATAATAGCCTCCAAAAGGCTCATTATGGCAGGCATGTAGAATGTCATGTAGCTCACCTTGTCTTATACACATTATGAGAACCTAATCTTGTCCAAGCTTGAAGAAGTATCCCTTTATCCCTGTATAGGTGGCATTTTTCTTGACAATTATGCAATGCTCTCTGTAAGAGAAGTATTGAGGAAATCTCCTTGTAGCTAGATAGTTTTGTATGTAAAGAGAGAAAGGATTCTCTATAAATATTGCAAAGAGGTGCTCATTTGGAAAGTTGTCATCCACAACATCATTATCTATAGTACTTGTCAGTCTTGATAAGAAATCTGCAACAACATTCTACTTGCCCAGTTTGTCAAGGATTGTTAGATCAAATTCCTATAGTAGTAAGAACCTTTTATTTATATTTCCATTAACATCAATTTTTTTTCATTAAATATATGATGGCAACATGCCTGGTATGGAAAAACACTATTGATCTAGTGACACAATGTATAAACTTATATATGGCATATATAATTATTTCTTTCTCAGTGACAATATAGTTTAGTTAATCTCTAGATAAGTTATTGTTGATAAAATAAATTGCAAATGGATGCTTGTCTTCTTGTTGACCTAAAATCCCCCCAATTCCTTATCACATACATCTATGAGTATGTGAAATGGAATATTCCACTTGGGACCTTGCAATACAAGGGCTAAGATAAATTTTTCCTTGATGTTGTTAAATGTTGTTTGGCAATATTCTTTCTAGAAATAATCTATGTCTTTGGAGTAGAGTGAAGAAGGGGCATGCCAATTTGCTAAAATATTTGATGAACCTTTGGTAGTAACCTGCATGGCCTAAAATCTCCTCACATATTTTTTTATTTTGAGGCCTAGAAAGGTATTGAATTATGTTCACCTTAGCTTGATCTACTTCAACCCCCCAATAAGAGATGTGGTGACCTAAGACGATTCCTTCACTCATGAGCATATTGCATTTTTCATTACTTAGTGCTAGATTTATCTCTTCACATCTTGTCAATGCATGATCTATATTAGTTAAGGATTCTTTGAATGAATTCCCGTATGGAGTGAAATCATCCATGTATATTTCTATAGTGTCATGTACCAAATGATTCTAAGAATAAGCTTAGGATAACTCATTGGAAGGTTACAAGAGAATTGCATAGGCCGAAGGGAAGGAACTCGTAGGCAAATGTGTTCGAGGGGAGTTTAAATGTGGATTTCCCTTGGTCCTCAAGGTTCATCTGTATTTTTTTATATCCATTAAACCCATCTAAGAATGAAAAGTAATTTTAATTGCTAGGGAATATAGTCCTTTATCAATGAAAGGTAAGGGAAAGTGGTTCTTTCTTGTGGCCTTGTTGAGCTATTGGTAACATACAAACACCCTCCATTTTCCATTATTCTTGGGAACTATAACCAAGGGTGATATCCATTCACTATTAGAGATTGGGTAGTAAATCTTGTATCTAGGAGTTTTGCAACACTCTCTTGACTATGTCTTTGAAGGAAGGGTTAATTCTCCTTTGAGGTTTCCTAATGGGTGAAGATTCATCCTTGATATAGATGTGGTGTGTATAAATTTTAGGATGAATGACCTTCATGTCATTGTAATCCCATGTAAAGGTCGATGCATGTTTTCTGAGAACATCTAGTAATTGTTGTTTCTGGATAACAATCAAACTACTGCTAATTTTTAGAGTTTTGGATGGGGATATTTCCATTTTTTTATTGTATATTGTTCAATATCAGTAGTGAATAAATATTTCCAAGAAATATCTTTCAAATAAAATACAAATTCAAATTGTCCTTCTTATTTTTGGCCTATGTATTCTTCAATTTTTATAGGGCTTGGATATCAATTTTGCATGTAGTTCAGGATGAAAGTGTCTTCGTATGTATCTTTTGTGGCCACATTTGTTTCAATTATAAGGAGAGGGTGTATCGTAGCCTAGAATGCCTCTTCTCTTTCCTCTTGTCCTACCTAAATAGGTGTTTCGATGTTAATGATTGGATTGGAAGGGGGATAAAGTATGCATTTCTTTTGTGATTGACCATTTGTAATGGTTATGTTTCCTACCCTACAACCAATATATGCATTAGTTGTAGCTATCTAAGGTATGATTAGGATGAGGGGGTACCCATTGATTTTGGATTTAGTTTGCAGTACTATGTAATTTGTTTGGTACTCTCATGATTAAATAGAAACCATCACATCCTCTATGACCCCCTCAGGATTTACAATTGACCATCTTCTAGCCAGAGTATAGTAAGTGTGTGTCTCAATAGTTCCCTTAGGTCAACTTTAAGCATGGTGTATTTTGTCATAAAATTGATAGTTGTTCCTAGGTATATTAGGGTGTTTTATATTATATTTTTGTTCTATTAGGGAAACCTTGATCCTTGGAAAGGAAGGAAATTTTATAGTTTGATGTTTCTCTTAAAAAATTCCATAGATTTCCATAATATTGAGTGGAAATTCATTCCTAGCATGCTTTTTTGTGCATTTAGGATAAAAAACAACTAGAGTTTCTTCTTCTTCTTGCTTGCTTCGTCTTTATATACATTGTATCCATCTACATAGCCACTCAATGCAAAATGTTAGTTTTCATGTAGCGCCCCTTTTCTGGCTACCAAGGTTTAGCAGGGACGAGACACTTCTGTTTTCTCAATTTGGCAACACAGAATAGACTCACATTCTGGATTCTCAAGGATGCGTGATGAGTCATCCATGTAGGGGTCGATTCAGACTTCCTGGTTTAGAACAGAGAAGGGATGTACCAATTTTCCAGAACCAAACACAGACTCTTTCCCAAATCCATGCAGGCTTCTCGTTTAGGGAATATACACACCATTTTTCTCAGAGCCAGACATAGACTTTTCGAATCACAGGGACGCACACAGGTTCTCTGTAGGAGTCAGGTTGGTAGTATTATCCAGGGCTCTGTACACGTTTATACCATCAGGTAGCATGGGGGAGGAACCCTTTCTCATGGCTCACCCTGGCCGTTTTATTCGCATGCGTCAGGGTTGACACTTGTCACCCATGAAATTGCATGTGTTCCACCAGCACACATCTCCCTTGCATGTTCTCCCCTTGCCATAAACTTAGGATAAAACATAAAATGCACATGTCTTTTGGGGATAATATTAAAATATTATTCCCAGGCTTAAGCTCCCTAGGCTCAACACTTAGCCCCTTTTCCCACCTTCCAACCCCTAATTCCTTGCCCACCCTATGGATGCTTAGTCCCCCTTCACTCATTCATCGTGGTCCGTCTGCACATGGCGGTGTTTATATTTTATTAGTTGTTCTGCGTGATTACATATACAACAGCAGGCTCCTGGCCTTCAACACTCAGGCTCCCTGGCCTAACAAACGCATAAGCCTCCAGCTTATAAAAAACTTGGCTCACCAGCCTATAAAACATAATTACAATTCATTTTAGAACATGGTTTGCAACGGGGCTCGGCCTTGGGGACACTACAATCTCCTCCCCTTATTTTTGCACTGTCCTTAGTGCAACTTTACACAACATCTGCAAGCTTTTCAAAATTTTTCAAAAAGATGTGGGTACTCTGTCCGCATAACATCTGCATGCTCCCATGTCGCGTCCTCAGGACCGTACCAGGTCCACTGGACCTTTACAAGCTCTATAGCTCAATTCCGGAGCTGTTTGCTTTTCCTGTCCAATATGCGCATAGGATGCACTTGCAAGACACCTTCTGGTTCCACCTGAATCACATTCCAATCGATAACATGATTAACATCAGGTACATATTTCTTAAGCAGTGAAACATGAAACACATTATGTACAGTCATAGATGCAGGTAATGCAAGCATGTATGCAACCGACCCAATCCTTTCCAGGATCTCAAATGGCCCAAAAAATCTTGTTGCCAACTTGGCTCAACTTCCTAGCTTCAGGGAACTCCTGTTAGTTTTCACTTTCAGGAAAACATGGTCACCCACTTTGAATTCTCTATGGGTTCTATTACTATCAACGTAACTTTTCTGTCTGTCCTGGGCAGCTTTTAGATTCCATTTAATTTTTATTACTTGATCTTCCAACTCTTTGAGTAGCTCAGGCCCAACTACTACTCTGTCGGCTGGATTATCCCAGCTCACTGGAGTGTTTCATTTTCTTCCATAAAGTGCTTCGAATGGGCTCATCTTCAATGATGCATGATACCCATTATTGTAGGCGAATTCTACCAAATACAGGTAGTCTTCCCACCTTGATGGTTTATCCATCACATACATTCTCAGCATGTCTTCTATTACTCTGTTCACTCTCTCTATCTGTCCATCAGACTCGGGATGATACACTGTACTAAAGTTCAGATTCGTTCCGAATCCTTTGAATAGTCCTTTCCAGAAATTCAAAGTGAATTTCGGGTCCCTATCAGACACAATTGTCTTAGGTATTCCGTGCAAGCGTGTGACTTCTTTTAAAAAGATATCAGCAACATCAACGACTCTGTGGGTGGTTTTAAGTGGAATAAAATGGGAAGCTTTAGTAAGCTTGTCCACCACCACCATGATTGAATCATGCTGCTTGCTTGTTCCGGGCAATCCTGTGATAAAATCCATTGTTACCATGTCCCATTTCCACTCAGGAATAGGTAAAGGTTGCAGAAACCTTGCTAGGTGCCTATGCTTAGCCTTAACCTTCTTGTACTCCATACATTTGGCGATGTATTCAACGATTTATTTCTTCAAACCCGACCAAAAATAATGGCCTTTGACTGCTGCCATAGTCTTCTGATAACTAGGATGTCCAGTATAAGCCGTGTTATGCATCTCCTTTAGAATTGCCAGCTTCAATTCTCGCACATTGGGTACATACACTCTGTTCTTATACAGAAGTAAACCATCAGTTCCCAAGGTGTAACTTTCCTTGGTTTGTGGTCTCTCACGCTGCTGTAGCTTTGCTACTAGACTTTTGTACTGCAAGTCAGTATTTGTAGCTTCCAAAATTCTGTCTTTCATCTCAGTCTGGTACATGCTAATGGCTGTAGCATGTAATACGTGCACTTTTCTGCTGAGTGCATCAACCACCTTATTTTCTTTCCCTTTGGTATGCTTGATATCAAAATCATATTCACACAGAAACTCCAACCATCTGATTTGCCTGGCATTTAAGGTCAGCTGATCAAATAAATATTTCAGACCGTTATGGTCTGTTCTCAACTCGAATCTCTTGCCCATGAGGTAGTGTCTCCATTTCCTCAAGGCGTGGACAATTGCTGCCAGCTCTAAATTGTGAGTGGCATAATTCTTCTCATGCTCCTTCAACTTTCGGGATTCATAACAAACTACAAATCCCTCTTGGCTGAGAACTCCTCCCAACCCTTCCTTACATGCATCTATGCACACTACATAATCCTTATTTGGATCTGTAATATTCAGGATTGGAGCACTGGTTAACAACTACTTCAATCGCTGGAAGCTTCTCTCACATTCTTCAGTCCACTGGAACTTCTTCTCCTTTGTTTGCAAGGAAGTGATAGAATGAGCTATCCTTGAGAATCCGGCTATGAACCTCCTATAGTAGCCCGCCAGACCCATAAAAGATCTAACTTCTGCCACATTCCTTGGCGCTGGCCATTCTCAAATGGCCTGTACCTTGTCAGGATCCACAACGATCCCTTCTTCCGATATAATGTGTCCCAAGTAATGGATCTGCCTTTGATAAAAAGAGCACTTGCTCAGTTTTGCGTACAACTGGTGTTCTCTCAACATCCGCAGCACCATTCTTAGGCGTTTCTCATGTTCTTCCTCTGTCTTGGAATACACTAAGATATCATCCAAGAAGACTATGACAAACTTGTCCAAATAATTTCTGAACACTCCATTCATTAAGCAAATGAAAACAACAGGCGTGTTGGACAGCCCAAACGACACCACCATGAAATCATAATGACCGTACCTTGTTCTAAAGGTGGTCTTGCTGATGTCCTCATCCTTTATTCTCACTTGGTGATATCCTGATCGGAGATCTATTTTCGAAAATATTTTCGCATCCTTCAGCTGATCAAAAAGATCATCAATCCTTGGCAGAGGATACTTGTTCTTAACAGTGACCTTATTCAACTGCTGAAAATCAATGCATAGTCTCAATGTCCCATCTTTCTTCTTCACGAATAGGACCGGGGCTCCCCAAGGTGACACGCTGGGGCGAATGTATCCTTTCTTTAGTAGCTCTTCGAGCTGCAATTGCAGCTCTTTCAGCTCTGGTGTACTCATTCTGTAAGGAGCCTTCGAAACTGGAGTTGCTCCAGGCATCAAATTTATAGAAAAATCGATGTCCCTCTTCGGAGGTAATCCATGTACCTCCTGAAATACATCCTTGAATTCTTTGAGTACCTCGTGATCTTCCAGATTCGAGACTACCTCTCGGGATGCTTCTTCCACTCGAGCTGCATATAATTGACAACCTTTCCGATAACATTTCTTCAGCTGCATGGCTGAGATTTCCCTAACAGCCACGGCTCTGGGAATTCCTTGGACTGTTACCGGATTTCCCTCTTCATTCAGGCAGGTAAACCTCTTGTTACGACAATCCAGAAGGGCATGGTGCTGGTCCAACCAGTCCATCCCAATTAAGAAATCGTATGAGCCTAAAGGCAGAATGTTCAATTCAGCCTTAGTGCTCATTCCTTTCATGTCCACTGAACATGACTTAACCAATTCAGTGACCTTCCTCTTGG
>ML786982.1:155872-190510 GCA_009831015.1 Picea engelmannii
CTTCTCATGTTTGCTTCTCGTTAGATGCAAAATTTCCACCACTCTAGGATCTACATAACTATGGCTAGCCCCTGAATCAATTAAAATAACAAGTGGTCGGTTGTTGATCGTACCTTCCACTTCAATCATGTGCGATTGAAATTTTGCTTGCTTGTTGTCCATGGCTGCATAGATCCTCGGCATTCTGCTACCCATATCCTCCACTATTTTAGCTTGCTGAACAGTATGGACAGTTCTTGCTTAGTCTTTTCTGTGGGGGCAGTCTCTGTACCTATGATTCCCTTTACAAACCCAACGCTCCATAGGTGGCAGTCTTGGCACCTGCTCACTCCCTTCAACTTTCCTGGGCTCTCTAAAAGATGACTGTCCCCAAGGACTGTTTCTGAAAAAGGAAGGCTTGTTTCCCTTCTGCCTCTGTTCCTTCTTAAACTTCCTCTGATCATTCCAAGCCTTTCGAAGGATAGGCTTTTCTCCTTGCTGTTCATACAAGCATTTCACCCTTCTTATGGTTTCTTCCATGGTCTTAGGATCGTCATATTGAATCTGGTCACTCATGGAAGGTGGCAGTCCACTCAGATATCTCTGAATCTTGACAGCCTCATCTTTGATGAATGGAACATACTTCAGTAGTTCTAGAAAACTTCGTTCATACTCATCAATAGTTGTGCTGCCTAGCTTGAGTTCGAAGAACTCCTTCATCTTTCCGTCATAGTATCTTTTAGTCAGGTATTTCTTCTCGAAATACGTCTTAAATTCCTTCCAAGTGAACCCTTTCTCTCTGATGTGCTGCACCTGCAGAAACTGATCCCACCACATGGATGCTTTTCCTTTCAGTTGGTACATTGCAATTCTTCCTTCTACATGGGCAGAATAATTCTGTAGTTGGAAGTATTTCTTCATGCCATGTAACCAAGTCTCGGCATCTTCCTCCTTCTTATGTTCTCCATCGAATGTTGGAGGCTTAATCTTGTTCATCTCCCCTTTCAATTCCTCCTTTCTAGATTTTCGATGTTTTCTGGTAGGGGATGGGCTTGAACTACTGTGTGTCTTCCTGTCAGAATGTCTTTGGGAGCGACTAAGATGTCGGCTACCACTCCTTGACCTACTTCTTCTCCCATGGGTTCTGCGACTCTCCGTCGTACTTGAGTCTCTTCCCTTCTCGAGTTTCTTCTCTATTCTTTCCAGGCTCTTCAAAAATTTTAAGTTTAATTCACCCTGTCGATCCATGACTTTCATGAGCTTTCGACTATCAGCTCGGCGAGCCTTGGCCTCTCTTTGCAATCCTTCAACGATTTTCATTATGTGTCCTTCCTTATCCTTCTCTTTTCCATGCCCATTGGAGTTCAATCCTTCGACTCCCAGGTTGACATCCTTTCCTTCCTGTTCGTCTTCTGTTTCGGGGGTAATTTGCACCTTTTCCCACTCCATACTCGACGTGGGTTAACTGGAGTCCTGATCTTCGTTCAACTCTGCACACGCACTGTGCAATTAAATTTGAAGTTTGTCAGGCCATTACTCCTTCTGGAACAATCCATAACATTTATAAGCCAATATGAACAAGAACGAAAGACATTTTGATTCAAATAAGTTTTCTGAGCTCTCGTTCGGTTCTGCAATTTTCGTGTTTTTGAAACTTTCATTTTCGACACTTCAGGATTTCGGGACTTCGGGTTTCGGGGTTCTGGTCCATGAGGCTTTCAGACTTGCTTTCCTTTCCAACCCCTGACTTCCGAAATTCCGACTTACTCTACCCTCCGGGCCCACATAACACAGTGGTTACCCACAACTATGATGGCATGTGGTACGTTCATGAGGGTCCACGTCGCTTTTAACGACGTCATCGGTTCCACCACTCTCGCTTTTCTCCGTTCCCATGTGATCTTGGGTCATGATCACGGTTCAAATAAATGCAGTGCCTCTTTGTATTTCGTGCCTCGACACTACAGTAATGTGAAATCGTTCGGCTTTGCAACCGCCGAACCCCGATAGGGCTAGTGACCAGCCAATAGGGACAAATCCCTACAGGGTTAGCAAATGGCCAATGAGAACAGGCCCCGTCGCATGGTTAAGTGGAGTACAGGTGGCAGAGGGAAAATGCGGCATGGTAGACAATAGGACAGGAGGGGGCCCGATTTCACACGCCACACTATTCCGAACCCGCCCCCCCCATTAAAGGTAGAATGGCAAGGGAGGTCCAGAATTCACCTGAGCACTGTTGATCAAGGTGAATTAATCTCAACCGTTCGAGAGTTTCACATCCGATTCCGGACCCCCGCCCCCACCGCTAAAGGTAGAACAACAAGGGGTCTCCGAAATGAAACCTCAGCCGTAGATCTGGGCGGGTGGACTCTGGCCATCCAAATATTCTCGTTACTTACCTTAATGCACATTCGCGCCCCGACTTAAAGCCGACATCTCTTCCTCACATCTAACGGTCATTACAGACCCTGAGATTCTCGAAGGAATCTCATCCGTTCATCGGGACTTAGCCACATGCTAACGTCTTGACATTATGGGTCGGGATTTATCAAGGCGAGAGCCCGAGTTCTTGTCAACGGAACTCTCGAATCCCCGATCCCCGATTTCCCGAAACGGGTAATCTCTCGACATGTGGCCTTCTCAAATCGGACGATCCACGACTGCTCCGGGGTTTCCACCATGGAAAGTCTCGATCCCTTGTTACCAGGACTCTCGATATCGCGATTCCCGATTTCCCGAAATGGGAAATCTCACGACACGTGGCCTCTGTCATTCGGACGATCTAGATCTATTTTGGGGCTTTCGCCCCTATTCACTAGGGTTTTAACGCTCGGATATCTCCTGACAGATCCAATGGCTGTCGGGTTTTCCAGCCAAGATCTGACGGCTCAGATGGTTCCTACCTAACTTGGGATTTCGCGTATCGCGATTTCCACACTCCTGTGCAATTCCAAAGGGCTTTAAACCCCGTGCACACTTTCCAGATCTAACGGTCATGAGGGTTCACCTTCCCTCCCGAGCAGATCCTAAAGCTCCTACACTTATGGTGTGGAGTCCTCTCTCCTTGTGGACTTATACCACACTGGCTGCGGTTTCATAACGTCGCTATACCTCCTGAGCTTAAAAACTCGTCAAGTAACTCCTTGACACTTTGGAGCACACCAGGGTCCAAAATTGGCCTTCTAGACCCAATTTCCCTTCGCATTCTCGGTCCAAAGACCGCTCCACTGGCCCATCTAGTCTCAGTGTCAAAACCTTGGCTCTGATACCAAACTGTAGCGCCCCTTTTCTGGCTACCAAGGTTTAGCAGGGACGAGACACTTCTGTTTTCTCAATTTGGCAACACGAAATAGACTCACATTCTGGATTCTCAAGGATGCGTGACGAGTCATCCACGTAGGGGTCAATTTAGACTTCCCGGTTTAGAACAAAGAAGGGATGTACCAATTTTCCAGAACCAAACACAGACTCTTTCCCAAATCCACACAGGCTTCTCATTAAGGGAATATACACACCGGTTTTCTCAGAGCCAGACACAAACTTTTTGAATCACAGGGACGCACGCAGGTTCTCTGCAAGAGTTAGGTTGGTAGTATTATCCAGGGCTCTGTACACGTTCAGACCATTAGGTAGCATGGGGGAGGAACCCTTTCTCACGGCTCACCCTGTCCGTTTTATTTGCATGCGTCAGGGTTGACACTTGTCACCCATGAAACTGCATGTGTTCCACCAGCACGCATCTCCCTTGCATGTTCTCCCCTTGCCAGAAACTTAGGATAAAACATAAAATGCACATGTCTTTTGGGGATAATATTAAAATAGTATTCCCAGGCTTAAGCCCCCTAGGCTCAACACTTAGCCCCTTTTCCCACCTTCCAACCCCTAATTCCTTGCCACCCTATGGATGCTTAGTCCCCCTTCACTCATTCATCGTGGTTGGTCTGCACATGGCGGTGTTTATATTTTATTAGTTGTTCTGCGTGATTACATATACAACAACAGGCTCCTGGCCTTCAACACTCAGGCTCCCTGGCCTAACAAACGCATAAGTCTCCAGCTTATAAAAAACTTGGCTCACCAGCCTATAAAACATAATTACAATTCATTTCAGAACATGGTTTGCAATGGGGCTTGGCCTTGGGGACACTACATTTCATATCTTCTAACAATATTCCTTTTTCATTCTTTGTGAGAGTTGCAAAACTGGATGATTGTGGGGCAATACTTTTTCCACCCTTGCTTTTATTTCTTGTAGATCTAGAGTAGTTCTTGAATACTTTCTTGATGTCTTCATACTCCAACTAGAAGATGTCTCCATTTGCAAGGAGGTTCAAAGTTTTCGTCAGTTCCTCACATACTCCTTTAAGAAGCACAAGTTTGAGGGGGTTGTCATATAGTGTTAAACTATGAGCCCTATTGTAACTAAGTTGGAATATTTCTTCATAGTCTTCCAAGAATTCAATTTCTTCTTGGATCATTCTAAATATCTCATCTCTAGTATCCTTGGCCTTACTATAGTCCCCATATTTCTCAATGAAGGTTTTCTTCATTTTCTCCCAACTTTTGATATTGTTCCCTTGTAATCTCATCAACCATTTTGAGGCCAATTCCTTCAATGTAGAGGGAAAAATCTTGATATTTTGAGCATTTTCTACATAATCATAATTTATACAAACAATCTCAAATTCAAAAAGGAATGTATCAAGTTCCTTTGTAGTAAGGCCATGAAATTGAGGGAGAGTAGTGGGATCACTATTCTTCATCTTTGTTTCTTTATCAGTTTCCCAAATGGAGAAATCAAAGATCTTAGGTTGTTGTTCTCCTTCTTTAGCTATGGTATGATGAGATGAAGTTTCTTCACTCTGTCTTATGTGTTGATCAACAAAGGGATTCGCAAAAATAACTACTCCTTCTTGAGGTAACTTAACAAATTGTTCAATGATTTATTAGATGATTCTACTTCACAATCCTCTTGTTGTTGTCCTTGTTCACTTTTACTTATTTCAGTCACACCATAAATATGTGTTGTTGATAAAAATCCACCAAATCTATTTCTAAGTTGATGCATACAATCTAATGAGTATTTTATTTTGTTTTTACAAATGTTCATATGGACTTAAGTATAGTTTTTAGCACCTCCTTGACAATCATGGGGTATCCACTTAGTGAAATTATGACATAGCACCCAAGTTCATGACATATTAAAGAACACCCCTAATTTCACTGGATATTGATAAATAACTCCCAAAATCCTTTTGATGAATCCCCCTCCCAATACATCTTTATAATTAAATAAACCCCTATTTTTACTAGATATCTCTTATTTTTACCATATACCCCTTTTTATGCCCCCCTAATACCTATAAAACCCCCAATACCCCACATCCCCCCCCCGCCCAACACCTAAAATATATTGACACTATTTTTCCCAATTAAAAAACCCCCTTTATGAATGAACGTGATAAGATATTGATATATAAGGTGAATCCCCCATGCTGACAATGGTGCCAAAATAATGGGCCAAAAAATCACAACAACATTGTTGAACTCCTCATCTTGAATTTAATTTATCAATCCATGAATGTACTTGTTTATGAGGTACCGTGCACTATATGTGAAACAACAAGAGTGCAAAATGAATTATGCATTAATGAAGTGCATGTAATCTAATGCTTGCTTGAATGACCTTATGGCTTCCTTCCTTAAGCAATTAGTTCATAACCTTCACTCTCTCTTTTGTGAGAAGAAAGAGAGATTATAGGGTTACTGGATTGCTACTGTAAGATCGAATCAATATGGAGTTTAATATTTAGTGAGGTGATGTTACATATGTTCAACAACATCTTCATCATTGTGCACCATAAACTAACTACAATAACCCATTCAAGTGTTTCCCTAGTAAACTATCTAGGGAACTAGGTAACAAAATGATGTTGGAACTAGTATTAGGACTAATGCTATTAATAGTATGTGCATAATTCAATTCAAAAGTAAATGATATGCTCAATCTTCATCCCTTATCTTCTATCTCCTTATCCACTTTGGTTGGTGACCTGTACTCCTAAATCACAAGTCAAACAACAAAGGATGAAGGAGTTGACTGTCATTATTCGTTGTGATGAAGTAGATAGTATAAATAAGATCATTCAACCACTAAAAAATGTTTAACTAGTGATTAATTTTAGATTCAAGTGATATAAACCAAGGTTTTGAACACCATAACCATAGAGTTGTAAATTTTGTAAATAAGAAGTGAAATTATAGAATTGGCATGATAAGAAATAAATTGAAAAAACCACTTAAAGAATGTTGAAGTAAATTGCATGACATGGATATAGGAAACTCTAACCTAGTGTAGAATTTAGAATGCTAACACAAAAGGGGTTCCTTTCATTCCCTTGAGTGGGCCCTACTCAAGGTTATTGTAGGAACCATTAATGAAATCACCAAATACTCAAATCTAGAACAAATAGTCTTGTTTATTCATAAACTCAAGCCATAACAATAGAATGTATTCTATTTGAATGCACTATATAACAAATAATAGTTCTTGGAAAACTTCAATTATTTGAATCAGTTTAATCGTGAATATAATAAAAAATCCCACGTACGCGTCATTTATTCCATGTAAAATCAGTAAAGATATGTACTACATAACCGTCAGATTAGACAGGAAGGTTCCCAACATTTTCCCAAAACAATTCAATGAAAATTGACGATCACGATCAATTGATAATGTGAGTATGAAATAATGACACATTGGTAATTAATAAATAGATATACATGGTTTTTATCGATTTATTAATAAATTACTAAATCGGTATCTCTGAGGCCCCTGGTGTCATTGAAAATGTTTTTATCGGTGCAGGCAATTCTCCTGAAGAGATTTGCATATATACCTCTTTATTTAAAGAGATACACAATGTTTTTTCCTGGTCCTATGAAGAGATGCCAGGCATAGAATCCTGCATTTTTGAACATGATATTCATATTTATGAAAATGATAATCTTGTTCGGAAAAACTTATGACCGGTAAATCCCTGGAAGGCGACAACTATAAAGGCTCAAGTGGAAAAGCTTCTTAAAGAAGGTTTCCAGTTAAATATGAACAAATGCATCTTCTGTGTCATTTCAGGGCATCTATTGAGATTTATCGTATCCAACAAAGGGATCATGGTTGATCTGTTAAAGGTTGAGGCAATAGTTTAGTTTCCTCCCCCATGTAATATTCGTCATTTGCAAAGTCTTCAAGGAAAGACAATTTTCCTTCGATGGTTTGTAGAAAATTATGCCGACGTCACCAAGGGCTTCATGCGCTTGTTGAAAAAAGGAGTTCCCTTCGTTTGGGATGAATTTTCATAATGATATTTCGATGCTCGTAAGAACATGCTTATGTCTGTCCATCTGCTTAGTCCTCCAGACTATAGTATGTATTTTTTGTTGTATATTGTGGTAGCAGAATCCCCTGTTGGTATGGTTTTGGTTCAAGAATATGATAGCTCGCAAGAGCATGTCATCTACTATCTCAGTCGTGGTCTGATTGGGCTTGAACTAAAATTGTTTGCATGTCCAAAACGTCTTTTGTTTTCGTCGAATTGATGTCGAAATTTTCTCAGGAGGATGAGGAAACCATAATTATAGACTTGTTTCTGGATGAATATCTGTTCCTTGTCATCTATTCTAATTATTATTAGTATGGAGACATCCTTGTATATCTCCAGACTTTGAAGTTTTATTTGCATCATTTGCAGGACGATCAATGTTGGATTCACCATCAGGAAAAAAATTACCTCATTATCGGTGACACGTTGTATCACCAAGGAGTTGATTCAATTATCTGTCGTTGCTTGACCCATGAAGAAGCATAGTCTGTGCTTAATGGTTTCCATAGTCTGTGCTTAATGGTTTCCACAGTGCTTAAATATGAACAAATGCATCTTCTGTGTCATTTCAGGGCATCTATTGAGATTTATCGTATCCAACAAAGGGATCATGGTTGATCTGTTAAAGGTTGAGGCAATAGTTTAGTTTCCTCCCCCATGTAATATTCGTCAGTTGCAAAGTCTTCAAGGAAAGACAATTTTCCTTCGATGGTTTGTAGAAAATTATGCCGACGTCACCAAGGGCTTCATGCGCTTGTTGAAAAAAGGAGTTCCCTTCGTTTGGGATGACTTTTCATAATGATATTTCGATCCTCTTAAGAACACGCTTAT
Source organism: Picea engelmannii (assembly GCA_009831015.1). Taxonomy (NCBI): domain Eukaryota; kingdom Viridiplantae; phylum Streptophyta; class Pinopsida; order Pinales; family Pinaceae; genus Picea; species Picea engelmannii. The sequence continues at coordinate 164,065 of ML786982.1, forward strand.
GTCTACCCCTCTGCTTAGTCCTCCAGACTATAGTATGCATTTTTTGTTGTATATTGTGGTAGCAGAATCCCCTGTTGGTATGGTTTTAGTTCAAGAATATGATAGCTCGCAACAACATGTCATCTACTATCTCAGTCATGGTCTGATTGGGCTTGAACTAAAATTGTTTGCATGTCCAAAACGTCTTTTGTTTTTTTCGAATTGATGTCGAAATTTTCTCAGGAGGATGAGGAAACCATAATTATAGACTTGTTTCTAGATGAACATTTGTTCCTTGTCATCTATTCCAATTATTCTTAGTATGGAGACATCCTTGTATATCTCTATACTTTGAATTTTTATTTGCATCATTCGTGGGACGATCAATGTCAGATTCACCATCAGGAAAAAAATTACCTCGTTATCGGTGACACGTTGTATCGCCAAGGAGTTGATTCAATTCTCTGTTGTTGCTTGACCCATGAAGAAGCATAGTCTGTGCTTAATGGTTTCCACAGTGGAGCATGTGGCGATCATTTATTTGGGTTGGTTACAACCCAAAAAATATTGCATGTTGGGTACTTTTGGCCAATGATCTTTAAAGATTGTGTTGAGGTGGTCAAAAGGTGTCATCCTTGCCATATTTTTTCTCGAAAAATATGTGCACATCCTGCTCCATTGTTTCCCGTCGTCACAGTCAGTCCATTTAGAAAGTGGGGAATTCATTTCTCCACATGCTAACTACTTTCATCTAGGGGGAATAATTATATCATTGTGGCCGTAGACTATTTATCCATCTCTTTCCCTATATTTCCTTCAATTATTCTAAGACATAGATCCACTGTGTATCTCTTTCGTGGCTATGATATTTGTTTGACATGGATCCACTATGTATCTCTTTCGTGGCCATGATCACTTCTTTCTTTATATACATTCTTCATGGATCCCCAGTGTACTTGATTGGCGGCCATGCTTATTATCACACCTAAGCATGGGTATTCCCACCTCGAGAATGGAGTTTTCTAACTTGTTTTTGTGTTGGTTTTTGTCCTTGTATTGGATTCTAGTGACCTCCACCATGACTAAATTCCATTCAAGACTTATAATGTATTTCAACCATTAGTTTCTCTTTTGACCTCACACATTAGGGGGCATCTATTATAGCATCAATTACCACCATTAAAGAATTGATTCTGTTATTGGTGTAATCCCATCCTTCTTATAGAAAACTCTTCCCCATACCTCTTTGAATCCTTCTAAAAAATAATGTTTTTGAGGGTGTACGCGCCCTAGCAGTTATGTTGCACACATACATGTGGGATACTCAAGGGACAGTCGCGTACAAGCTAATAAATGCTAAAAAAATATAATTATGCCCAATTAAATGTTGGGTTGCAGGTTTGGTTAGTTGCCTAACTCTTTTTACCTATACTCAACCATCTCTAACCAATTAGAGACCGCATAAAAGGAGAATTTTCTTCAAGGAGAAATGTAATGATAGTTTGCACATTTGAGGAAACACCTATCTGGCTATTCTTGCTGAGTTTGTGAGCCCATTCAAATCCCTATTGCTGCTAGTTTTTTGGCCTAGAAACCGTTGTTTCTAGTTTCTTTCTGATCACCAACCTATCTGGCCAAGAGTCTCCCATATATTCTCTTCAGGCTCGTGGTGAATCTAGAGTCAAAATCAACTATATAGCAGGATCTTGGGTGGAGGAATTTGGATTTATCTCGACATGGCAGTGTTGCATCAGATAGGTAAAATATAAAACTACATATCTATTGTTTATTAGTGATATAAAAACTCATTCCTTCAAAGTATATTGTATTAATATTGTTTAAATTTTCAATTCTTTTCTATATGCTTCATAGAATACTGATTGTTTTGTTCATTCTTCAATTTTCGTAAGACCAACAGGTGGTTATCCATATGACTACCTTCTCTGCATAGGTTTTCATGTTTAAGGTTCTTACAGGTTGCATAGGAGCTATTGGAAAAGAATGAGGGGATTCCGACAATCAGGAATGACAACAACCATAGGACTCCTAGTGAGTTAAACCTTCTCCTCATCCCAATAGTTAGTTATTCCCTTTGAATTAGGTTATAAAATGTTAATTAAGTGTTTTTTATGGAATTTGTTTTCTGTACAATCATTAGTATGTTGTAGTAAGCCCACTACTGTAGGGGGATTTTCCCCGAAAGAAAGTAGTCAAGTTAGAATAGTTTACATTTTTCATGGCACCCAAATGCCACCTATAGAATTTGTGCAACATGCAGGTAGCATAGATGTTTCAAATCCTAAAAGAAGAACATTGGTCAATTTGATTCCAATTAAAATTGCCACAAATTCAACACGGGGTTAACATCAAGAGCATATGCATTCCTCAAAATTTCATTACTTGATTGGGAATTATTCTAATTCTAACAATAGAGATGGATCTTACTTATCTCATTGGTTGTTGGAATAAGGAAATTAAATAGTCCATGAAGATGTTAAATGGTACAATTATACACATATACAAAAGGCATATTGCATAAGAGTTCAACACCTTTTGCACACTTTTTGAAAACAACCTTTATGTTTGATGGGGTTTTCATGTTTCCTATTTTATAGGATTATGCGTTGTTTTTAAATAGCTAATGAATTTTCCACTATTTCTAGTTGTGAAACTTTCACATTTCATTAAGCATGTTTAATTGGGATTACAAATATATTCATACGGAATCTCCTTCCCATAAGGAAATCTTATTTTATAGTAAATAACTGTGAAGGATGCATCGTTGCATGTTGATTTTTCTTGGAAACAAAAGAGTGGACAAAGAGAATTATTCTGACTTGCAATACATGTTTTTGTAACAAATAATAGGCAAATTCTTCAATGATTCTATGCTTCTAACTATTTTAAAGAAACTTATTCAGCTAATTTAACTATGGATCAACCAAACCCATCACTTCTATCCCTGTCACTATTGCTTCCTTCCTGAGAAACACACACAATATTATGAGATTAGTTTCTTATGATATATATCCAAGTTATGCAACACTAACTATTTTTTTTCTTTGTTTCCTTTGTTTTCTCTACATGAGCCTATTGAAATATTGTACAATATCCCTATCACGATTTTCCTTCCTGAAAAACATAGACAATATTATGAGATTAGTTGCTTATCATATCTATCCAAGTTATGCAAAACAATATTATATGTTTTTCTTTGTTTCCTTCTTTTCACTCTACATGAGACTATTACGATATTGCACAATATTAAGAGTACAATATCAATATCTCATCAACCAATCTCATTCACATTAAAGCATTAAAAATTGTATTTACCTTGACCTAATAAATTCAGAGCAAAGCATCTAGTTAACACGATATATCAACATCCAGAGATTACCACAAAATTCTAGAGAGTTTAGATATTATATTAGAGAGAACACATCCCATATATTCCTATAGCACCTCTAATTCAAACAATAAGCAAGAGAAACAAAGGGCAATATAAACTCCAGACTAATACAAAAGCAAATAGTGGAGAGTTCAGTCAAATTTTAACATCTCTAAAAAAGAAAAGAGGTTATTGAGGATGACATTCCTGTAGCCAATGGATAATACAAGTTATGTACTAATAAGATATTAATAGTGCACATATGGTAATTATGCCACACAAAATAATTAGTGCCTCGAGGGCCCATCCTTACAATGATTTTTGGATGTCAGTATTCATAATAAGTTGAAACTCGATACATGATCTAACTCATATGCACATTATATATATTATATAGACGTTTTCTTTATTTCATGCTATTTGTAATATCTCATCCTTCATCTTCTTGTTTTCCACAAGCCTTCACATTGTAACTAGAGGACAATTGAAAATAAAGTCGCATTTGAAAATGTATGGATAGGAAATTCTATTTAGAAATTTATTTATTCTAAAATACCTCAAAAAAAAACTATAAAAGAGTCTCACAGAAAACAATGTCTAGAAAAATAATGCTCTAAGGATGTTCAAGCTTGTTATCATGTCCTGATATAAAACTGTGAGTGAAATATTGAGCTCTTAAACAATAGGAAGAAAATTAACACAACTAATAGTTGTGGTGTAACTGTAGAGGGCCATAGAAAAAAAAGACAAAGAGGTAGAACATAGGGAGGAAGTGGGCTTGTAGATGGACAATCTAAAAGATTTTATTTTGCAGGTACATTAGTAGATGGAAATGAATAAAAAAATAAATTATGATGATCCTTTACAAAAAATTGTATTGCTAAAAGTAATCATCAATCTCTCCCCTGGGACTTGCAAGTTTGGAATGAATTTGATCTCTACAATAGCTATGGATAGTTTAATAATATTATCTATGCTAGAAGCTAGATCACTGCCAATGAAATGAAAATGAAATTTATTAATGACAAACACGCTTTCTCTCTGAGAATATCCTTCTTTTTCATAGGTTGGGATCACTCCATTCAATCTTTCCATAAAGTTTGAGTGTTGGGATTGGCGCTCCTCTTTGCTCAAATATTTCAAAACATTATAGGTATTTTCNCTCTCTTTTAGGTTGAAATGGGCTTTCAAGCTTACATTTTGGTTAGTTATTGATTTATTTTAGGCATGTTGGTAGGTGCTAGAGAAGGGCATATGCTAGGGATGATTGAATGGTTGGCCTTCATTTGGATAAAAAATGATTTATTTGATGAGGATATTATAATTAGGGAATTTGGGAATTGATAGATTAAATGCATTGTGGATTTTAGGATTTTACAAGTAAGGCATTTGGGCATTGGCGGGTTGTCATTTTTTAAATTTTCATACGCTTGGAAATGCAATTTGGTGGTAAGGATTTGGTGAAAAGGGCACCTTAGCATTGAGAATTTGGCCATCTTGAGCTTGAAATTTCATTTGAAAGGTGTGTATAGGTCATTTGGGCCTTGATGAGTTATCCATTGTTTGTTAAAAAATGTGTTTAACCAGAAATATCATATAGTAAGAGTACTTTGTCTAATTGCTAGAAACATATTTTGTCGCCAATAGGTTGGTCCATTGTGGTTTGAATATGGAAGTTTCAATAGAGAGGCTTAATTTTCAGTCAGGTTCCATATCAATCCCCTCTATAATATCAACATCCAATGTTGGAAGCTATTTGAAAGAGTACTTCTTAAGGAAATATCCACTTCTTGATGAAATGAATGATCTTAGCACCTCTAACAATAAATTTGATGATATTCCATGCATGTTTCTAATTCAAGCACCCTTTCCTATGATATAGAGTAGGTTATAATGATACCAAAGATATCTTAGCATGAAGAAAACTAACAAATGCATGAAAATGTGAAGATTATGAAAGGGGTAATTTTGTTGCTAATATATTTAATAACTTCTAGTCAAAATCTATGTGGTGCAATATCTGATGATACTCTACTATCAATCTAGGAACCTAATATGATTTAATTGTACCTATAATCAAAGGTGACTCCCATGGAAGGGATTCTAAAAGGACAAGTCTAATGTTAGGAAATGGTTTGCAAGGGCATCCTTACAATAGATTATTCTCTAACATATCAAACTTCCCTTGAAATTACTAATAATTATAGAACTTGGAGAGAAAACTAGGACCAAAATATTTGAGAGTAATCTATCTTCTGTAAAGTTTGAAAAATGTCTTGACCAATGGATTGGTAAATATAAACTATAACTATGGACTAGTTTAGTGTTGCAACTGAAGGTGTTAAAATAATAGTAAGATTTGAAAGAATTAGAATATGATTATTATCTACTTCATAGAGAATGGATTTAATGCTTGAATCTCAACCACTAATAAGTACCAAGAATACCCACCCATTGGTTGATTCAAAGACTTAGATAAATGCTACAAAACATTTTTCCAAGTGCTAACAACTTCAACATCATACAACTTAAGCTTGTTGAAAGTGTTTGGGTAAAATCAACCCAATTGGAATGATTGGGAAGGACAATGGAATAGATTGATAATTGATAATATCCATATCATAGTTATAGCCAACCATATAGAAAGATAAAGATGAGATGTTAATGCCCAATACTAGTTATCCATTTACCCATTGGAAAGTGGAAAGGGATGCCAAGATGAAACCACCAATCCATACACTGTACTTTCTCCCTAGAGGGGTAACCCCTTTGATCTTAACAACCAAGGTGGGAATGATAGTGGTGATTTCCTTGGAAATATGGTCAACAAAGCCTTGGAAGATGGTCGTGCCTTTGCTCAACTCTACATTTCCAAACAAATCCCTTACAATGTCAACACCACAGTTTATAATAGACGTGGATATGGATTCATGAATGCTAGAAGATTCCATCTCCAACCAAATTTGGAGCAAGGGAAACAATTGTAGGAAAAATCATGCCCATAAAACCTCTTACAAGAATTCAAAGAAGAAATAGTGCCATAAACCCCTTGATTTGAGAATTACAAGGAAAAATCACTCCATAAAACCCTAAATACAACAATTCTCGACAAATTTAGGATACATTGTGACGTACAAGAATTCTAAGGTGAAATTGTGCCATAAACCATTGATTCTAGGAATTTCATGGCGACATCGTTCATGGAACCTTAAATCCAACAATTCCAGGTGAATTTGGGAATACATTGTGAAGTGTCGAGGGCCAAAGAAAAAATGCTATATATATTTTTATTATGCAAGTTATATTTTTTTGGGTAAACATTATGAAAGGGCCTAAAAGTTTCCTTCGACGTAAGTATTCTGACGTGCAAGAGGAATGTTGGAAAATTGAAGTTTGTTGGGGTTATAAAAAGGGAGTAATTTTCAATAGTTTACAAGAATGTTTGACATCGCAATCAACATCAACATTGAATATTAACCTTGGATTTCACACCGAAATGTAGTAGTGACCCTTTCCATGCCATGTTTCAAAAAAACTCAAAGTATGTTAGACTCTTGTCATGTTATGAAACTGAATCAACAAGTAGAATGACCATGCCAATTTGAATTTCCCCACACTCCTATTGTGCCCACAATAATGTGCTATGAATGGGGTCACAACATGACTTCAACTGTGGAAAATTTGGAAGAATTCTCTCAAATATACTATTTGATTAGAATGATAGTGCTTGCTCAATATATCTATATGTGGAGAAAATATATAATTCTCGGTGAAGTCTACCATTAATAAGATTATGCCCAACTCAAATACCTTAGTAGATTTATAAATTAGGAAGCTTTCCCCTTATATTTGTGAGAGTGTTTTATATATTTATAAGTTTAATTTTGAAACTTCCCCACGAATTCTAAAACATGTATCTCATCCTCAAACAAATCAATCTTTTTAGATGTCACACCCAAAGAGGAGGACATATTCATAATAACATACTAATATCTCTTTGATGTGGTTATGCTATCTGATAATATAAGGTATGCAAGATCTATAGGAAAATTCATACGAAATATTGCCAATCTACCACATTCAAGGGATGTTGTTTCCCCTACACATCTTTTATTGAAAAGCAAATCTTTATGATTTATTTTGCATAATATCGTAAAATTAAAATCGTGAACTATGAGAGGAATAAGGCCACCTTGCCAATTCCTTTTGCAAAAATCTATGAATGTGTCATAATAAAATTGGAATTCAACATGGTAATTGTAAGGTCATCGACTAGAAGGGCGCAGACACCTTCACCCAAGTCCTCAAGGAGACAAAATTTGGGGTTGCTTCGACACCCAAGAGTTTTCATTAGTTGGGCAAGTGGGTGCCTTGGGCGTGCAAACACTCAAGGGGCTTTCCCAAGCATGAGACGAAGGATGGGGCAGAAGCGACCAAGAGAAGGGGTGCACCAAAGAGGTTGGGGAACGTCGACTTGATGAGTGCACCCAAGGTTGGGGCGTGCTAGTCCCAAGGGACACGATGGTTGATGAGCACATGGGTTTTTTTGGGGACATGGGTCTGTGAAGGGGCACAACAACTTGTTTGGGCGTGTTGGTTCACGAAGGGGAGCAACACACCCAAAGGACGCGGCGATTCACGAAGGTAATGTTTAGAGTCCATCTAAGAGCATAAGGAACACAAACAAGAAGGAACAACAAGGAGAGAAAGATCCAAGTCAAGGTTTTGTGGTATACTTGGACGAAGTGAGGTGAGCTACCTCAAGGAGCCAATTCGCTCCATATGGGAGGACTTGTGCTTCCTTGAGGTGATTTTGTGGATAGAGTTGGGGTGAACTTCTTTGGGATGAGTTTGGTGATATCTTGTCACAGGTATGAGTGAGGCATGCTATGAGACATAACCACAGGTCTGTGTGAAGTCTTGTGACAAAGAAGAGACAACGAGTCTGTGGTGGACACACATTTGGGGTGTTCTGCAGAAGTTGCAAAAGTTGTTATGAAAAACAAGAGACAAATCTTGGTGTGATGAATCTGTGTATGAGTGTCTTTGTGAGGTGAGATGAGTCTAATGACTCTGTCCAAGTTGTAAAACGGTTCGATAGTGCTCATATTATAACAATTTCGCAATAATAAGACTTAGTCGTGTGTTAGGCACATTTTGTGCCACTTACACTACATCTATGTGTCTCTTGTTTGTTTCGCAAGTGTTCTCTTCATTTCATGGATGCATGCTTAAATGACTAAGTGTTAAGATTGTTAACAAATTGTCTAAGTAATGCATGCTTAAATGACTAAGTATTAAAATTGTTAACAAATTGTCACTAGAGTAGGAGTGTGACTCGCTCGTAGCCTAGAATAGAGTATGACTATGCTCTCAGAAGAGGCATATGAAGTATGCTCTCGGTGGAGAGGCATATGTAGATGAATTATCCTTGGTGTTTCCAAGAAGCCAAGTGAGAAACCTCGCGGTGCCACACACCTTTAAGAGGTGCACGATCGCAATATTTGGGTAGACATCCCGTGGGGACATGATAGCAATGACAACATGTGTCACAGACAATGTTGGGCCTAATATACCATGGTTTCAATTTATCAAACATGCTAACGACCATGTTGACATCAAGGTTGCTTTCTTGAAATTCCACAAATAGATCAACTTGTATAATCTCTTCAACATACTGACAATGCTTATCATACACAATGAACTAGATGAGCATCACCATAAAAAGTGCTTTATATTTAGGATAGCATGAGAATGGATATCCCAAAATTCTACCACCTTCTCTTTTACACCTTTTGGAAGTGTGTATTAGTAGGGTTGGCTACAAATAACAACCTTACAAACAACTTCATTGTTTTCATTTATATGAAACCTGGATTTAGTAAGTCTTTGTAACTTCTTAAAAGATATGTACTACATAACCGTCAAATTAGACAGGAAGGTTGTTTTCAAATTCCTACCGTCTGAAGAAACCAGAGCTTCCCAACATTTTCCCAAAAAGAAAAATTCAATGAAAAGTGACGATCACGATCATTTGATAATGTGATTATGAAATAATGACATATTAGTAATTAATAAATAGATTTACATGATTATTTAAGGCCCATCTTTAGCGTGTCTGTCTCTGCGTGTCCAGAGTATATAATTTTGTTTTTGTTAAAATAATGCATATCCATGGAAGATCTGGAACCTGGTAGGGTCGGTTCGAGAAAGGTCACTGCCTCCCATCCGTCCCATTTTCTTTAATGATTGTTACGCGGCAGATGACCTTCCGTGTAATGATTGTTACGCGGCAGATGACCTTAGACAACCAAATTTAATTATTGGTTCATACTTATCAAGAAATATTGTTTTTTATTTGACGAGGAGGAGAGATGGCTCATTCAAATTTTGAGAGAGCTTATTCTCTATAACCGTCATCCTATTGAATTCTCTATTTCATGGGGAGATTCACAAAGAAAAATTAAAAAAAATAGATTCATACTTAATATCTCACATTTAAAATAACCAACCTATATTAAGACTATTTAGCATATTCTAAACCTATGTTATAACTATAAATCCTAGGGATAGATTGTTTGGTATGGTGATGATATCAATAAGATCACTATGTTTTATAGGAAAATATGAAATATATCATCACAATCAAAAAGTTGAATCATAACAAAATTGGATAAGAAATAAATAGTTGTTTGATCGCTGGCTAAAACATAAAACATATCCTATATCATGAGTAGATTTATACTTGAATGATTAAGCTAATATTTTAAGAAATACATAAAATTGGTTGAGAATAAGTATGTGATATATTTAATTAGATTAAATTCAAAATAAAACTATAAAAACATTATTTAAATATCTTGTTACTACAACTATAACAAAAAAAATTAAAAACCTTAATACTCTCGTTCCAAAACCATGTGATATATTTAATTAGATTAAATTCAAAATAAAACTATCAAAACATTATTTAAATATCTCGTTACTACAATTGCGAAAAAAAATTAAAAACCTTAATATTCTCATTCCAAAACCAAGAAGTCATTGATAAATAATTAATCAACCACTCAAAGGAACTTTTGAATCATGCCTAAAGAACTTTAAGTAGTGGCCCTGTAGTGGTGCATCAATGTTGTCCCTCATAAGTTGTCACAAGAGAATCAATGGTTACGTGAGAATGAGTTAATTTTGGTTGAGTTGATAGCATCATTGAAGGAGATGTTGTCACAAGAGAATCAATGGTTAAGTGAGAATGAGTTAATTTTGGTTGAGTTGATAGCATCATTGAAGGAGATGACTAGTGATAAGTCTTTGGCCTTAAATGATTATTCATGCTAGTTTTAGTAAGAGAGGGATTTCATGACACTTGACCATATACAATTCTATAATAAAATCATAACAATTATTTATATGTTTTAAAAATGTTATTCATTTTGGATTTTTGTCTTCCAAATTATTATATTTAGTATATCAAATCTAAAACTTAAAATGCATTTAGTATGTTAAATCTAAAACTTAAAATGCATACTTGTAAGGTAGATACTTTTATTCAATAAAAACATAAATAAATTTTCAAGTTATTAAACTTCATCCCTTGTATTGACCTTGCCATTGAATTTATTTCACTTCATATGGATGCTATGTAATGTGTATGGTTGATATTAAATAATCTATTTTTCTTACTAAATTTTTTATGTATAATTTTGAATATCTAATATAAAATTGTAAGGTATAGATATTAATTTTTCCTTAAACTATAAGTTTTTTTTTTTTTTTTTTATAATTTTATTGGTAATATAGTCGTGCCATTCACAAATATACAATATTGTAAATTTTTATGATGCACAACCATAAGTTTATCAAAATGAATCTCTTATGTTCATGGGTCAAAAGTAGTGATCCAAGAATGATGATGTCCCATTGTTTAAATGACATTAAGGATAAGATGTATTGGTATGCAATCAATTTTTTTTTATGTCAATTTCACTTTATATGAATGGATTTCAGTGTAATATGTATGATTGATATTAACACTTGGATGTCCGTGTAATGTGTATGATTGATATTAAATAATTCATCCATAAACAAGTGGAAAGGACATCCGTGTAATGTGTATAATTGATATTAAATAATTCATCCATAAACAAGTGGAAAGGACATCCGTGTAATGTGTATGATTGATATTAAATAATTCATCCATAAACAAGTGGAGAGGACATCCGTGTAATGTGTATGACTGATATTAAATAATTCATCCATAAACAAGTGGAAAAGACATTTGATTAGTCGAATTTTTGTGTAAATTTTTGAAAGTCAAGGTGTAGATCCTAATATTATTTTGTGTAAACAAAAATCAGAAATAGATGGATTTTTTTGAAGTAGAATTGAATTTCATTATCACATAATCATTCCATTTGCACATAAACTTTTATATTTTATATGCATGATCATAAATTGTTCTATTAAATACTCAATAAATCTATTCACAAAATGAGTTGCATCATTGTTTACTAAATCTAAAGTACATTCAAACCTATTGAGTACAATGTGAAATAGAAAATATTGAGTTAAACTAATTTTGTTTATATTTAATGAACAAAAATAATAGAATATGAACAATATTTAGAGGAATAGAAATGCAAAAAATAAATTACAAGAGATGTGAGATTAAACTTGTAGATTATAACCCTTTATTGATGGTTTCCAAAAGAGAGAGCAATGGTTATGCATGGGGTCTTCACTCAGTGAACTTGTGACATAGTGTCTGCGTTCATGGGATATTAAAGAATACCCATAATTTCACTAGATACTGATAAATACTTCCCAAAATCCTTTCGTTGAAACCCCCTCCCAATACATCTTTCCAATAAAAGAAACCCATGTTTTTACTAGATACCCATTTTTATACCCCCCAATACCTATAAACCCCTTGAGACCCCACATCTCCCCCCCAAATACCTACAATATATTGACTTGATTTTTCACAATAAAAAAACCCCCTTTATGAATGAACATGATAAGGCATTGGTCAACAAGGTGAAGACCCTGTGTTCTTATGGGCATTTTTGAGGGGGTAACCTCCTTTGATCAGAGTTGGACAATACAATAAGGATCCTAGATAAAAAATTACATAGCCTTCTATCTCTATAAATAGTTTCTTACTAGAAAAATTGTAAGCTTGTGGTTCCATTATTAATGAGTACCAACCACCTAGTAGACCTTATATAATCAAGATGACCCTTTTAGATTAAATAACTACCCATTGACTATCTAATTGGTCTTATTCAATAAGATGGGCTCATACATTAATTAAATAACTCCTTAGGTACCTCAAATTAGGGAGGTTAGGGTAGGGCCCTAACATCCCCCTGTTTGACAACATAAGTATTCCAACAGAGGAAGAACACCTTTAGTAACCACTCACATAACCAGATCAAAGATCAATACACCGATGTTTTCATCTGGTAAAACCCCTATGGGGAAACATCCATGGCCCCAACCAATGCGGCCACTTGGAGCAGTTTATTAATGCAAAAAAAAGTATTACAGAGATATTTTACAAGAGAGTTTCTCACAATTGATCATCGGAAAATGACCCTCCATGCTCTTTAAATAGAGATCATGGACCAATGAGGTGTTAATCCATGGATCAATGGCTGTTAAGATCGAGGAAAATATGAACCATCAGATCACTCTATGTTAAGATCGAGGAAAATATGAACCATCAGATCACTCTATGTCGGGAACATATCGTGACAGTCGGATTTCCTAACTACTAATGTGATTTCCTAACTACAAATGCATACTAATGCATACTAAAGAAACACACTTTTACCTAACGACACATTAGACCAAGTAGATCTTAACTAACTCCTAAGTGTCTAAATATCCTAACATCCCCCCTTAAGAACAACTTGGGATAGGATTGAAGGGTTTACAATAGTGACACAATAGGAGAAGGAAGGAGGCATTAGAGCCTATCCCCCCTAAATGAAAACTTCCTGAACTCCTAACATAGATCGAAGTTTGGAAAACTTTGCTTATGTAAGAGACTTTGTGAAAATGTCTGCAACTTAATATTCTGTAGGGGAAAATAGCACTTCAATAACTTGATCATGGATGAGATTTTTGATGAAGTGCATGTGTAGCTCGATGTGCTTGATGCACTGATGTTGAACTAGGTCTTTGGCGAGCTTGATGGCACTCTGATTGTCGCACCAAAGGCTGGTCGGATGTTGCTGCTGAAATCCAAACTCTGAAAGGATTTGTTGAAGCCACAAGGCTTCCTGACTTGCATTTACCGCTGCTAGGTACTCTGCTTCTGCTGAAGAAAGTGCAATAGCTTGTTGTTTCTTACAGGCCCAAGTGACAGGTCCTGAACCAAGGTTGAAAACATAACCTGCAATAGACTTTCGATCATTAGGGTTGTCAGCCCAATTTGAATCAGTGAAACCAACCAATAAAGGGGTCCCCCCTGAACTGTAATGTATCTCGAACTGAACTGTACCACAGACATAACAAAGTATCCTTTTAGATTCTTTCTAATGGCTTTCATGGGGTGTTTGAATATACTGGGAAATAAGACCAACAACAAAGGAAAGATTAGGATGGGTATGAGTGAAGTATAAGAGGCTACCAACTGACTAACCGTATAGGGTGGCATCAACTTCGGGAGAAGTACAGGTGGCAGTAAGCTTGACTCTAGATTGGAAGGGAGAAGGGGTTGGTTTACAATAATCCATGTGAAAGCGACGAAGAAGGTCACACGCATACTTATACTGGGAAAGAAAAATTCCTTCATTGGTTTGCAAAACTTGGAGGCCAAGGAAATAGTGAAAAAAACCTAAGTCTTTCATTTCAAATTTCTTCTTAAGGCTCATTTTCACATGGTTTAAAAGTTTTGAGTCACTACCAGTAAGGATAAGGTCATCAACATAAAGTACAAGGATTATGAGATGGCTTCCTACTTTCTTAGTATAGACATTAGGATCAGAATGGCATCTAGAGAATCTGGTGTCAATAAGAAAGTTGTCCATGTTGGAATACTAAGATCATGGAGCTTGCTTAAGACCATAAAGATATTTCTTAAGGCGACAAACAAGGCTAGAGTCATTATGGACATAGCCAGGAGGTTGTTCCATGTAGATTTCTTCTTCAATTCTCTGTGCAAGAAGGCAGATTTAACATCCATCTGATGGACCTCCCATTTATGTGAGGTAGCAAGGGAAAGAACAAGGCAGATGGATTTCATTTTGGCTACAGAGGCAAAGGTTTCATTATAGTCAATTCCTTCAACTTGGGAAAATCCTTTGGCAACTAACCGAGCTTTGTGTCTTTCAACACTTCCATCTGATGCATACTTAGTTCGGTAGACCCATTTACATCTGAAAAGTTTTCTTCCTTTTGGAAGAGGTACAAGATCCTAAGTATCATTTTCCATTAAAGAACGATACTCTTCATTCATTGTTGTATCCCAATCTGGATGACCTGAAGCTTCTGCAAATGTCTTTGGATCATGAGTCTCTGAAACTTGAGCCAAAAGAGAAGAGGCTCGTTGGAACTATGAATGTATTTGATGCATATATGAAGGATCATCGACAAGACCATTAGTTGCTTCTCGTGTTGAATAGACCCATCTAGGAAGCGGTGGAACTAGTGTTGGTTCAGGTTCAAAGGACTCATCTAGAGGAAGGTGAGAAGGTGGAGGTGGATTTTTTCATGCTCACTATCATCATCTGAAAAAGAAACCAGAATAGGAACAAAAGGAGGCAAAAATTCCAAAGATGGCTCGTAGGACAAAGAAGGCACAATCGTCGAATTAGGCTCACAGGCCAAGATATTTTCATCAAATTTATCATCTCTTCTAATAATAATTTCATTACAATATGGTTTAAGAAGTCTATAACCTTTGACATCTTCAGAATAACCAACAAATATACACTTCTCACTTTTAGGCTGCAATGCTTTCCTTTTCTCATCAAGAATGTGAGTCCATGCTATACTTCCAAATACACAGAAGTCAGTTACATCTAGTTTAATTTTAGTCCAAGCTTCTTCCGATGTTATATTTTTAAGAGCCTTTGTGGGAGTGCGATTGACTATGTAATTTTCACAGTTTATTGCTTCCGCCCAATACTTTAGACTTAATCCCTTAGATTGGATCATACAATTAGTTATTTCTTTTAATGTGTGGCTCTTTCTCTCAACATTGAGAAACACCATTTTGTTGTGGTGTATATGGAAGAGTGTGTTGCATTTGGATGCCCTGTGTAGTGCAGTAACTTGTAAAATTATTGTTCACATATTCGCCTCCATTATCTGTTCTTAACTTTTGAATTTGATGTCCAGATTGCTTTTCTACAAGGGCCTTGTAGGCCAAAAAATTGTCAAAAACTCCACTCTTAATTTTTAAGAAGTAAACCCAAGTACGTCTGGAAAAATCATCAATGAAAGTTAAGAAATACTTGCACCCATAAAAAGGAGAATAAAGTGGACCACACAAATCACTGTGAACAAGAAGTAAAGGGCCTGAGGCGTGCTAAGAGGCACGCTTGTCAAAATTGTCCCGATGATGTTTGTCGAGAACACAACCGACACAAACACCATCTCTGCATGAAACAGGAGGAAGACCAGTCACCATCTGTTGATTACATAGTTGCTACAATGAGTGGTAGTTTAGATGACCAAACTGCTCATGCCAAAGTTTGCTCAAGTTATCGCTATGAGAAACAAAAACTGATGAAAAAGATGATGACCCAAAGTTTTCAAACTTGTACAACCTGGTAATATCATCAACAATTCCAGTTGCAAGAACATGCTTAGGATATTTTAGATCCTTGATTACAACTTGGTGAGGTGAAAACTCTACGGTTTTACCTTCACCTAAATGAGTGATTTGATATACTGGTAGAAGGTTACAAGAAAGACTTGGAACACATAATACATCATTAAAATGACCATTATCTACTTGAACTGTTCCAGATCCTACAACACTAAGAGATCTATCATCACCAACAAATATTTTCTTGTTGTTACATTCATTTAGAGCAGAAAATATGTCTTTATCCTTAGCCACATGATAAGATGCTCCAGAATCAATAAGCCACTCATAAGAAGAAGAAGTAGAAGTTGTATTGAAGGAGAAACTAGAAGCGAAAAGTGCATGTCCATGAGAATAAGAAGAAGAAGTATAATCAATACTGATGTTGTGCTTCTTCATCGCTACTTCTAAAGCTTCCATCTTCTTAAAACATTTGGACTCATCATGACCATCTTTATCACAAAAGTTGCAATGTCTATCAATCTTCTTATTTTTATATTTTTCTCCTTTGTCACCATTAGGAGTTGAAGCTGTCTGAGTGGGTTTGGGATCCTTATGTTTCTTTTTGTTGTAGCGAGGATGTTGCTTCTTGGGATACTTGGGTTTATCTTTCTGTTGGGAAACTAAGGCTTTGTTGGAGGTACCTGCAGTGTTGATCACTCCAAGTTGTACAAGCTTATCTTCCTCTCTAATCAAAGCAACACAAAAGGACTCAAGAGTAGGTTTTTGATAAGATTTCCCTAAATCCTCTCTCATGGCATAACATGTAGATACAAACACATAATATGCACTACCTAGCTTAGAAAGAATAAAATAGATGCAACGCTCTTCCTCCATTTTTATCTCACATTCTTCACATAAAATTCTGAGTGTTTTAAACTTAGATAGATAGTCTCCAAGGCAAGAAAAATCACTTGGAATTAAGATCAGTACTTGATTTTCTAACTGTTGTTCTCGAATAATATTGATTTTACCAAACACAGATTCAATCTTTTCCCAAGCTTCTTCGGGGTCATCAATTTCTTTAAGGTGGAACCTTAAATCATAAGAGATGGACATTTTGATTAGTCCACGTGCTTCGTCACTCCTATTAGCCCATTTAACTTTCTTATCATCATCAGTGGGTGTTTTTTCCTTTCCCAAGGTAATTCGGTACAAGCCTTTACTTCTTAATAAATCTTCCATATGAGATTTCCATTGGAAGTAGTTGGTGCTGATAAGCAAGAGATTACTTGTAGAATCCATATTAAATATGTAGATATTATGGATTTAAAAACTTAAATTGATGATCTGGATGGAAATATATCGAAAAGTTATGCGGTTTTAAAAAAACGGTATTGAAAACGGAATTTGGATGTGAGAGTTATGCCCATTTTAAAAAAGGAATAAACGGTAACCAAAGGACCACGTGATAGTGTAAATTGCTTTATGAAGTGACCCACTTTTATAAAGAGAAGTGGGTATCACTTTTACAATGAAGTTACTTTATAAAATAAAAGCTACATGCAAAATAAATAAGTCTAAAATAAAATATTTAAGCTACTTATAGTGATTCACTTTTATACTTGAAGTGAAATACACTTTACAATTTTAGCATGAACTTTTTCAAAAAAAGTAACAAAAGAGAGACTTGAACTCAATACCTCTTACTTAATAAGACAACTTTTAACAAAATCGTCTAGCAAAACATATTGTATTTTTTTAGGAAGAGGATTGGGGGTGTTGTTGTTGACAGCCTTGGAGAGCGTGCTAAAAAAAACTCTTTTCACACAAGAAATTTTTTTATGCTTCTTGATGACAACAAGGGTTAGATCTCGGTTAGCTTACCCGAAATATGCATATTTTCCTATCTGTTTCTGATTTGCTGAGATTGCACAGGGTGAGGGGAAAAGAGCATACGCAGATATGAAAGAGTAGCAACCTGGAAATAAGTAATACAAAACTAAAATAAAACCAAAATGATACTCTACAAAAATTTAAAAAGTGCGTAATCAGGCTTTATACCTCTGGATCTGACTGAAATGGCCGTATCTTCGGCAAACAGAAACCTTTCCGAGTTAAACGAAAAGTGTTCCTGACTGAAACAAGTGCTCCGGATGTAATGGAATAGTCCTCTTGGCCCATAAATGAGTGGAAATGAAATAAAATGGATATGAGGCAACCGACTTCACGATCTCGATCTACAATAGGAGTGGGTCTCAAACAATCTATGATACCATGTTCGACAACACATGTATTCCAACAGAGGACGAACACATTTAGTAACCACTCACATAACCAAATCAAAGATCAATACATCGATGTTTTCATGTGGTAAAACCCCTACGGGGAAACATCCATGACCCCAACCAACGCGGCCACCTGGAGCAGTTTATTAATGCAAAAGAAAAATATTACAGAGAGATTTTACAAGAGAGTTTCTCACAATCAATCATTGGCAAATGACCCTCCATGCTCTTTAAATAGAGATCATGGACCAATTGGGTGCTAAGCCATGGATCAATGGTCGTTAAGATCGAGGAGAATATGAATCGTCGGATCACTCTATGTTGTGAACATATCGTGACCGTCGGATTTCCTAACTACAAATGCATACTAATGCATACTAAAGAAACACACTAAGAAACACACTTTTAACTAATGACACATTAGACCAAGTAGATCTTAACTAACTCCTAAGTATCTAAATATCCTAACACCAGCCCCCCCCTCCCACAAAAAAGGGATAACATTCTTGAGGTCAGGGTTGTTCCTAGGTTTGTTAGGGTGTTCTAAATTAGATTTTTATTGATGTAAACGTATACAACTAGGCTACCTAGATCTAAGTATTCAGGAATAAAGAATTTTCTTAACATAAGATCTGCAAGTTGACCTATCACATTAACTATACGAGATTCTTTCCTTTTTATTCTTGGTTTCTTAATGCATTATTCTTTGATGAAATTGTTGTAGATATGAACATCTTTAATAGCTCAGAGGAGAGCGATTTTGACACATAAGTTCTTGAGTTCATTAAGAGGTCATTTTTTGAGCTTGTGAAAGTTTTCTTAGATTTTATCCTTTTAAGAAAAGGAGGTGTTGGTTGAGGGATAGGTTGTTTCTCTTGTGGTGGAGTTTCCTTCTACTTAGAGCCTTTGTCTTCAATGGGATTTGTAATGAGAGGAGGGGTTGTCAGTACCTTCCTTGACCTCATATTGATATATTGAATATACAAAGAGTAAGTTTGGTAGGTGGTCATGTCATTATCGTACACTTGTTAGAATTTCCTATTGTTCATAATAGGTGTTAGTTGGGTAGACAACTAAGGTTGTCTTAGGATTTATTGGTTATTGTTTGTTGGAGAAATGGTATGTTGAGGTGGAGGTGGGATCAATGCTTATTGTTGTTAGTTTTGAGATCTCCACACCTATGGAGGATTATACCATTGTTGGCATTGCATTTGAGGCTGAGAAGGAAATGATTGAAGAGGAGATTGTAATGGTTGAGGATAGTTTTGGTATTGCCATTGATTTTTCATTGTCTAGATAGGTTGATTGGGAGGATACTAGGGTTTAGCATTTATTTTTTCATTATATCGAGAAAAATATTGAGGATGGGAATAAGCATACCCAATTGAAATGGTTGAGCTATTTCTTACCTCCTATGGTTGATGAAATATAGTTGCTCCATATTCTCCTTAGTTCCTTGGCAATCAACCTCTATACTTGGAAAGGAAGGACATTTTGTAGTTTGATGTTTCTCTTTGCAAATTCCATATATTTCCATAGCATGTTTTTTTGTGCATTTAGGACAAAAAACAACTAGATTTTTTTTTTTTTTGCTTCTTCTTTCTTCCTCTTTATCTACATTGTATCCATATACATAGCCAATGAATGTGACATGTCGGTTTTCAGATCTTCTAACAAGGTTCCTATTTCATTCTTTGTGAGAGTTTCAAAATTGGATGATTGTGGGGTAGTACTTTTGGCACCCTTGGTTTTGTTTCTTTTAGATATGCAATAGTTATTGAATACTTGCTTGATGTCTTCATACTCCAACTAGAAGATGTCTCCATTTGCAAGGAGGTTCAAAGTTTTCATCAGTTCCTCTCTTACTCCTCTAAGAAGCATAAGTTTGAGGGAGTTGTCATCTAGTGTGCAACTATGAGCCCTCTTGTAACTAAGTTGGAATCTCTCTTCATATTCTTCCAGGGATTCATTTTCTCCTTTGATCATTCTTAATATCTCATCTCTAGTATCCCTAGCCTTACAATAGTCCCAATATTTATCAATGAAGGTTTTCTTCATTTTCTCCCAAATTATGATGTTGTTCCATTGTAAGCTCATAAATCATCTTAAGGAATATTCCTTTAACATAGAGGGAAAAATATTAAGCCTTTGAGAATCTATTGCATAATCATAAGTTCTATAAACAACCTAAAATTCAAAAAGGAAAGTACTAGGGTCCTTTTTAGAAAGGCCATGGAATTAAGAGAGAGTGATGGGATTAATATTCTTCAAGAGTTTCCCAAATGGGGAACTCAAAGAGCTTAGGTTGTTGTTCTCATTATTCAACCATGGTATGATGAGGTGAAGATTCTTCACTTTGTCCAATGTCTTGATCAACAAAGGCATCCACTAAAATCCCTTCTCCTTCTTGAGGCAACTCAACAAATTATTTAATGATTTATTAGATGTCTATTTCATAGTCTTCTTCTTGTTGTCCTTATTCACTTGTACGTGTTTTAGTCACACTATAAATATGTACTTTGATAAAAATCCATCAAATCTATCTTTAGGTTGATGCATACAATCTAATGAGTGTTTTATTTTTTTTCCAAATGTTCAAATGGACTTAAGTATAATTTTTAGCACCTCCTTGGAAATGTTTCCAACACGATGGGCCAAAAAATTACAACGACATGGTTGAAATCCTCATCTTGAATCTAATTTATCAATCCATGAACGTGATTCTTTATGAGATACCATGCACTATATGTGCAACAACAAGAGTGCAAACTAAATTTTGAATTAATGAAGTACTTGTAATCTAATGGTTGCTCCAGAATGTCACGTTGGCTTCCTTCCTTAAGAAATTAGTTCATAACCTTCACTCCCTCTTTTTTGAGAAGGAAGGGAGACTATAGGGTTATTGGCTTACTACTATAAAGCTAAATCAATAGGGAATTTGATAGTTAGTGAGGTGATGTTCCATAGGTTTAACAACATCTTCATCATCATACACCATAAACCAACTATAGGAACCTATTCAAGTGCTACCTTTGTAAACTATATAGGGAACTAGGTAATAAAATGATGTTGGAACTAGCACTAGAAATAATTCTATTAACTGTTGGCGCATATTTCAATTCAAAAGTAAATAAGATGCATATTATTAGTCCCTTATCTTCTATCTCCCCATCCACTTAGGCTGATGACATGTACTCCTAAATCCCAAGTCAAGAAACAAATGATGAAGGAGTTGACTATCACTATTCTCTGTGATGAAGTAGATAATATAAATAAGATCATTCAACCACTAAACATTGTTTAACCAATAATTTATTTCATATTCAAGTGATATAAACCAAGATTATGAACACCTTAACCATAGAGTTGTAAGTGTTGTAAACAACAAGTGAAATTACAGAATTGACATGACAAAAAAGAAATTGCAAAAACCACATAAATATTGTTGAAGTAAATTGCATTACATAGCTACAGGAAACTATAACCTAGAGTATAATTTAGAATGCTAACGTAAAAAGGGTTCCTTTCATTCCCTTGAGTGGGCCCTAGTCAAGGTCACTATATGAACCCTTAATGAAATCACCAAATGCTCAAATCTGAAATAAATAGTCTTCTTACTCATAAACTCAATCCATAACCACATAATGTCTTCTACAATTCGAAAGCACTATGAAATTTCTACACCAAGAAGAATTTATTCCCTCTTCACCTCCATCATATCCTTACTGATAATAAAAAAATCCTAACTATCCCTTCAATCGATCCTTGATAGAAGTGCGACTGTCTCCTTAATTCCTAGACTCACTGGTAGTTGATCATATGCTACTACTTAAGACTTATGTGCACATATTAAAGCCACACATAAAGGTTGAATTATAAATGCATAAAATTACAACCATGGAAAAGGATCTACATAAGGAAAAAGTCACTAAAAATAAGTTAAAAAGGTCAAACCAAAAAGATGACAAGGTGTGTTCAAGATGAAAGCTTCATCAATTCTATAAAATGGGGCAAACCTCTTATGTATCCTTGTTTAGAGGGGCATGTTTTTCTCTCCACTTCAAATGCTCTTAACAAAAAATTGAATATGGATCATGACTAATTGAGTGGTTTGAATGCTTGGCTCCCTTGGATATTTGAGATAGGGCATGATCCCACTTTTCTATCATGTTGAGTTGATTGCTCATTGATTGAGATCAACCCACTAGGATTCTAACTGTTTGCTTCAATCATTAGCCCAAAATATCAAGAATACATAAATTCATTTAAAAAATCATATTTAAGTTAAAGAACATCACATAAACTCCGAGACTCCAAAATTCATAAAATTCAACATGCATTTAACCTAAAATGTTTCAGATTTATCATAGTCCTTTCGAGTTCAATGTAAGCATTAGTCTTTTAGGTACAAAATAGGTCACATCAACTATAAGATGGGCCTTGAAATCCTACCATCTCATGGCCCATCACTACCACCCAAGACAAAAAAAAGATAAACTAGAAAATGAACAAGAAGTTCATCATGGACCTGATGAGGAAGGTTCAAAGATGAGGAAGAGCAGGAAGAAACTCCACTTCAAACTTTAAAGAGGTTCACTTGGAAAAGAATGTAACTAGACATGTATAATTATAGTCTGTTTGGTTTTTGATGTACATTTACACATATGAACCTAGACTTGTGAAAGAGGTAATGGAGATGGAGGATAGGGAGTCTTAGAGATTAGCCATGGATGATGAGATAGTTTCACTTAGAAAAAATGATACCTAGGACTTGATACTATTGCTTTATGGATGAAAACTCGTTGGATCTAAATATGTGTTCAAAAAGAAGATCGATTTAGATGGCAGTTTTGAAAAGTACAAGGCAAGATTGGTTGTGAGAGGATATTCCTAGGTTGGGGGGATAGACTTTGCTGAGATCTTTTCCCTAGCTAATCTAAGTTAACACCTATTAGGTTCTTATTATCTATAGCATCAAATTTTGATTTAGAGATAGAATAGATAGATATGAAAACACCATTTCTACATGGTGACCTAAAGGAGGAGATCTATATGACACAATTGGAGAACTACGTTGAAAAGGTTAAAAGGTCATTGGTTTGCAAATTAAAAAAAATCTTATAGGGTCTTAAACAGTTCTGGAGAATGTGGTAACAAAGGCTTGATTCTTTAGTGTTAGGACTGGGATTTATGAGATCTAAATCAAAGAAATGTGTGCATTAGGAACATGATGGTGTTTATTTCCATGTTATCACCGTGTATTTATATGATATGTTATTCTTTGGTAATAGTAAGAATGTGATTCATGATTTGAAGTCTCATATTTTATAATAATTTGATATGAAAAACTTCGAGGATGAAAAATATATCTTAGGATTGGAGCTCAAGAGAGATAGAGCAAACATAAAGTTTTGGTTGAGCTAGAGTATGTATGTAAACACTCTGTTGCAGTGTTTTCGTAAGACAATTTGCAGACCATTGAGTTTTTCTATTTTTGTGGGAACCAAAATTTCAGTTGAGTAATGTACTACAATACCTACAAAGATGAAGGATATGGATTTTGTTCCTTATTCTAATTCAATTGATAGTTTGATATATGCTATGATGTGTACTATGAAGAAGATCTTTAGGTATTTGCAAGGTACTTATGAATATTCCATTTTATATTATAGTAGTGTTTCAAAGGATAGATCCACACTCAATGAATATACAAGGTTATGTGAATATACGAGGTTAACATCTTGTTACGGTTTCCACCGGATTGGGATTTGGAAACACAAATTGAAGAATTTAATTTTAATTTATTATAATATAAAATTCATAATGCCCTCTCCTTCACTTTACTTCTGCAAAACAATACTCGGTCTACTCTCTCTTCGAGATCTCCCATGGATATGTATTAACTTAACGAAAACATTAAAAAAAATTAATCTGGATGCGCACGCTACATGAGACAGGCTCACGATATCAAACCACCATTACGTTTTTCACCGCCCCCCTCCTCTTCGGGAAGGGTGGTTCCTTGAAGTTTTCCTAAAAATACAAGTTCAACGTTACTTGTGGGGTCACTATCTACTCTCGACTTCTAATCCCGCGTCACGTTTTTCAGCTGCCCCCCTCTTTGGGAAAGATGGTTGCTGTAAGTTTTCCTGAAAATAGAAAGTTCAACGTTACGCGTGGGGCACACACCATTCTGGTCACTATCCACTTTCGACTTCTAATTCCGCGTAAGACACTCGGTTTTCACCTGCTATTCTTTGTTTAATTTCATTATATAAAATGTCTTTCTCTTCTCATATAACAAAGTTTATATAATTTGTATGCTATAAAGTTTTTCAACAAGTTGAATCTATTTATTCATTCAAAAATGTTATTTAAACAAGTTTTTTTCGTCCAAATTTATAATCAAAAAATCAAAAACTTAAAATAATTAGACAAGATCGAATCTAACTTTCAGTGTTTATAATAATAATAATAATAGTTGATTTTTATAAATTAATATCTGACTTGCCATGTGCACAGTTATAGTTGACTGAACCATGATCCATGTTTCATGTTGGCCATAATAATGGATGATTTTTATGAGTTGGCATTTAACTTGCCATGTAGTTGGCTTTGGCATAACCATGATTCATATTTCCTTGGCGAAAATGGATGTTTTGGAAATTGTTAAACATACTTTTCAGATTGTTTGGTCATACATACAACACAAATCTAACAACTCTTTTGGGTTGTGATGTCAACCAAGTAGACATCAATGACCATTTCAATGATGGAACCATGCTTAGCCACCCCAACACGATAATTTGGGACACATAAATTATAGTTTCTCTATTTTATAGATTAGATTAATGACAAATAGTCCATGTTGCATTTAACATAAATTATAGTTTCTCCACTTTATAGATTATATTATTGACAAATAGTCCATGTTGCATTTAAAATTATGTTGAGAATTTGGAATTATAAAATCCTAAAAACCTTAACAATAACATCGATTATAGAAATAACGTTAATCTTCATTTTAGTATCGCAATTAACGCTAAATTAAAGATGCAAATCCAATAGTTGCATCAAATTAAATATGTACTCATGTTGAGAATTGCTTCAAATTGAGGATGTATGTGTCAATAACTATGTGAAATTAAGGACATACATTAAGTTAGATATAGCTTTGTTTAATTTTATATAAATGTTTAATTTTCCTATTTAATAATTACTTTAGATATTTAATTTTGGGTTAAAAGTTCTTTTAATTTTTATCTTAAACATATATATGTTTTTGTATTATAAAAGTGTTGCATGGATATTATTCAATATGCAAACATATAGAACGTGATTGTCAAATTGTTATGAATAAGTTTATTACTCACTCTTAATGATTTATCTTTACATGACTCTTTCAAAAAAATGTTTTTGAATTCTATTGTACCTATCTTAAAGAAAACACCTAGTAATGAACAAACTTTAAAGAACATAATACATAACTAAAGGAAATGTCTAGCTATCCATGTGTTTCACCCCGTTTTAATGATGTGTTGGCTAAAATCTGATCCACAACCTCCATATATATATATATATTGGTTGTTGTTGTACTATCTCATCTTCCTTGTTACTCGAGGAACCAATAGATAACATGGCCATGGAGAATACCACAATATGAATACTAGAAACCATTTATTTGAGAGTAACACACTCAACTTGTAACTTGACAATTTTTTGTCTTTGTTGATGCATGGTTTCCATCATGAAAACAACTTCATTATCTTTGTTTGACTCTTGAGCCTGAACTTGGTCTATAATCGAGGAGATTGCAATTTTATTCCTTGTGATATTCACCTTATGGCGTTTGAGCACTTGTTGAATTTTAGTCATCTCATGGATTGGACAACGACCAACATGCCTATGTGCCATTGGTGTTTCCAGGCTACATCCTAGAAGTTGGTTAATATTTCTTCCTTCCACTCTCAAAATTAACAAGTTATCACACATCTTAAGATAGAAATTGCTAGGAACAAAATGAAACACCAT